>CM058238.1:87816615-88180282 GCA_030180135.1 Orychophragmus violaceus
GTATTAGGTAAAATTACCAAAATGCCCTTCAAATCTTGAAAACTATGAAAATGCCTCTCGTTGACTTTTTTACTGCCCGTTGACCAATTTTAAGAGACAGGGTGTTACGATATACATGAGAAGATTTTAAAATGGAAATTACATAACTTGAAAGAAAACAATAACATTTTTTTATTTTGAAAGTAATTGTTATACACAAATTAGACTAATCATGAAAGTTGATACAAGTCTTTAGCAATAAAATATGTACTTGATCATGTTACTAAAACACATAATTATTTTTATTTACGTTATAATTTTATCTATTTCTAAAAGGTTTTGTTCAAAAGTTAAATACCACATCATGAATATTTAATTTATAAAATATGACACAGTAGTAATAATTAAAGATAGGAGATATAAAAAGATCAATTATATTTTAATAAGTATATTATATCATAAATAAATTTTTATAAAAACAACTTGTGAAAATAATGAACTAAGAATAGAAAACTAGAAGGAAAACCAAAAATAACGTAAATATAGAGGAATAGAGCACACAAGAAAAAAAGAAGCAGAAAAACCAAGTAAATTAGAAAGTACATTTGGATGAGACTTTTACTTTATTATATATTTTAAAATGAAATAGTAGATAATATTTGTTTTATTTTCACTTTTAAGATATTCTACTCATACGATAATTTTTCTTATCAAATATTTTACGAAATCATTCTCTTCTATGCATGAATTATAATCATTCTACAATAATATTAAAAAATAACTAAATTTTATTTTGTAAATATATATATTTTAAAAAGAATATCTACAAAATAATTCGCAGTGTAGCGTGGATACCTACATAGTACTACTAACATCACGTTTTTGAGGGGGGATAAATGTGGATATTAAAACAAAATTTTCAAGAATTGAACACTATGACTATTAATATCTTAAGTTTCCACCAGACCACATTAATTTATTTACTAACATCAAGTTTGTGATATAACAACCATAGAATAATTGCTAAGAACTCTAAGATACCAACTAAACTCAAGTTTTTCTTAAACTAGCTCAAGTTTCAAATTTTAAATATCTAGGATCTATAAAATAAAGTTCATGAAAACAAGTCTGAAATCTAAAATAAACGGTGAAGGTGGTGAAGTATTCATTTCTTTCGTCATTGGTGACGGCTGTAATAATGGAAAGAATAATTCCAAAAAGATGCTTCGAACAAGCTGTCACACTTTGACACATGTCTCCCTCCATTGATGGTATACAAAAGTAGTAGCAATATTTAATCTTTCTCTTCTGGGATCTTCTTTTCTCCTTTACGTTCAAGGAAAACTAGGATCTGTAACCCCCCGCGCACGCGCGGAGGTGGTGTATCATTTATATATGATCTATATTTGGTTTAGAGTTTAGGTCCTTCATTCTTCTAATGAGTTGTTTATTTGGTTTTGTAAATTTGGTAGTGGTAATTTTTTTTTTATGTCTCACACACTCTTGTCAGTTTTCCAGTTGAAATATGTCTCTCTATATCTGTAAATAATCATTTATCTAACCTTTTTTGTGTACTTCCTATTCGGAATTCTGGAAGTAAAATCTAGGCATTGTTTTTCTCTGAACATAATTTTCTCAATCCCTTGTTGTTTATCATTTAGAATATAAATGTCATATTTTCTAAGTTTTTTGTTTTCTAAGTAGGAGGAGATGATGGTAAATGTTTACCATGTTCTGATTGCATCTTTGCATCATGTGAGTTGACGAGGGTATTTGTTAAAGTACTCATGGTAATTAGTATGCACATGCGATTTTCTAATTCTACGAATGTGAGTTGACGATTTTGTTTGTTAAAGTACTCATGGTAATTAGTATGCACATGCGATTTTCTAATTCTACGAATGGGTATTTGAAGACAGATGTTGCTAGAAATATTTGTTATCAACGCCCGTTACTCCCATTTAAAATTAAGTCAGAAACAGTGGGTAACGTGAAGCCCACTTAAAAACACAAATAGCAGTACAAATATTTAAAAAGTTAAAAGAGCCGAGTACATCAATCTGGAGTGTAAAAACATTGGGGGGCTTTATTTCGAGATCACCGAAGGACTAATCACGGCCATGTTTGCGGGTCTTTGACACATCTTTGCTTGAATATCTATGGACTTGTTCTTCTGGTGATGTGCAGGCTTGGAGGTCTCGTTCTTGTTCATAGTGGATGGTGGGTTGTCCGGAGGTGGAATGTCGCCTGCCACCAGCATTTAGTATGTTTTTTGTGAGACATGTGTTGTGTTACAATAAGCTCAAATTGTATCTATCATGTAAGGCAGGAGGGTCTAATTATGTTAAGAGATGAATTCATTCACACTTCCTCCTGAGCATTCTTAATGCCAAATACCAGCAAGAAGCTGGTTTCTACAAACTTTCTTCTTCACAGGCTTCAAAATCTTGTTAGCGCACTTCGCGGCATCTGTGGCATGGATGCCTTCATAGACCTCACTGTATTTTCCCCTTCCCACCTTCTTCACCACTTCATAATCATCATGTACACTGCATCATCACTGAAGCTACCTTAAACACTAATATACGAAATATCATCACACACACCATACACAAACTCAAGATAAACACACATTCTCCAAAGAGTAACCACACCATATACTCTCAATCATAGTAGGTATTATCCAGAGGGGATATCTTGATATCAGCTTTAGATTCCTCAAGGAATGACCTGAGTCAAAAGAAAGAAATGTCTTAACTTTTGTGAAAGCAGTACTACTGAGGTCTCTACTCCTTAAGCCAAAGCTAGAAAATGCAACGCCATAATCTAAAACTTAAGAATAATTAAATATCCCAGACAAACACTAACACTTTAATGTGAATCATCTCTAATATCCATAAAACCTTTACGACTGTTATAAGGTCTTGGCTTGTTTACACACGCATTCAGAGGAAAAAAATACTCTCTTAAAATGAATCAGACGAAATTTGAGTATGTAAACAATGCACGGACATGAGCAGATACATCTAGATGTTAGTTGGTCGTTTATTGTGTTACAGTGAGATGTGTTAAGGGAAGGAGGCCCTGGAAGCTCTGAGTCTCTGACAATCTCATAGAATACACTGAGACAAATTCAGTACAAAAACTTACTTGATGGTGGCCACTTGATGTTATCACATTTTAGGCATTTTAGTTTGGTAAATATTCATGTTTTAGTTACAAATTTCATTGAGTCTTGTTGTTTTCTTGAGTCTTTTATTTTATTTAGTAGTTATATGTCATTTAGAGTTAGACTTTGCATTTTAGTGTTTTTGGGAGTGTTTTATTTCATTTTACAGGATGTTGGATATTTACAAGGGAGATTGCAAGGAGTGTAATTGGTAAGAGTCAACAATTGTGTGCTAATGGAGTCATATAGCGTAAGGGAGCATGTTCACGTGGTGAAAACGGACCTCAGGCCCAAGCCACCATCAAGCCCAAGCCTGCAAAGCCCCCCCCCAGACGACAAGTTTCATGGTGAGTGGACAGCAGGTGGTAGCGGCTTGCGTATCGGCACACGTATCGGTTTAGCCAACCGATACGCTCCGTCGACAATATATCCGAGAGCGCGTATCGGGTTCCATATCGACCAGCCTGACCGATACAGTCATCAGATTTTCACTTGGATCCGGGTCAATACCCGGTTTGTGCCGGGTTGACCCGGTTCGTGCTCCTTTACTATTTAAAGCCAAAAACCTGATTTTTGTTTTTTTTAAGCTTTATTGTAGGTTCTAAACACTTTTTAAAAGAAGATTGAATCTTTTCTTAATCTAAGTCTTGTTTTGTGTTGATTTCTTTTCTCCTTCTTTTAATCTTTTGCTAATCATCATGTTTAACATTATTCTCATGGATTTTGTTGAACTTAGAATGATTAGTGAGTAGTCTCCTTTTGAGCTTTTGGGTTAGGAAGATTTGAGTGATTAGGGGTTGAATCTTGATGTCTAGGGCTTAATTTTGATTGATCCTTTCTCATTAAATGTTCTTATTGCTAGATTAGGCTTAGCTAACCTTGATCTAGAACTTTGGGATTTTATTGCACATAAGGTGTTCTATGAAATGCTAGCTTTGATTTAATGAGAGCTTTATATTCGTAGCCAATGACAATTGATGTTTAAGGTGTTTAGTAGCTAAAGGACTTGTGATTAATGCATGCTTGCTTGTGATTAGCCAATGAGAGTTGATGTTTAATGCTTGATTAGCACAGGGTTAATGACATGAGAGTGTATTAACTTGAATTAGTGTTCCTAAGCTAAAGGATTAGCATTTTAATGTTGTGTTTGACATCTTGATTCAATGCTTAGTTACTTAGATCAATTTCCTATACCCAAGAGCTTGATCTTTAATCATCTATTTGAATTATCTTGTTTGTTCTCTCTTGCTTGATTTTATTGCTTGATATTATTAAATTGCACTTAGGATATTAGAATTTCAACTTGAATTTGAGTAACTTGACTAATCTGGTTTGGTGCATTCTTATTGGCATAATCCAATCCCATTTTGGTTCGATACCTCTCACTACACGATAAGTAAGAGGAATTGATACCTCAAGGAATCAAACAATTCCTGTTATCAATTTGGCGCCGTTGCCATTTTGGGAACTTGGATAGATCAATTAGATTTCCTTTCCTATTTAGATCAAGTTTTGGTTACTAATCTTGTTTCTTCGTCTTGCTTTGATGACAGGTGCATGAACCTATGTAGCAGAGGACCAACGAACTTAGTTGCACGGGTTACAGACATCAAGGCACTTGAGCGACAATTAGCAAGGGAAAGACGTGCTTTAGAGAGAGCTGTGCATTTGGAAAGACTCGGGTTGGAACAGGAAGAAGTGGTTCAGCCTCAGTTTGAGCCTATCGAGCAGCCAATTATGGATCTAAATGGTCAACAGGATCAACAGGGCCAATAGGGCCATCAACAACAGCAGCACCAAAGGCCACCTCGAGCCATTGGTGATGGAGATGCACTGGATACAAATGCAAACCGGCAAGGAATCATTCCACCACCGGTGAACAACAACAACTTTGACATCCGGGCTATGGTGATGAACATGGTGCAAAATAACCAGTTTCATGGGCTTGCATCTGAGGATCCCTTGCAACACTTGGACACATTTGATAAGATTTGTGCTACTACAAGGCTTAATGGTGTGACTGATGATGGTTTGAAGATGCGTCTCTTCATCTTCTCTTTGGCGGATAGAGCTAAGGATTGGGAAAGCACCATCCCTCCGGGTTCAATTACTACTTGGGGAGACCTTAAGAAGGCTTTCTTGAAGAAGTTCTTCTCACCTACTAGGACTGCCCGTTTTCGCAATGAGCTATCCGGGTTTGTGCAACGCAATAATGAGAGCTTTGCTGAAGCTTGGGAGAGGTTCAATAAGCTAACTACTCAGTGTCCCCACCACGGTTTCACTAAGGAGACACTACTCAGTAACCTCTATCGCGGAGTGCTTCCTAGAATGCGGGCGATGCTAGACTCTTGTAGCAATGGACACTTCCTAGGGAAGGGTGTTGATGAAGCTATGGAACTAATTGAGAACCTTGCCACAAGCGATGGTAATTATAACGAGGATTATGAGCGCACCAATAGAGGATCTTCTTCTTCTTCGGATGAGAGGTATGAAAAGGAAATCAAAGCCTTAAATGAGAAGATAGACAAGATGATCTCCTCTAGCCAAAAGCAAATCAGCTTTGTGGGCAACTATGAGAATGCACAGCCCTTGCTCTATAGTGTCGAAGAGGATATGACACAAGAGGAGATTAACTTCATTGCGGGGCAAGGTGGTTTCAACAAAGGCTTCAACACCAACTACCGAAACCACCCAAACCTCTCATATCGCAACCCCAATGTGGCAAACCCTCAAGACCAAGTCTATCCCCAAGCTCCACCTCAAGGACAAGCTCAACAACAAGGGCAGCAAAGCTTTGCTCAAACACCTCAACCGACGCCTTTTGTTCCCTACAACACTCAACAAGGAGGATTTGTCTCTAAACCTCAGTACCAAGGGCAACAAGGAGGATTTGTGCCTAAGCAACAATTTGCTCCACCCGGTTTTGCACCTCAACAACAACAAGCTGTTACTTCTTCCAGTATGGATTCTGAACTCAAGGGTCTGGTGCAACAACTTCTACAAGGACAAGCTTCAGGGGCAGTGGAAGTAAGGGATCTCAAGAGTGAGCTGCAAAACTTAACATCTAGGGTCCTCAACATGGAGAAGCAAAATGGGAAGGCTGATTCTACCAACCATTGCAACACCATCCATTCAAATGTTGACCATGAAAAGGTTGTAGCTGAACTTGAAGCCCTTGTCTATGGTTCTCCACTTGAGAAGGAGAAAGATGATAAGCTGGATGAAGAGGACATCATTGAGGAGTTTCTTCTTGGTCTTTGTGATGAAACCATACATGAAGACATGGTTGAGGAAGAGACACACACGACCAAATTAGCTCCTACTTCACTTCCTAAGCTAGGAGCACCGGGCAAGTTCTCATTATCTTGCTCTCTTGGTCACTTGAGAATTGAGGATGCCTTGTGTGATACATGTTGGGATTATGTCCTGAAATAATATTGTACTCACTCTAGAGATAGTTGTATTGTCGAGATCGGACAATTCATATGATACTGGGTAGTCATAATGTTTTGCTAGAAACCGCTTATGACAAATGAGTTGTAACTCATTTCCAGTATCGTGTGAACCTACAGGGTCACACACCTAAGCAAGTTGGACATAGTTCGTATGGGATTGATCATTGGCATATGGTCTGGTCGATGTGTATTGGATACACATCGAATATAAGTTTTAATGAGGTGTGTCGATCGACACCATTGGGTGCGTCGGTCGACACAAGACGTGTGTCGATCGACACCACTAAGTGTGTCGGTCGACACAAGGCCGAAACCGAAACTGATGTTTCGGTTTATGTCGAGGTCTGTATATAAGTGATCTTATAATCTCGACCTAAGGAGACGAGCGCCGCCCAGACAGTGTTTTCTCAGAGAGAAAACACAGAAACCTCAAAGAACTCAGTTCCCAGGAGATCCGAGCCCCGGTACTAGCATCCCGGCGGATTCCAGCTTGTGTGTGTGTGGACTGCAGTAGAGGCGCAGCATTTGAGGCGCTCCAGAAATCTCGTTTATCTGACCATCTTCCGCTGCCAATCTCCAGGTAAACATGAGATCAGATCCTTGATTCAATTAACTAGACCCTAGATCCTAGGCTTCAGGAACATGGCAGCAATTCTGAATCTGGTAGAATTGGCTTGAAGTTCCAACAGTGGTATCAGAGCCTTAGGGTTTTATCATTGAATCAGACCTGTTTATTGAATTTGATGATTTAGATTCGCAAACTAGGTTGTTTGGTTAGAACATGTCAGATCGATTTCGATCAAGATCGAGTCTGTGTTTTCGCACAGTGTCGATCGACACACTAGGTGTGTCGGTTGACACAGAACAGCGAAAACGACAGATTCGGCGGCTAGGGTTTTTCGCGAAGAAAAAACGGAAGCCTTCTGTGTCGATCGACACAGGTTGAGTGTCGGTCGACACAGAGTAGATTCGATCGAGTGTTGATCGACACAGGTTAGTGTCGGTCGACACATACCTAGCAAATGGTTAATCGGTTCAATTGGATTAGACCGGTTATCATGCTTGGTTAAGTCCGAACAGATCGGTTTAAATTGGATGAATTGGTTTAATTGGATTGAACTAATTATCTCAATTAGCATGAACCGATGGGTTGAATCAGTTTGATTGGATAAAACGGTTCAATTGAATTGGACCGGTTATCGCAATCAGTTGAAACTGGTTAAAACGGTTTAAAATTGGATGAATTGATTCAATTGGATTGAACCAGTTATCACAATTAATATAAACCGATTTGAATGGTTAAGATCAGTTTGATCTGATAAGTCGGTTCAATTGAATTGGACCGGTTATCAAAACTGTCTTCGGTTAAGGTCTATGTCGACCGTCACACACGGGTTGTGTCGATCGACATGACCGGATTGATGAACCGGGATTAATTGGATTAACTGTTTATTGAAGTCCGGTTCTGTTTGGTGGTGTCGATCGACAGACATAGTCTGCGTCGATCGATACAGTGCTCGGAATTCTGGTTATTGAACCTTGAATTTGCAGAAACCAAACTCGACCTAAACCTTGATCAAAGCTTAGCTTCAATATGGTCAACTGTCAAAACTCATTTCATTGTGTGATGGTCTAGCCAAGAGCTTGGTGTCCACAATTAGGTGAGTAAGGCAGGTAATTAAGTTGATGGAATTGCAGTGCTTGACATCAACAATTACATGACCTAATAGATTGATTTGCTAACCTTTCAGAGTTTAGTTTCCTCAACTAAATATCAAGTGAACTTGATGTCTTGCCCAATTTTGTCAGCTGTGAAAACTCGTGTTGTTGTTGGATATCCTTGGAGTCCTTGGTATCCACAACAAAATGAGTAATGCAGGTGATCATTGATAGACTTGCAGTGCAACTATTAGTGATCACAAGACATAAGAGATTGGTTTTTCTTGACTGGGCTATCAGAAGTTCTGGGCCCAGAGACATCAGAGTGGATTAGACATAGTTTGTCTCATCCACAACCAAGAGTTGTACTGGGTACAATTAGCAACGATTTGCTTACCTAGATAACTAAAGTCTGGATGATGGCGAGTCGCCCACTCAGATTTTGGTGAAGTATGGATCTTGGATCATTATATTCATAGAGAAAACATTGTTTGAATATAATACGAGTTTTCTTATTAGATAAGATTTCTCGTCATATACATAACTAAATCTTTGTTTTTCTTGGATTTCAGCTTATGTCTATGACTACTTTCTCGTTGCGATCCGTCCTTGAGAAGGACAAGTTAAATGGATCCAACTTCCTGGATTAGTATCGGAATCTGAGATTCATTCTCAAGCAGGAGAGCAAGGATTATGTCCTTGAAAAGGCTCTTCCAGAAAGGCTTGGGACCAATCGCTCGCATGCAGCATATAATGCTTGGAATAAGCATTATATTCATGTGGTAGATGTACGTTGTCTGATGTTGGCTACCATGAACTCGGACTTGAAAAGTCAATACGAGAACGTGGAGTCGCCAATAGAGATGATCACCAGCCTGAAACTGAAGTTTCAGGATCTGGCACGAGTTGAGAGATTCCAGATGGTGAAGTCTCTCACTGGGTGCAAGCTACCAGAGGATGCTCCAGTAAGTCCTCATGTCATTAAAATGATGGGTTACATTGATAACCTGGGGAAACTGGAATGTCCTGTCAGCTTAGAGTTGGCCACTGACATCATTCTGCAGTCACTGCCGTCAAGCTATGATAAGTTCATTAAGAACTATATCAAGAAAGGCTTGACGAAGACGTTGACTGAGCTGCATGGCATGCTCAAAGTAGTAGAGCAAGACATCATAAAGGGTAAAAGATTTGAGGAATCTTGTGTTGGCAAGGGTAGAGGCAGGGCAGTCCAGATTTGGAATCAGGATAAGCCTGTGTCATCTTATAAGCCCAAGTCAGGCCCATCTGGTGTTAGAAAATGCTTCTACTGCGACGAGGCAGGGCATTGGAAGAGAGACTGCATTAAATTCTTGGAAGATTCACAAGAGATGAAGGAGATGTATGGTACTTCTTCTTCAGGTATTGTGTTATTAATTCAAGTTCTACATAAGTATTGGATACTAGTTGTGGTACTGATATTTTTGAAATATGCAGGACCTAAGCGACAGTAGAACGTTGAAGAAACGACAAGTGGAACTGCGTGTCTGGTATGAAGCAATAGTTGCTGCATGAGCCGTAGAGATTCTCCACTTCTAGGAGCCTTTCATACTTGGTTTTAGAGATTAAGTAATTGCTACTATGTATCTGCCTTGTGCAGAAATGTCTTTCATCTTCTTGTAAAGAATTTGGATGTTTTTCATTTTGATAAAAGACAAGTTTTGTTCTTTAGATCTTAATGAAATATCATATGGTAGCACCCCGTTTAGAATGGGTTTTATATCTTAAACCAGCGTGAGTTTGAATATAACACAAATACTGAAGGTTTAAGTCTGATGACTCGAACTCGACTTTTCTTGGCATAGTCGTTTAACCACATAAAGTGAAACGGATTCAAAAGTTCCATAGTTTTGGACTCATTTGATTATTAATCACTTGAGATATGAATTCTGGTCACTGGGCCAAATGACTGAGGCCCCTTTTAGCAGAGCTAAAGGAAACGGGCCAAAAACTTATTGGGCTTTTCACATACTGATGTATGCGGCCCGATGAGCATTAGTGCCAAAGGAAATATTCTGTACTTCATTTACCTTATTGATGGCATCAATAAGTATGGCTGTGTTCATTTGATGAGACACGAGCATGAATCCCTTGAGGAGTTCCAAGATGAAGTGTAGAACCGATTTGACAGAAGTATTGAGATCCTCGATTGGATCGCGGAGGAAAATACTTGAGTCATAAATTGGGTGATCATCTGACAGAATGAATCGGATCTTATTAGATATGCTCCGATTAATGATGAGTCACAGGAATCTTCCATAATCATTTAAGAATTCGTTCTAAAATGTCTGTCTTTGCGCAGAAAAGGGTTTCAATCAGAATCAATTGAAAGACACCACATTGGATGTGGGCTGGAAGTCTTTTCAAGAAAGTTGTTTCTGATGATTTGGGGATGATAGCTAATAAGGTTGAACCCAAATCTGATTAGTTCTACCTCGCTGGTTGTCCTAGGGAAACCAAGGCTTACTATTTTTATAACCAATCCGAGAACAAAGTTTTGTTGTTCGGAACTGTGTCTTTTGAGAAAGATCATACTTTTCAAAAGGAACAGTGGGAGTAAAAGTAAACATCGAAGAAATTCGATAAACACAGGAGGCTGCTCAACCTGTTGAGAGAAAGCAGCGGTAAGATCTACAAAGTGCTGTAGGATCTACACCTGTGGAGCCTGAAATTCGCAGATCCGAAAGGATCCGTCACTAACTCGAGAGTGATTTCTCGTAGCCGATTGTCGTGATCTGTTGATCATTGAAAAGTGACGAGCATGCGAAATTCAAAGAAGCGATGGTGAACCCCAACTCCGAAAAATTGGCTGGGTATGCATGTTAGCTTCATCGATCCATTTCTGGATTGAAGCAAACATCTTGGAGTTGGAATCAACATTCTGATAATGTGGTCAAGAGTTTTGACTTGATCAGAATAGAAATGAAACCATGCGTTTACAAGAAGACTAGTGGGAGCGTAATTGCAATTCTCACACCGTATGTACGTAATGTACTTAATCTCATAAACGACGTTCCGACGCTAAAGTCTTGTCAAGATTTGGGTCGGAAGTCAAATTTAACGATGGACATGGGAGAAGGCCGTAAAGTTCTTGGAATAAGGATCCATTGGAATGGATCAGAAAGGCTAATTGGATCATGTCAAAATCCTTATGTTGATAAGGTATTGGACATTTCATATGTGCTTAATTCCAAGAATGGCTTCATACCAAAGGTCTTATAGTAACAATATTAGCAAGATGAAGTGTTTTTGAACACTGGCTGAACTAGTATTAATGAGTGTGATTGCTTATGCTGCTGCAATAGAATCCATCATAAATGCCATATTTTGCGCTCGTCTAGATGCAGCTCACGCATAGAGTATGACGAGAAAATACCAATCTGTTCCGGTAATAGTCACTGAACAGTTACCAGAAATATCCCAAGTGTTTGAGAAACACTAAGGATAGGTTCGTGGTGAACTGAGGAAGTGACGAACCAGTTGAAAGTAGTTAGACGGACAAAGACGATTCCCGGCTCCCACCTGGCATGTCTTTTTGTCTGAATAGCGGTGCTATCTGTTGGAAGGGCTCCAAGCAGTGGACCGTAGAATAGTGCTTTTATCTGAATGGCGGTGTGGTTTGTTGAAATTGTTTCAAGCAAAACACCGCAAAGTCTCCCACAACCTAAGCACGAGATTTATTCTCTTGCTGTAGGTATTAGATATCTGAAGAGATGATCTTGATTCTAGTGGGAGTTATTTAGTTATGTTATGATCTTTACATAGACATGCTATGGCAAAGTTTGTGTAAGTTAAACTGACATCGGTATTATTTAATTATTGGATAATTAAGTAATAGTCCCAAAATATTTTATGTACATCTTATAGGCCATCAAGTTGATGACTTGATCATGAAACCCTATAAGTAAAAGATGACATAAATTATGATTGTCCTTAGTCAAGGTTATTGAAGTGGGACACCAATAACCGCGCGAGACTAACATGTGAGGTGATTGTTGGACTAAGTTTCATGGAGTCAATGATATAATTATCACAGTCAATCACATAGATGTATGTTGGTGAACATATGATCGGACATGACCCGCTAATGAGAAATTCACAGGATAGTTATATCAGTGTCATGGCAGTTTCTCATTACGACTATAGAGTATAGTCCTTAGACCTGAGTTCATCATGCTTTCTAGCATATGAATTGGTGCGTTTTGACCTTGTCAAACGTCGTTCCGTAACTGGCGGCTATAACGGCATTGCTTATGCGTATCATGAAGTATGTGTAGAAACAGGGATGGAACAAGATGGGATTTGTCCCTCCCAAGTAACGGGAGATAAATATCTCAGGGCCCATCGAAGATTTGATACTGAGAAAATGCATGGCCGTGCTCAAACGAGGTGATTGTCAGTCGTTTGTTATATCAGTATTGATCAGGAGTTCGATGAACATGATGTTGGCTATAATAAGGATGACACAGTCTCCTGCCTTATGCCATATCGAGATATAGAGACGAAGGGATTGTAGAAATATGTGATTCCAGTACAAGTGGGAGATTGTTGGGATTATGTCCTGAAATCACATTGTACTCACTCTAGAGATAGTTGTATTGTCGAGATCGGACAATTCATATGATACTGGGTAGTAATAATGTTTTGCTAGAAACGCTTATGACAAATGAGTTGTAACTCATTTCCAGTATCGTGTGAACCTACAGGGTCACACACCTAAGCAAGTTGGACATAGTTCGTATGGGATTGATCATTGGCATATGGTCTGGTCGATGTGTATTGGATACACATCGAATATAAGTTTTAATGAGGTGTGTCGATCGACACCATTGGGTGCGTCGGTCGACACAAGACGTGTGTCGATCGACACCACTAAGTGTGTCGGTCGACACAAGGCCGAAACCGAAACTGATGTTTCGGTTTATGTCGAGGTCTGTATATAAGTGATCTTATAATCTCGACCTAAGGAGACGAGCGCCGCCCAGACAGTGTTTTCTCAGAGAGAAAACACAGAAACCTCGAAGAACTCAGTTCCCAGGAGATCCGAGCCCCGGTACTAGCATCCCGGCGGATTCCAGCTTGTGTGCGTGTGGACTGCAGTAGAGGCGCAGCATCTGAGGTGCTCCAGAGATCTCGTTTATCTGACCATCTTCCGCTGCCAATCTCCAGGTAAACACGAGATCAGATCCTTGATTCAATTAACTAGACCCTAGATCCTAGGCTTCAGGAACATGACAACAATTCTGAATCTGGTAGAATTGGCTCGAAGTTCCAACAATACAGGCTCAAAAGTGTCATATCCCTTGAGATGGTTGAAGAATTGGGGATCAAGAGTATTGAGAGCTACAAATATACTCTCACCTTTGGGGATTCTTCAACGAAGGTACCATATGGGGAGCTTAAAGACTACCCGGTGATGATTGGGGATTGTAAAATCCCAACTGATTTTGTCGTTATGAGGATGAAGAAGGGCAATAAGCTTCCTCTACTCTTGGGCACTGATTTTCTCAACACTACTGGTACAACAATGGATTTCAACAACAAGAGGGTAGTACTCACAAAGGTGAATGATAAGATGTTCTATCCCATGAAGTCATCCTCCATCAACACTTGTGGAACCATAGTGACCTTAATCCCGAGGAGGAAAGGACTTTTGCTAGTCTTGCCAAGCTTGAGTATTGTGCATCCATCATTTTGGGAGATTTGAAGATTGAGGAGCCACAAGTTGAAGAGGTTGAGAAGTTGTACTCTCCAAAGGTTGAACAAGTTGTGAAAGATGCTTTAGTTGGAGAGAGTAGTAAAGAGCTGATGAGTGAACCCTTGGAAAGTGTTCCATTAGAGGAGGTGAGTGGAGCAAAGGAAGCTCCTCTTAAGATAAAGAAGAAGAAGGGAAAAGCACCTACAACTTCTACTCATACTCAAGCTCCTAACACACTCACTCTCCACCCTTTGAAGCTTAAGGATGGGACAATAGAGTATAAGGTAAAATGCAAGGGGATGTCTAAGCCATTCTCAAGTGCAAGAGCCATCCTTACTCCTGAGCTCCAAGCTGATCCAAACAAGCTCCAAGAGCAATTCAACAAAGTCTTGACAATCACTCGAAAGGTCAAGACTCCTCCACCTCCTCACTAAAAGAAAAGGTAGTCAAGCTTAGTGACTTAAAACAAGCTCACTTGGGAGGAAGTCCCATGTCTATCTCTTGTAAATATTGCTTTATGTTTTAAGTTTCCTAGTCATTGTTGATCTCTCTATTAGATCTCTTCAGGTTTTAGGCTATATAGGTCTTGGCGTTGGGAGAAAGAAAAAGGAAGGGTCATGGCGAAATTGAAGAAGAACCGGGCTCTCATCCAAGTTGGGAGGAACTCTCTAGCCTCTACCTCCCATCCCTCCACCCCATTTCACTCCACTTAAAGCTCCAAGTAACTCACTCCAATCTCTTTTTCACCTCTTTGTTTCATTTTGCATTTTTACATTTCTCTTTGGTCTCTTTCCCTTGCTTCTTTCACACAAGGGACTATGTGATTTAAGTTTGGGGGAGGAGACTAGTTGCTAATGATGTGTTTTGTGTTCTTATCTTTCTTTCCTGCATATTGAGTCTCATTTCATGCATCTAAGGCATAGAAAACCATAAAATTTTTTCACA
Source organism: Orychophragmus violaceus (assembly GCA_030180135.1). NCBI lineage: Eukaryota > Viridiplantae > Streptophyta > Magnoliopsida > Brassicales > Brassicaceae > Orychophragmus > Orychophragmus violaceus. The sequence continues at coordinate 87,831,557 of CM058238.1, forward strand.
AAAAGAAAGCATATAGTTGAGTCTAGAAGTCATTTAAGATTGTTTTCATTAAAGTTTGAGAGTTAAAGCTTGTGTTCTTTATAAAAAAAAATTGTTTGAGCATGTGGTTATTGGATGCATCTTGTGAACTTGAAATTAAGGAAGAACCCTTCTTGGATCTCATGCATTATTGTTCACTTCTTGGTTGAAACATGTTGTGATTTGAATCATTCCCTATCTATTAGAACTCTTAATATTGACTTGAATTATCATGTTGTGCAATGAAAGGTGAACTCATGGATACTTGATACATACTTGGACTATCTTCTCCCTTTCTACCACTCTCTTGTTAGTCCAAGTAGATTTCCCCACCTTGAACCAAGCTTTCCTTCAAGCCTAAACACTCTAGTGAGAGATGAGAGGCCTTTTTCTTGAATCAACTAGGCAAAAAGTGTTGAGTTTGGAACGACAAGGATATGTCTTCATTGTAAAGCTAGCCTTACATCATTGGGTTATGCATAGGATAGGAAAGAAGTTTGGGGGAGTTGGGAAGAAAAGGAAAAAGGGAATGAGAAAAAGATTGAGAAAAGAAAGAGGGGATTGGAAAAGAAAAAGAAAAGTTGATAGCTCTAAGTGTTTGTGAAAGATAAGTCTCAAGTTTTAATGAGAGAAAAGAAGCCAAAGTTGGCTCAAACATCAAAAGAAAAAGAAAGAAAAGAGACTAGTGAAAAGATAAGAAAGAGCTAAGCAAAGAAAAGAAATCCTCTAAGTGTTTAAAGAAGAAAGAAGTGATCAAAGTTGGGAGAAGAAGGCAAAAATGCCTTAAGGAAAGGGTAGCTTAGGAAGGGAATCTTTGGTTTAGAAGAAGAGTTAAGATCATTGTAGGGATTTGGGTAGAATGAGAATCTATCCTTGTATGCATGAGTTGTTTCTTACTCTTAGCATTTTGCTATAGTTCATTCCTTCCTTGAGAGATCCTTTGTTTTTGAAACCCACACTTCATTTGAGATCACTTTTATCTCAAGACCTTAAACCCTTAGCCAAATGTGTTCATTTGATTTGCACTATCATGATCCACCATTGCTTAATGAATGTTAAAGGGAATGAGGATATGAATTCATGCGTAGGTTGAGACTTGAACTTGATGCTTGTGTTGATGGGAATGGCTAACTCTTTTGAAGTAGAGTTAACTTGATTGTAGCTCTTAATTGCTTGTCTTAACTTTGTTTCCACTTATGCTTAACAATTGGTTTTGAAAGCTTTGAACTCTCAATTTCAAACCTTTTTTCCTATTTGTCTTTGATTGTTTGCTTGCGGACAAGCAAAAGACAAGTTTGGGGGAATTGATGTTATCACATTTTAGGCATTTTAGTTTGGTAAATATTCATGTTTTAGTTACAAATTTCATTGAGTCTTGTTGTTTTCTTGAGTCTTTTATTTTATTTAGTAGTTATATGTCATTTAGAGTTAGACTTTGCATTTTAGTGTTTTTGGGAGTGTTTTATTTCATTTTACAGGATGTTGGATATTTACAAGGGAGATTGCAAGGAGTGTAATTGGTAAGAGTCAACAATTGTGTGCTAATGGAGTCATATAGCGTAAGGGAGCATGTTCACGTGGTGAAAACGGACCTCAGGCCCAAGCCACCATCAAGCCCAAGCCCCCCCCCCCCCCCCCCCCCCCCCCCGGCGACAAGTTTCATGGTGAGTGGACATCATGTGGTAGCGGCTTGCGTATCGGCTCACGTATCGGTTTAGCCAACCGATACTCCGTCGACAATATATCCGAGAGTTCGTATCAGGTTCCATATCGACCAGCCTGACCTATACAGTCATCAGATTTTCAATTGGATCAGGGTCAATACCCGGTTTGTTCCGGGTTGACCCGGTTCGTGCTCCTTTACTATTTAAAGCCAAAAACCTGATTTTTGTTTTTTTTAAGCTTTATTTTAGGTTCTAAACACTTTGTAAAAAAAGATTGAATCTTTTCTTAATCTAAGTCTTGTTTTGTGTTGATTTCTTTTCTCCTTCTTTTAATCTTTTGCTAATCATCATGTTTAACATTATTCTCATGGATTTTGTTGAACTTAGAATGATTAGTGAGTAGTCTCCTTTTGAGCTTTTGGGTTAGGAAGATTTGAGTGATTAGGGGTTGAATCTTGATGTCTAGGGCTTAGTTTTGATTGATCTTTTCTCATTAAATGTTCTTATTGCTAGATTAGGCTTAGCTAACCTTGATCTAGAACTTTGGGATTTTATTGCACATAAGGTGTTCGATGAAATGCTAGCTTTGATTTAATGAGAGCTTTACATTCTTAGCCAATGACAATTGATGTTTAAGGTGTTTAGTAGCTAAAGGACTTGTGATTAATGCATGCTTGCTTGTGATTAGCCAATGAGAGTTGATGTTTAATGTTTGATTAGCATAGGGTTAATGACATGAGAGTGTATTAACTTGAATTAGTGTTCCTAAGCTAAAGGATTAGCATTTTAATGTTGTGTTTGACATATTGATTCAATGCTTAGTTACTTAGATCAATTTCCTATACCCAAGAGCTTGATCTTTAATCATCTATTTGAATTATCTTGTTTGTTCTCTCTTGCTTGATTTTATTGCTTGATATTGTTAAATTGCACTTAGGATATTAGAATTTCAACTTGAATTTGAGTAACTTGACTAATCTGGTTTGGTGCATTCTTATTGGCATAATCCAATCCCATTTTGGTTCGATACCTCTTACTACACGATAAGTAAGAGGAATTGATACCTCAAGGAATCAAACAATTCCTGTTATCACCACTCCTTTTCCAATTATGCCTCCAAAAGAACTGTTAGATAGCGCAAGTCTAATTCTTCTCCTATGCTCAACATCACTACCCTCTTAAGCATGATCATAAACAAACAATTGCTCTCATAAATACATATTATATATACATTTGTTAATCACAGTTGTGACATTAATACAAATTAGTCAAACACAACCCATGAAAAAAAGATTACCTCATTTTCACCATTTCGTACTATCAACCATGTCATTATCATAATCATCCTTATCGTTGTCTTCATCTGAAGCGAATGCCTCACTTTCATTCCTGCCATCTTCCTCGGACGACTTCACACCAGCCCCAGCCAAAACTTTGAGCTCAAACTTTCTACGCCGTTCTCCAATATCATCCCTTTGCGGTAAATCATCATTTCCAGAAACAGCCTATGTTTCATATATGGTATATGGTTTACCTTCGGCTTCCGTTTGGTGGACACAAGCTTGGTGAGTTTACCATTATGTGTGCTATTGTGTGCATTATCCACATAATCATCGAATGTCTCTAGCTTCCTGGTTGCATCCGAGATTGAAGATTATTAATACATCACAATCTTCAGAAAGGCAGAACGAAGATCATCATAGTAAAGGAGTAAGAAATTAAAACTCAAGATATTACCTATTAGCTAATTTCTGACGTTTCTGAGCTTTATCAGACTGCGAAACAGTAAAACCAAAAACTCCATTCCTTCTTAACTTTCCCTCTAGAGCAGCTCGAAGTTTCATCATTTCCTCACTCTGAATATCAACTTGATCATTCTGCTACAAGGAAAGCAGAATCATAAGATTTGCTAGAGACGCATCACATCCAGGGGGAAGTTCTCCATCAAGTTCGTTGATCTAATCATTCACAAAGGAATACTTTAGTCAATCTGCTTGTAAAGTCATACAACATGCAAATAGCATCACTGGATATCAATAACTTTAAAGGGTACCACATAACCTTGTCCAACAAAGCTTTGATGTCTACAAGACGGGTAAGGACCGGATGATCACGGATGGGCTGGCCCTCAGACTTGAGTAGAAAATAAAATGTTATATATTGGCAATATGCCAGTAGCAGAATCTGCTTAACCTCCAAGTACCTTGGAAATAACACATTCCGAAGAATGATGCGGTTCAGGGGATCTCTTCGTCAGCTCTTCAGGGGGAGCTGCCGCGTATGACTCGGTAGACTCCATTGCCGCTGCAGAAGATATAGATAGAGGTAGAGAAGAACCGAATCAACCGATCGACAGTAAAAATACAATGAACAAAACGAAGGATAAAGAGAGAGAGAAAGAGGTAAGTCTCTTTCATCCAAATCTGAGACTGAGAGTGAAAATTCAAAAGTTACCTGTGCTCGCACAAATCAAGCTTGTGATTTCTGAAGCTGAGAGAAGAGTTGAAGTCTCGATGTGTCTCGATGTGCGTCTCTCGTCCCTGGTTGGATCCCTCGGTTCTTCGTCTTTGTCGCCGAGTAGTTCGTGAAGTGAAGGAAGAAAGATGAAAAGGAAGGCACGAAGATGAACAGCTGCAAATTTGTTGGGCTGAGTGTTAAAAATTCTAGTCGATTGACTATTGGAAAAAAAATTGTGGGCCAGAGTCTTTACTGATGTGGACACCTTAGAATTGGAGAGAAAAACTCTGTCATTATATATATGATTAGCATTCACTTAACCTTATTAACTTATTAATGGAGAGCATAATAAATTAGCATCGTTCTTATGTTTCCCCATTATGCGATCTTTTACGTGATTCTTTCTGGGTTGAGACTGTCCTGATAAAGATTAAACCTAAGACTTTTTTTTTGTCCCAAAAAAACAACAACCTAAGACCAATGTCATCCTTTGCATAAGGCATAACAAGCCTATGCTTTAGTTTACATTCCTATAATTTAGGGCCACAAAATTGAAATATAGTGTAATGGCTGCCTTGTTCAGTTCGTACTGTCATTATTAAATTGTTATCATTTTGACTCCAATCCTGTTACGATTATACTTTACTACTAACATATTCATTTTATATTTTTTATTTATCTTTTAGTTATATTTTTAGTCTCATTTTTATATTGCTTTTATAGTTTTTTTTAGCTTTAGATCATTTTACAATGATTAGTTATTAATGTTATATAAATAAAAATAACCTTATACAAATTTGAATAAATAGTTATGTTATGTAATCCATAAATTTTGGAAATTAAATTTAAGAAACTGTAAAATAAAAATAAAAATTACGTTGCATAGATTCTGGTAATTTAATTTGGAGCCACAAATTTAATAATTTGCCTTAAGTCTCTAAATCAATAGGAACATCCCTATGTAAGACTATTGATTTTTTTCTTTGTTCGGAAACTCGCTAGGCGCTGTATATACGGTTGATCCGGACTTAACGAGTTAACGGAAAATCGAGGATCAAGCGAAATTTATGTGGAATAGATTTTTTTGAATTTTTAAATATCTTATATGTATATATCTATATATATATTAAATTGTTAAGTAAAACATAAGATATCGAGAAAGTCTGGTGGTTTGTGCGCGTGTGTAGGTTTTTAATAACGAGGGTTTTTTTTTTTTTTTTTTTTAACGCTGATACAGATTATGAGAACTATTACAAGGACAATTTTACAGATAATACTATCTCCGTTTTACGAGAATCCATCGACGATCACGATCAACGGGTCCACCTGTTCCTGAAAACTTCCTTATAAACTTGCCTCCATTAATTTTATAAAACTGCGCTTTCGGGGATTCGAACCCAGTACCTGCCGGTGTAAAGCTTTAACCACTTGACCACTAGACCACGGTTGCTTCACAATAACGAGGGTTCAAGGCTCAGATTTGCATTTTTACGATTTTTAATTTATAACATTAATGGAGCATAACAGATATTTATCATTTATCAATTCATCTGCTGGGTGAATAACCCTAACAATTGCGGCTTTCCTTTTTTTCTCTCTTTGTTTTTCATTGTTTTTCCTCTCCTTTTCTCGATAATGATATCAAAAAAGCTAAATATACTAAAAACATTCCATTTTCAGGTTAAGATGAATGAAAATAAGTTTTTTCTTCTTCAAAATCACCGTTTAAAAAAAAAACCGAATTGATTCAAATCACGGGAAATATTGCATATCGAATATATCTTTTTAGTAAAGTAATAACAATGTTGAATCTTTACAAAACCTCTTGCATTTATGTATTTTTACTAACATTTTTTTTTTACTGAAAAAGTCAATTTTAGCCCTAGCCAACAAACATGATAAGTTGTTTTATAGTTAGTTTATACAGTTACTTTCCAATATAGTTAAACTTAAGCATGCTTGTTTTAATTAGTCTAGTTTGTAACTTTTTTTTTTTTTTTTTTATTTTACAGATTTTTAATTGTTTTTTTAACTTGACAAAAAATATCAAACTCTTTTTTGATGGGAAAGAGTCACAAGTCTTAGAACGAGGTTACTCGCCGGTGCAAGGCGTTCTGGGTTGGAGATTTTTCATTGGCATGGTCATCTAGATTTGTCTAAGTGTAAAAGCTTTCACCGGTATAAACAGTCTCCTCTGCCACTAAGGTAAGCTCGCGCTCGGATTGTGATTGGAGATTTGTCATTTACATGATCATCGAGATTTGTCATCTCCCTGGGGTACGAGATTTGTCTAATTGGAAAAGGTTTCGCCGGTTAAAACAACTTCCTTTGCCACTAAAGTAAGCTCACCGGCGATTGTGATTCGAGCCTTGTCATTTACATGGTCATCGAGATTTATCATCTTGCTAGGTAGGAGATTTGACTAACTAGAAAAGCTTTCATCGGTAAAAACAGCCTCATCTACCAAGATTGCTTTGTGGACCTGTTGTCATCTAACCACTCAATCTCATTTCAATCCGTAGCAATAGATTCAAACGGAAGACTGTTGAATCCAGAACTGTACAACAACAACACGTGTGCATGTGGATATGTTCTAATGACGTAGAGCAAGCCAATGGCAAAGAACAAGTTTTCACCAATGGTGGATGACAACGAGTTTCAACGCGATACTGTCCTTGATTTTAGATTTAAACGCCCTTATTTTATACCGCTATATCGACATGTTAGTTGGCTAGTTGTATTTTAACCATGTATGTAAAAATTATGGATTCAATGATCCGTAAACTATCCACCGAATTGCTATACTGATGTGTTGTGTTTTTAGGTGAATATAATCATGATTTGAGGTGTGTTTTAGCTTTAGAAAAAGCATTTAGGCATCATTACGAATGCATGTGTGTTGTTTCTCTCTTTTGTAGGTGGTGGATTACATAATGGAACACCAAGGGACAAAGGAGGAGATAGGGACCAAAAGAGCATTCAAAGAAGGTGAAAAAACAGCTAAGGATCGGAGAAAACACCTCACAGCAGCACCCCACAGCGACTGCACCAAGTCGCTGTGGGAGATTTGCGGATGACCAAACTTCACAGCGGCCTGTACAGCGGCTTGACGAACTCGCTGTGGATGAAGACACCTCACAGCGGCATCAACAGCGAGTGTCAGACGCCATTGTGGAACGAAGGCACATCACAGCGGCATTGCACAGCCTGGGCCGCAAGCCGCTGTGAGGCCTACTTTTCACACATGCTCCTTTTTCTTTTCACTTTCGGCTTGTAGACCCTCCCATGTGATTGTGGTCGACCATTGCACGTTTTTATGATCTATTTAAGGGCTCTTGTGTGTTAGAAGAGCCATATCACCTCTTGTAAATATTTACTCAAAACAATCTAAGTTTTCTTTGATCTCTTATGAAATTCTAAGTTTGTTCTTGAGTTATTTTTCTACTTCTCCTCATTGCTTTCATTCTTGTTTATCTAAATCATGTTTTGCTTTATTGTTGCTATGGCTAGTGAGTAGTTCTCTATAAGTTTCTGGGTTTGAGTAAAGGTGAGGGTGATCTAGGAATGGTTTAGGTTGTTTAGAACTTGGGAATATTGATTTCTTACTTGTTAGAAGTTCTTAATGCTAGGATTGAAGTAGCTAATCAATTCCTTGAACTTAAATATTGCTTGCATTGAGAAGTGTAGTTAATGTTTGAATCTCTAATCAAGTGCTTTACATACTTAACCAATGAGAATTGATGTTTAAGGAGTTTAGTGGTAATAAGAACTTATACTTAAAGCATGTCTATCTTGAAATTGCCAATGAGAGTTGATGTTAATGCTTGATAGATATAAGGTTATTATCATGAGAGTGGAGTAACTTGAATTGTTGTTCTTAGCCTAAGAAATCATCCCATGTTTACTAAATGTTTTTGAACCGATAATTGATCACCCAAACCGAAAACTCAACCCAAGAAACTTAGTTTTAAATCAATTTTCCTCAACCTTATTATTGCTCTGTTTATGCTCTGTTCTTGTCATGTTTTAAGCTCACTATTGTCTACATCCCTGTTTAATCATGTTTGGAATTTGGTTTCATTGTTAGTTATCAGCAACAAAACCCTCAAACTAATTTGGTTGCACTTTGATTAAGGAAACACATGTATTCTTAGTGTGTTTAATTTACCCAAGTGGATTGACACCTCAAAAACTACAAGGACTAGGTTGTATACTTGCAACTGAAGTGTGTGAAGAGGAAAATTTTATGCTTATCAAGTTTGGCGCCGTTGCCATCTTGGGTGTTAATTGAGCCATTAGGATTTGGTGTTTGCTTGAGACTAAGTCTTTCGGTTACAGAGATACTAACTTTCTCTACCTTCTTTCCCTTTGTTTTGCAGGTGAATGAAATTGAGGAGCAGGGGACCAACAAACCTTGTACCAAGAGTTGACGACATAAAAGCTCACGAAAGGGAAATTTCAAGGAAGAGAAGACATCAACAAAGGTTACTAAGAGTACAAAACAACATGGCTGACCAGCAGCAACAACCACACGATGGTGGTGAAGGAAACCGACCAAACCATCCACCAAGGGTACACAGAGCCATTGGAGCATATGACGAACCTAGCATCAACAACTACCATTCTGGAATCATTGCACGTGCGGGGGAAAACAACAACTACGAAATCAAGGCAAGCATCATCAACATGGTGCAAGGAAGCAAGTTCCATGGGCTGCCAATGGAAGATCCACTAGACCATCTTGACAAATTTGACAAGCTATGTCGCACAGTCCGCATTAATGGAATCTCTAGACGCAATGAAGATGATATTATTTCCATTCTCTCTTAGAGATAAAACCCACCTTTGGGAGAAGAACCTTCCACCCAACTCAATCACCTTCTGGGATGAATGCAAAAGAGCCTTCTTATCCAAATTCTTTTCCAAATCAAGAACAACAAGATTGAGGACTGAGATTTCAAGCTTCAAACAAAAAGCCACATAAAACTTTGTGGAAGCTTGGGAAAGATTCAAAGGCTACACCAACCAATGTCCACACCATGGCTTCAATAAAGAGAGTCTCCTCAGCACACTATACCGTGGCATACTTCCCAAATACCGGATGATGCTAGACACTGCTAGTAACTGCAACTTCTTGCAAAAAGATGAAAGAGAAGCCATGCAACTGGTGGAGAACTTGTCGGTCAGTGACACAAACTATGGGGAAGACTATGACCGCACATACAGAGAAGGAAGAGACATAGATGATCCAAGGAGGGAAATCAAAGCGCTAAATGAAAAGCTGGACAAGTTGCTCAAGGCAAACCAAAAGAATGTTAGCTTTGTGGGAGATTTTGATCAGCACCAAGAATACTTTGAAGATGATGCTGAGATGAGTGTAGACGGGCATGCTGAAATGAACTACATTGGAGGCCAATGATTCAACAAAGGCTTCAATCAGAACTATAGGAGTCACCCCAACTTTTCCTATAGGAACAATAATGTGGAGAATCCTTAGGATCAGTCATATCGACCATTCAAACCTCAAGGATAGACCACACTTCAAGGAAACTTCCCAACAAAACTAGCATTCAACAACAGTGGAGGCTATCAACAAAGGCAACCTTACAACAACAACCAGGGCAATTTCCAGCCACGACAACAATACCACCAGGGAACATACCAAGGGAACCAACAGTACCAAGGTCAAGGAAGCTCATCCAACCAAAGACAAGAAGATACAACCCAACAAATGATGAAACAAGTTCTGGAGAGCAACAAAAAACTGAAAAATGAATGGACTACCAGATTCGACCATCTAGAAAGAGAGTTTGCAAGCTTCACGCAACAACTTCCTCAACAAGGTTCATCCTCAAACAGATCACCAGGCTTTCTACCTGGAAAACCGTAACCAAACCCTAAGGAATACATCAATGCCATTACATTAAGAAGTGGAAGAGAACTACCATCAAGGGGGCTCATTGGGGACAATGAGAAACAAGGTGGGGGGGATGGACTTTGAACATGAGAAGGAAACCATGGAGAAAGAGAGGCATGATGCAGAAGCTGAAGAAGAAGTCAAAGATATCAAAGGGAAAGGTAAGATGCATGAAGAAACGAAGGAGAAGGCAAAAAATGGTTCAGCCTCTACATCCAAGGAGAAAGTTTTTGTACCACCAGCCTATGAGACAAAACTTCCCTTTCCTGAAAGATTCAAGAAGCAGATCTTAGAGAAGTATAGAGCGCTCTTTGACAAGCAAATGGAGAAGATTCAGCTCACTATGCCATTGATGGATGCGTTCATGCTGGTACCTCAATACAGCAAATTCCTCAAGGATGCTATCAAGGACATAACAAAGGAGATGGAAGGAATGGTTATCTTAACCCATGAGGGCAGTGCCATTATCCAGAAAAGGACCATTCCCAGGAAGCTTGAAGATCCAAGAATCTTCACCCTACCATGCGCTTTGGGACCACTCTCCTTTGAAAGATGCCTATGTGATCTTGGAGCAAGTGTAAGTTTGATGCCACTCTCAGTGGCAAAGAAACTAGGGTTCACACGCTACAAAGAGTGTAGAATCTCACTTATATTGGCAGATAGGTCAGTAAGACTTCCGGTTGGCATGCTTGAAGATATTCCGGTCATGGTCGGTAATTTCGAAATACCGACAGATTTTGTGGTTCTGGAGATGGATGAAGAACCAAAGGACCCCATGATCTTTGGAAGGCCTTTCTTAGCCACTGCTGGAGCCATCATTGATGTCAAGAAAGGAAAGATTGACTTGCACTTGGAAAAGAACCATATCCTCAAGTTTGACATCAATGAGGTGATGAAAACACCGACGATTCAAGGACATGCCTTTTGGTTTGAGACACTGGATGCTTTGGCTGATGAATACCTGGAAGAACTGTCTATAGAGGACGCCCTGGAGATATTCATGACCACCAAGAAAGGCGTGAGTGAGCTGATGGACAAAGAAGGACATGAGTATGCAAAACTCCTTGACTCTCGCAAAGCGTTGGAAGGTAACGATCGATTCCTGGAACTCCCTCAAGAAGTCCACAGCATCAAGTCCATGGAGGATAAAGAAGAAACCAAACCAACTGGCATTGGTGAGTCCAGCCTAGATGACGACTGGTGCGAACTGAAAGCACCAAAGGTAGAACTCAAACAGCTTCCGGATGGGCTAAGGTACGCTTTCTTGGGACCAAGCTCGTCACACCCTGTCATAGTAAGTGAGAACCTAAACACCAATGAACTGAACCTACTCCTTAATGAACTGAGAAAATATAGGAGAGCAATAGGTTATTCACTTGATGACATTAAAGGACTATCGCCGACTCTTTGCACCCATAGAATCCACCTAGAAGATGAAACAATGACTTCAATTGAGCACCAAAGGAGACTGAATCCTAATTTGAAAGAAGTTGTTAAAAAAGAAATTCTGAAACTCTTGAATGCAGGAATAATCTTTCCTATTTTAGATAGCACTTGGGTCTCACCTGTTCATATAGTTCCTAAGAAGGGAGGTATAACTGTTGTTAAAAATGAGAAAATGAGTTAATCCTTACAAGAACTATAACCGGACATAGAATGTGCATCGATTATAGGAAATTGAACTCAGCCACCAGAAAAGATCACTTTCCTCTCCCATTCATTGATCAAATGCTTGAACGATTGGCAAACCATCCATTCTACTTTTTCTTGATGGGTACAGTGGGTTCTTTCAAATACCCATTCACCCTAGTGACCAGGAAAAGACGACATTCACATGTCCCTATGACACCTTTGCATATCGAAGGATGCCGTTTGGATTATGTAATGTTCCAGCCACCTTTCAAAGGTGCATGATGTCGATCTTTTCTGACTTAATTGAAGAGATGGTTGAAGTTTTTACGGATGATTTCTCTGTATATGGTTCCTCATTTGCTGCTTGTTTGTCTAACTTGTGCAGGGTACTTCAGCATTGTGAGGAGAAAAACTTGCTACTAAACTGGGAGAAATGCCACTTCATGGTGAAGGAAGGAATTGTACTTGGGCATAAGATCTCAGAAAGAGGAATCGAAGTGGACAAGACCAAAATAGACGCTTTAAAGATAGGAACGAATGATTTAGCATCGGAATAATCCGTCATGTTCCTAGGAATTTAGAAGAAGCATATTATTTGAGAGTGTTGCTAAATATCGTTAGAGGTCCAACTTCTTTTGATGATATCTTGACAAACAAGGATGAGCTTTACACTGGTTTCAAAGAGACATGCTATACAAGAGGATATTAGAGGATGATAAGGAATACATCGATGATACAATTAAAAGAAGTTTCTCTTCTACAACATCATGACTACGTCGTTTGTTTGTTATCATGCCCATTTCCGGTAGTTTATCTCAACTATAAAATGTTCGGAAAAAAACATGGGAGCATATTTGGGAGGCATTGAGCATAAAAGAAGATGGTATTCAATAGACCAAATATGTATATTTAACAATTATTTCTTGTCTATCATAAATAATTGAAATCTTGATTAACTGTCTTCATATATATAATGCAGATCTTTGTTTAAGTTATGATGACAAACAAGAATATGCTTTACAAAAAAATTAGAAGATCCTCAAAAGCAACGACTGTTCTCTATCTATGTACATCGATATGCCTCAGCCAGCTAGAGATCTTAAAAATAATTCGAATGTCTAGGTTCTTGATGAGCTCAGCTATAACCGAATTAAGTTAAAAGTAATTCATGACATAAATTTTGAGAAGCTTACAAGTGAGCAAAAGGAATTATGTGAGAACATTACTAGTGTTGTTCTACATAAAACATGTGAGTGTTCTATGTATGTTTTGATGTTCTCAAGCGATACACAAATCATATATAGTTATCGTTTTTTTTTGTCAACCATATTTATTATCATTTCAGTTTTTCAACATTAACGTTTGCAGTAAAAATTAGCATAAGATCTGATATATTTAATTCTAGTAATTATAATGTTTTTTCTATCCTTTTAAAAGAAAAATGGAAATAAATCTTTGACTAAGAATCTTGATTTTGTTTTTGACTGGTGTAGAATTCTAAAAATATTTTGAGCTTTTTTGGTCAAACATATATCCTAATAAATACAGAATCTCATAAATTTGAGACTTATCTAGACAAAGATTCATATAAATAAAGCATTCCAGTCTTCTTCTTTTTTCACAACAAAATTAGCATAAAGAAAGAAAACAATGAATATCAGAAAAACTTTTGTGAATTTTTTTCTATTAGTTGTACTAATAACGCCGTCGTTGTCTAGCTCCAACGTTTTGGCCTCACCGGGTATGTTGTTATTGTTCGCCTATCATTGATCATTTTAAGAATAATTTTTGAATATTTTCATTTAAAAAAGTAGAATTAGTAGTGAACTGATTAATATGTATATGAATTTGTATATATTTATTTTTCTCTTAACTTGTTTGTATTTATGCAGAGGTCAATAGGCGGTATCATTATTGCACTGAAATACAGTGTACACGATTTTTTTTAGACACTGAATGCCATTTCGAATGTCTAAAAAGAGGTTACGTCGATGGAGAATGTCTTGGTACTGCACCTTATCTAAAATGTTGTTGCGCAAAATAATAAAGAAACTGATCATCTTTCTAGCAATTTGGTGATTATATTTGAGGATTATGTTATGTTTTTCGATAAGAAAAAATTCTATTATCTTGTTTTCCTTTCAATGAAATAAATATAATATTTTTATACTATCATTTATATATATATATTTATATATCTTGTTTTTCACCACTTTTCTTTAGTTTTTATTCGATTAAATATATGCTCATTATTAAATAAAAAGATTACAGAAAATAATAATAAATTCATCATAAAATAAAATAAAATAACGATAGACTAGAGAGATTAAAATCCAACTAAACGTAAAACTTGTTCCAAGGAAGAAAGAATACATATGGACTTTGATTATCCATCGATCAATTATTTTGACTGCATCAAAATTAGTAGTTGAATTCAATTTTTGTTCAACTTCATAACCGTTTAAATTGTAATTAAGAGTTTTCATGTCTTTTTATCCAGACGAGTTTATGTCAATTAACTAAATTAGAGGTTTCGAATCTATGGTTTGATTTTCAATTCTGACGTTATGATGAAAAATGCTTCTGAATAGAAACTCTTGTAAGAATTGTTTTTAGTCAAAGTTATAATTGGTTAAACTAAAATTAATATAATTTAGTTTAATGGTTTTACATTTATTGAACGGGATAACTGATAAGTTATGAAGCAAAAAAAAAGAATATCGTAAGAGTTTTCATTGATTTGTCATGCTGCACAATGAGGAAATAATCCTGATTTTATATACCTTTTTCCAATTCTGATTAATTTATATTAGCTATGGTAGGTATTTAATATTTTTGAATTTCCAACACTGATTTTTACAGTCATATTTTGCATTTAATTACTTTGATATATTAATGTCACTTATTGTAAAATTATTTCTACACCTACAATGTGGAATTTTATCTTTGAAACACATAGAATTTTGGATTTTTCTTTTAATATTTCTTTATTTTTTAAAGTTTTTCTCAGCATAATTATCAAAAAATATAATTAATGGCTATTGCACAAAAATTATAGAAAATGCTAAAAAAATATATTTGATAATGTTTTAAAACCGGAAATGATAATCAGTTTTAAGACCGTAAATAATATTCAATGTAGTAAAGTTAACAAAAAATACTAAAATAACTCTTTGACTGTACATAATAAATAATCATGTCATACATGAAAATATACAAACATATGTTTAAATATAGTTGTCGAAAATAAGATAATATTAATAAAATAGTAATTTTGTTTATAGTCAACAACAATAAATTGGAAAATTAAAACTTTTTAGGTAAATTCATATAGTTTGACGTGAAGAATTAGGTAATTATAAACTAGTATGTAGTAACAAATATATCCTACTGATTTCGATCATGGTTATACCGGTCTAACTAATGACTAAGATTTAGTTTTAAGAATATTTATATTTTCGTTTAACCTTTTTTTGTTGTTGTATTCATAATTTTTTACCGGATTTCATGAGACACAAAGAATGTTGGATATAGCTTAGTATTTTTGTTGCTGTTGTTGAATCCATTACATCAATAGACTAATGTATACATCCACAAAATATGCCAATAAGTTTCCCAATTGAAATCTTCTGCACAATTAAACAAGTAAACGAACTAATAAGGATTTTCAAGAACATAGCCTATTCTAATTTTGTAGAACAAAACCTATTCTAGTTTTATAGAACAAAGCCTATTCTTTTTTTTTTCTTTTTTTGACAACAAAGCCTATTCTAATTTATAGAACAACTACTTTATAGTACAAAGCCTATTCTAATTTTAACAATGAAAAATGTGTATTAACCTATGCTTATGATTGATTTTTTAAGGAATGTATATGCTTGTGAAGCTGCATGGAGAATTCTCAAGTATCATATACATTATAGATTCACACCAGTCGAGAAATTTGACTTTCATCTTCCAGGAAAAAAAATGATTGTTTTGAAAGGTGTCGACAAAGTACAAATTTTTTTGAGTTGTAAACTAATTGAAAATACGATGATGTTTGGGCTGGTTTGAGTTGAATAAAGATAGTTCGGTTGCAAGGAAAATGACTTATGGAGAAATTCCATAAATATTTACATGGCATGGAAGTGAGAAGCGCTCTAAAGATAGGAACAAATGATTTAGCATTGGAATAATCTGTCATGTTCCTATGAGTTTAGAAGAGGCATATTATTTGAGAGTGTTGCTAAATACCGTTAGAGGTCCAACTTCTTTGATGATACTTGACAAACAACGATGGGCTTTACACTGGTTTCAAAGAGACATGCTCGAGATGATGCTGATCATGTGGATACCCTGTCCCATATTGATCTTATAAAAACTAACCATAACTTTCTAGGGATACACCGCTTGCAACATGCCTGTCTAGTTGCCAAAAATCCAACAACAATGTTTTTAAAAACAATATCGGATTTCATGCACACAAAAGGAGTGTCCACAGAAGAACGAGCTGACGCAATTGTCCGCCTCAAAAACTGCTATGTTGCTGGAATCAAACCCGCTTTGTATTGCTACGAAGTCATACGCCGTTCCATCTGCCCTAACCTGAATTCTGATTCCACGATCCCTCTTTTGTCTCGCACTGCTATTCGGGAGCTTAGGAGTCATGTCAAAGCGTTTCAGCGAACAAGTTATCCATTCTACATCCCACTTTATCTCAGAACTATCCGCGACTCGGTCGACGCATAACGAATCGCATCATGCCTTTGCGCCGTCCATCGTTACTGGCTTGGCTTGATAAACGAAAAATGTAAAAAGTCTAGGTATGTGCGATATCTGTTTTCTGGGCTATCGAGACTGTTGTGTTCTTCGATATGATCCCGGAACTCTTTCTAGATGGGTTGAGTTAGCTGATTGGGAATATCAGCCGGAAAACACAGGCGGTGTGCCCGACGATAATATGCATGGCGTTGACGTTTTAGCAGACGCCAATGCCCCCGACGGTGACGCTGACGCCGGTGCCAATTTACACAACGAAATAGACGTCGGCGATGACAATGGGCAAGAAGCCAGTGTGTTGGACGGTGGAAATAACCCAAACGACATACTTGCGGGTTAGGGGCATTCAAACGGTTTTTTAATATTGTTATAGTTTTTCATTCAATCCACCCTATTAAGGTGGATGGATATAACACTACTGCTTTGTATTTTTCTATCCACCGTATTAGAATCTATATTACTCTTCTCTATCCCCCATCTTGGTCAAATTTTATTTAATTACAATCTTACATCATCCGCTTTATTAAATCAAATTAATACAGCCACAACCGATTTTTAAAAATCTGCTACTAAACATTAAACTTAATAAAATACTTTGTTAACAAAAAAAATTAAAGAAAGTATCTACTTTTAACTGTCAAATCATAAACTATAGTTTCAATGCGAGATATTAATACTTTTCTGTTTTATGCTACAATTGTTTATTAAATATCGCTATTACTTTAATCATATTTAATACATTACCCTCCTCCTCTGCGACGGTTAATGCAACTTATACCGGATACTACTTTATATAAGTTCATCTTTATATATTGTGTCTATTTCCCAATAGTTTCGCTAAGAAGCTTGACTATCCATCATCTTAATTACAAAATACTCTCGATTTGTATCCATGATCACTGATACATCTCTTCTACCTTGATAACGTGTGGAGTATCCATTATCACTGATATGTATAGATGTATAGAATACTTAAAACTAATTTTCCTTTTTGAGCAATATCCATAAATATAGTGACCAAGGATCCGTTGGGCATTACTATCCATCATTTATGATTTGACGATTTTACAAATATTTTTCCACATACAACCATATTATCCAGCTAGTCATACCTTCTTATGGAATCATACCTATCCATTTGTTAAAAACCGAATTGTTGTGTCGATTCGAATTTATAAATATTAGATGTCCAAAATATCTGTCCACAAACTCAATACACTCCCCTAAAAATGAGAAGAATAATCCCCCTGTTGCTGAATCATCTAGACCTAACCGGCCGGTTCTCACTCTTCTAGATCTGCCGCCCAAGCTGAGGAGGTTAATCCTTGCCAAAAAAGCTAGTGACAACCTTCAGGAACACTTCAGGTTTGAGCTGTTTGCAGGACCCTTCGCGACGACGCGGATCACGTGGATACTCTAATTCAGATAAACCTTATTCAAGCTGCTCTTTCAATTAAAACCGCGAATGCGTAACCATGATGTACAACGTCTGTTTGATAGGTCTAAAGTTTTACCCTATACTAACTGCAAGTACACAGTATATCAATGTAGTACTTAGGGATCGAATACACGAGGACTCTAGGCAACGATAGGATTAAGAACTTAAAGAGATTAAAACTAGGAGAAAGCAAAAAGAAAATTGTATTGAATAACTAAAAAGAGCAAGCAAGAAAGTAAACAAGTAGCAGGTTGTGGTTGTAAGCAAATAAACTAAGGGCGCTAAGTCTAGGGCGTTCTCAGGAAATCCGACAAGCAGATAAATCATTCAGTCAGGATCTAATTAAACTCAGTTCTAGAACTCAAACACGGATATAGAATTAACCAACTGTCGTTGTGAGAATTCTCTAAGTCTAAGTGCATCAATCCAAATTCCTTTGCAATTACTAACAGATTAAACCAGCTTTAATTCCAAGTTCGATATGTTCACAATCTAATTAAACCAAATTCCTTTGCGAGTAATTAAATTGCTCAACCTAAATAGTTCAGATTCTAAACCACACTGTCGTGTCGTATTTAGCAACCTAAGATCTAGATTCTAAGTGATCAGGTTAGAACTAGCATTAAACATAATTTAGTTTGAAGAAAATCTATTGATGTGAATCCTTAACTGAATTAATTATATCTAGCAAGTCATGAAATCCCTATGAGAAACCCTAAACCTAACTATGAAACTACTCAGACATAGATGATGTAAACATAATCAATGAATTAATAGAAATCATAAAAGAGATTAGAATATAAAAGGGGTTCGAAAACTTCTCCAAAACAAAGTGTAGTACAGGATCAGATCAGCCCCAAAAGCTCTAAAAACTCTCTGCTCTAAGTTATGATAGCGTATGTAAAACTGAAGTTAAAAACCTAATTAAATAGCTAAAACACGACATGGGGCTTCTGTGTAAATATCTGGAACTTCTGGGCATCTTTGCAATATCAGCATTCTTCATTAAACCGCCTAGAATCTGGCCCAACTCGCTGTGCATCGATCGATGCAGGTGTGCGTGAATCGACACAGGTCTCAAATCTGGACAATGAACACAACCTCTCGGGTCAAATCTCCAAAGTGCACCAAATAGCTCCAAAATCTTCACTTCTGCTCCAAACGTACGTGTACCTAATAAGACCTGAAAAAGACTCTAAAAAAACACTAAAAGACACTGAAACAGACTTATATCATGGCATAAAACCGGTAAAAACCATGATATATCAACTCCGCCACACTTAGCCTTTGCTTGCCCTCAAGCAAAACAGAGAACTAAAACATGGTGAAGAGGTTTGAAAACTTTCAGAAACTCTTTTTGTCCTAGAAGCAACAATACTCAGATTCCCCTTAGTAAACCACTGAAAGAATCACCTGCAAGATATCAAGACCAACATATACTTCCCCCACACTTAGCAACTGTCCTAAGTAAACTCCACAATCACATTCACGCAAATTCACCCTACTGACTTCTGCAAGTATTTAAGTGCGGTCTCACCTAAGGAGTATCGATCAAAGGGCACATGGACTCTTACCTTGCCAGCTCTAGACCACCATACTATCTTTCTCTGGTCCCTTTCTACTCTTTTCTCTTCCTTAGCATTCTGATTTTTTCCCATTGGGTATCATTTTATTTTTTTTATCAGTGCTCTTCCCGTTAAAGGGTGTACTTTGGACACATTCCATGGATGCACATGATATGATAGTTGTAGCTACCACTCCCAGAGACCACTTCGGAGTTACTAACTCATCCTCAGTTTATTATTATTATTTTTTTTTTTACTTTATGGAAGGGGAGAAGGGAACCAAATAGGACAGGTTTACAGGCTGTGTCAGAACTAACAAAGGAATTCGACACAAGGTATACCAAGCCCTTAGGTGAGAAAATTAAGTCAGTATTAAGGTGAAGTCAGTAAAAGGATCCTCTGATACCTGAAGTGATGTGGGTGTTCTCAGTAGGTTGATCTGTGATGGGGTTTTCTATTAGTCATAGATGGATCCTGCAACTTCATCCCGATGGTTACTTAAGTTCCTGCAAGATATTGTTAACTCCTCCAAAATTCACTGTTTCCTACTTAAACTGGTTTTGACTCAATAAAATAAATTTTTTTGAAAATTGGACTGACTCTAAGAAAACAGAAAGATAAAGTCAGTAGCACCTCCCCCACACTTAAGACACACTGTCCCCAGTAGTGTCAAGCTAAGGGTTGGTAAAAGCGAAAAATGTTATGGATGTGTTGAGTTCTGTCTGATTTTTACCTTTGTCGCACATGCATCGATCGCTGCATAAATGCATCGACCGTTGCTAGGCGATTTTTCGCCGTGTGTCGATCGTTTCTCAAGACCGCAACGATCGCTGCAATGCGATTTCTTTCGTGTTGTGACGATCGACACAGGGTGTGTCGATCGACGCACTGCGAATCTATTGAAACCTGCAGACAAAATTCACCAAAAACCAAAAACAAAAACGTAAAATGCTAATGAAAACACCAAAAATAAATTATGCAAACCTAACAGTGGGTTGCCTCCCACTCAGCGCTTGTTTTGAGTCATTAGCTTGACTATGGGATAGAGATTGAACTCATGGCGGTTTCAACAGAGACTTTGAGTGTCTCTGTGAATATTTATTCATCCAAGGAGGTGTATAGGCTTTCAGATCATGAGGTTTTCCAAGGAACGAAGGAGTAGAAGCAGGGCGGGAGCGAAGCTTGGGTGGCACACTGCGTTTTCCTGCATTCAAAACAATGTGGTCAGGAGGTTTAAGCTTAGGTGATTTACACCTTACCTTTGGTGCAGATCTGATGTCTGGAGCTTTCTGCTTATGAGAAGTTGCAGGTACTGAAGATGTTAGAGCAGGTTCAAGAGGAATCGTCATCTTCTTCTGTCCACTATCAGATACTGTAGTTCCACCAATCTGAACTTCTTCTTTCAGATGACCATCAGTGGAGATCATCTTCTTTGCATGAACTCGCGAAGCTTCAACTGGTGGTGTTTCATTCACCTTCTTATCCATCACTTTCATGCAGTTAGCCACTTCTAGCTCTTGTTTAGATGGTTTAGGAACCTTAGGATATGGCACAATGGGCTTATAGACTCGTTCTGGGACTGTTGCAGGCTTCTGGTCTCGTCTGCGATCTGTGTCGATCGATGCAGTAGGTGTGTCGATCGACACAAGGCGATTATGTTCAGATCCATCAGACTTTTCGGGGATGCATCGATCGATGCACGAGTTGTGTCGATCGATGCTTGCCTCAGACATACATAATTCACCCAGAAAATCCGAGATTATGCTCTCTTCTTCTCCCAGCAAGTCAATCTCATCTCTTATGGTTACAGCATTGATGTACATCTTCTGTTTAGCTTTCCCAGCTTCATTTTGCCTTTGTATTGCTCCAGCTGTTTGTTGAACTTGAACATCTAGCTTCTTCACATGTGTGCTCAGAGATTCAAACTTACCATTCAGATTTTCATGCATAGCATCCAACTTCCTGTCGAGATCTACAGCAGTCTTAGTCTAATCCTCTAGCAACTGCTCCATCATGGATTTCATCTTGCTCTTATAAGCATTAGTAGCAGGAAGTGTCTGATAAGTTTCATAGGTTCTCTGATGAGAATTACCTTGCTGCAAAGGCTTCTGATAATCAGCAGTCTGTCCATATACATAAGAGTTTTGATTGCTTGTGAAAGCACTCCTCTGTCCACCATTAAAGAACTTGTTACTGAAGGATTATAGTGTTTGTTCAAGGTTTAATTCCCAATTACAACCTAACACATAACCTTAAACAGATCTAGGTTCTTGCAAAACGAATCATAAAGCAAACCTGATCACTACCTTTCAGATTGCAGCGGATGATGGATGGTAATGATGAGATCAGCTAGAACAGATGGTAACACCTATTCCTCCTTGAGTATCCACACTCTTACAAGCAAGGGACGGCTGCTAGACCAAAGAGATGGATGATCAGAGAGAGAGGTTAGAGAGAGAGGCAAGAACTCGCAGCCACCAAGGAAGAAATCGTGTGTTAGAGTTAATTCCTTAGGGTTTCTGATCCTTTTTACTCTCATTAATGGGCCTAAGTCATTAGACTAATGGCTCATTAATCTATTGGGCCCAAGACACAAATCAGACAAAAGCCTGTATTTTATCTGGCCCAATTCTCTGATCTAATACAGTAAATGCCATTGCATCTTACCGTATTAATTCCATTTAACTTTCCCGTTAGCTATGGTGTGTGACCCTTCGGAATCATACAATACTGGTAATAAGTCCTAAACTTATAGATCATGAGCGGACTCTAGCAAGCCATCATGATCACCCAGTATTTATGACTTATGTCTGATCTCGACACTTATCATACTTTCTAGAGATAGTACGTTAGATTTCAGGACATTCCCAACAATCTCCCACTTGTACTGGAATCCTACACAGGACATTCCCAACAATCTCCCGATTGTACTAGAATCCTACATTCCCTAGTCCTTTTGTCTTAATATCTCGATCTGGCATAAGGCAAGATGCGTGTCATCCTTATATAGCCAGACCATGTTTATCGGACCAGATTTGATACTGACAATGCAAACGACTTGGGCAAGTCCGTTTGGGAATGGCCATTCTCTTACCAGCTATCAAATCTCCGATTGGCCTAGAGATATTACCTCCGTTAAACGGCAGGGACAAATCCCATCTTGTTCCATCATTATGAACTACACAATTCATAATACACCCAACCAAGGTCCGTATAGCTCCCAGTTACGAAACAACGTTAGACAATGATCAAAGCGTATTACTCCATGTGCACCCACATGCATGCGAACTCAGGTCTAAGGACTATACTCTATAGTCGTATATGAGAACCTCTTATGACACAGATATTAATATCTTGTAGAGTTCTCATCAGCGGGCCATGTCCGGTCATATGTTCCCCTACATATACCTATGTGTCGACTTTGATGCCGCGCATCTATGACCCCTCGAAACTTGGTCATAAGTCTCAACACAATCTAGTCTCTACAGGTTGTTGGTGTTCAAATTTCAACAACCTTCGACTATGGACACTATGATTTATGTCACTTCGTTAAATATGGGGTTTCAGGATCAAGTCTACTCATGTACTTCGATGACCCATATATAATGACATGAATCATTTTGGAACGATTATTTTATATCACAGTTAAAAATAATCCAGAAATAAAATTTCATTAACATTTAAAATGTTTACATGAACCAATCAAAATAACTAAAATAAAGCCCTCACAACTCCCACTCAAAAAGAGATTACATAAGAATATCTCTAATTCCTACCGCAGCAGTATGCAACTCGTGCTTAGGTCTCGGGAGTGGCTTTGTCAACGGGTCAGCCACGTTCTCATCAGTGGGAACTCTGCTGACCATCACTTCACCTCTATTCACTATATCACAAATCAGATGATACCTTCTCATAATGTGTTTGGATTTCTGATGATGTCTCGGTTCCTTGGCTTGAGCAATTGCACCATTGTTGTCACAATACAGTGCTAGAGGCTCAGTGGCATTTGGGAATACACCGAGTTCAATCAAGAAGTTCCTTATCCAAACTCCTTCCTTCGCAGCTTCCGAAGCAGCGATGTATTCAGCTTCGGTTGTGGAATCTGCCACGGTGCTCTGCTTGGAACTCTTCCAACTTACTGCACCGCCATTCAGACAGAAGATGTAGCCAGACTGTGACCGGAAATCATCCTTATCTGTCTGAAAACTTGCATCCGTGAATCCACTGATTTCAAGCACTTCACTTCCTCCGTAAACCAAGAACTTATCCTTAGTATTCCTCAAATACTTCAGGATATTCTTTACGGCAATCCAGTGACTCTCACCTGGATTAGACTGGTACCTACTCGTCATGCTTAGTGCATAAGCAACGTCAGGACGAGTACAGATCATGGCATACATGATAGATCCTATAGCCGAAGCATAAGGAATCCTACTCATGCGCTTAAGCTCATCAGGTGTCTTAGGACACTGATCCTTGCTTAGTGTAGCACCATGTATCATTGGCGTGAACCCCTTCTTGGATTTATCCATTCCGAATCGATGCAGGACTTTATCTATATAAGCATCTTGACAAAGTCCAATCAGCCTTTTAGATCTGTCTCTAAAGATTCGGATTCCAAGAATATACGCGGCTTCACCCATGTCCTTCATGGAAAAACAACTTCCCAGCCAGTCTTTAACAGACTTCAGCATTGGAATATCATTTCCAAGAAGCAATATGTCATCGACATATAGGATAAGAAACGCCATTTTGCTCCCACTAGTTTTCTTATACACACATTGTTCCTCTTGGTTTCTGATGAAGTCAAAGTTCTTTATTGCT
The DNA here is from genome assembly GCA_030180135.1 of Orychophragmus violaceus. Classification (NCBI taxonomy): domain Eukaryota; kingdom Viridiplantae; phylum Streptophyta; class Magnoliopsida; order Brassicales; family Brassicaceae; genus Orychophragmus; species Orychophragmus violaceus. The sequence goes on from CM058238.1 coordinate 87,855,833, forward strand.
TCATCAAAACGAAGATTCCAACTCCTCGATGCTTGCTTCAATCCATAAATGGATTTGTGAAGCTTGCATACTTTCCCAGCATTTTTAGGATCAATGTAACCGTCAGGTTGTGTCATATACACATCCTCCTCCAAGATTCCATTCAGGAAGGCGGTTTTCACATCCATCTGCCAAATCTCATCGTCATATTAAGCGGCAGTCGCTAGGAGAATCCGAATTGATTTCATCATTGCCACTGGTGAATAGGTTTCATCATAGTCTATACCATGAATTTGCTTGAAACCTTTTGCCACCAACCTGGCCTTGTAAATCTGGACATTTCCATCCATGTCAATCTTCTTCTTGAAGATCCATTTACACTCGATGGCTTTTGCACCAGCAGGTAAATCAACCAGTGAAAACACTCGGTTAGCAGACATGGAGTCCATCTCGGATTCTGTGGCTTCACGCCACTTTAAGGAGTCAGGGCCCATCATGGCTTCTGCAAAGTTCGAGGGTTCATCACCGTCAATGATCAAAAGATCATGGCAATTAGTCACGAGGAATCCCTGATATCTATCAGGTTCGTGACGGATCCTTCCGGATCTTCGAACTTCAGGTACTGCAGGTTCAGGGTCTATTACAACTTCATGTAATTCATCCTGCTGTTCTTCCTCATTAGGTTGAACAGGTTCCTGTCCTTCTTGAATTTCATCAAGTTGTACCTTACTCCCACTATCTTTTCTAGAGAGAAACTCCCTTTCAAGAAAAGTACAATCCCGAGCAACAAAGATTTTGTTCTCGGATCGCAGATAGAAGTAATAAGCCTTGGTATCCCTAGGATAACCAATGAAGTAGCATTTGTCAGATTTTGGTGTAAGCTTGTCTGAGATTAATCTTTTGACATAGGCTTCACAACCCCAAATTCTGAGAAAAGACATTGCTGGAGCTTTTCCAGTCCATATCTCATATGGTGTCTTTGCTACTGCCTTTGATGGCACTCTGTTCAGTGTGAACGTTGCGGTGAGCAAAGCATATCCCCAAAGGGATATAGGAAGGTCTGTGTGACTCATCATGGATCGGACCATATCTAACAATGTCCGATTCCTTCTCTCAGACACACCATTCCACTGAGGTGTTCCAGGAGGTGTGAGTTGGGAGATGATCCCACACTCACTCAGATGATCACGGAATTCCTGGCTCAAGTATTCTCCTCCTCGGTCCGACCGAAGAGCCTTAATACTTTTACCAAGCTGGTTCTGTACTTCATTCTGGAATTCTTTGAACTTTTCAAAGGTTTCCGACTTATGTTTCATCAAGTAGACATATCCATATCTACTGAAATCATCAGTGAATGTAATGAAGTACTGAAAGTTTCCTCTAGCACTTGTGGACATTGGGCCACACACGTCAGTATGTATCAGGCCCAATAGTTCACTGGCCCTTTCTGTGGGTTTATTGAAAGGCGCCCTTGTCATTTTGCCCATTAGGCAAGATTCGCATTGCTCACAAGACTCAAAGTCAAATGAGCCCAAGAGTCCATTTGAGTGAAGTCTCTTGACGCGTTTCTCACTAATGTGCCCCAAACGACAATGCCAGAGAAACGTTTCATTTTCTTCGTTAGATTTGAACTGTTTTGTATTTATGTTATATACTGGAGCAGATTGATCCAGCATGTACAGCCCATTTATAAGAGGGGCACAGCCATAGAACATATCATTGAGATTAAAGGAACACAATTTATTCTTAATAGAAAAATCAAATCCTTGCAAATCCAACAATGAAACTGAAATGATATTTCTGCTTATAGCAGGTACAAAATAACAATTCTCAAGTTCTAAAATCAATCCAGAAGGTAAAGACAACAAGTAAGTGCCAACGGCCAGTGCTGGAACCTTCGCTCCATTGCCAACCCGCAACTCTACTTGCCCTTGCTTCAACCTTCTACTGTTGCTGAGCGCCTGCATATTAGTACAAATATGAGCCCCACATCCAGTATCTAATACCCAAGTGGTATTATTAGAAGTAGTAGTATTTACTTCAATAACAAAAATACCTGAAGATTTAGTCTCCAAGGACTTCTTCTTCTTCAGACTTTCCTGGTATTTCTTACAGTCCCTGCGGTAATGCCCTGCCTCTTTACAAAAGTGACAGATGTCAGAAGGCCCAGCTTTAGACACGGGCTTGGGCTTGGCCTTTTCATTGCTGACTACCTTGCCCTTTCCCTTGTCTGCAGCGGTTTTCTTAAAACCCTTGCCCTTCTGCACCATGAGTACAGACGACTCCTTGGCTTTCTTCAGATTAGGTTTTGCAGTCTTGAGCATACCATGTAGCTCAGGCAAAGTCTTTATCAACCCATGCATATTATAGTTCAAAATGAACTGGTCATATGCAGGAGTAAGAGACTGCAGAACGATATCACAAGCAAGCTCTTGGCTTATAGGACAGTCGAGCCTAGTCAAATGATCGAGATAACCCATCATTTTCAGAACATGTGGACTCACTGCTGCATCCTTAGCCATTTTACAGTCCAAGAGATTCTTAACAGTTTGGAATCTCTCTGTACGAACCTGCTCCTGAAACAACGCTTTCAGATTTGCCATCAGCTCCATGGGACAAGTCAGGCCTTCCCACTGCATCTGCAGTTCGGGAGCCATTGTCGCCAACATCAGGCAAATCACGTCATTAGCATCTGAAGAATGCGTATCCCAAGCATTCTTCACAGCTTGTGCGGCATTATTCGCAGGTCTAGGAGAGAGAGCTCTTTCAAGGACATAAGCCTTCTTCTCCTGCCTGAGCACAAGTCTCAGGTTCCTGGACCAGTTCAGGAAGTTTGATCCGTTCAGTTTGTCCTTCTCAAGGGCAGACCGGATCGAGAAAGTGTTTTGAGTTGTTGTGCTTGACATAGCTGAAAATATGAGAGATAAATAGAGTTTTAGTTATTTAGTTCATAAAAGAGTAATCTTAATAACTTATAAGAAAACTCGCATTGCATTCAAAATTTCTTTGTTTAACCTCATAAGAATGCAATGATTCCGAGACCCATGTTCAGCTAAATCCAAAGTGGGCCACTGGCCGTCACCCGGAATTAGCTTTACTTGGTAAGCATACACACAGCTAGTTATGTCTCATATAACTCTCGGTTGTGAATTGGACCCGAGGCCCAAATTCACCAGATGTCTCAAGGCCCGGGACTCCCGATGGCCCAGTCAAGGAAACCAATCTCTTACAGTCAAATAATCACTAAAGTCTGGGACTCCCAATGAAATTAGTGACTATATACTACTTTACTTATGCGAAAACAGACACCTCACACTGTAAGCCATATCTGTAATCGAATAAGCGTTAAGTAGCTGACAAGATTGGAAAGACATCCAAGCTTGATATTGTTTTTGAGGATTTTTAAGTTTTATTTCCAAAAATAGAAGATTACTATTTTGGGAAACTTACTTATTTTAGAAACTTTCTAAATTTAGTAACTTACTAAAAATAGAAATTTCTAATTTAATATTTTATTAAATATTTTGGGATTGGGTCACAAATTATAGGCCCAATTCTTGGCCCAAGACCATAGAATTCCAGTTGGCCAATAATTTGACATAACCGATCCGGTTTATTAATTCTGGTCCAAGACCAAATTAACTATCAAAACCATCGGTTATTTACTAAACCAGACCAGCTCTAAATTATTTGGTCCAACCAAATCAAACTTAGACCAGCCTTCGGTTTAGGTTAAAATTCAATTTTTTTTTGAATTTCAATCCGGTTTAACCAGAAATTAAATAATACCATGTATTAAATAATTTCCAGCAAACCGCGATTCGGGTTAACCGCTTGAACCACCAATTAAATTGGATCGGTTCAGTTAAATCCAAAACCGGGAAGAAACACCTAGTGTTTTAGCCAATTTGATTTAACTTGCGGTTTAAGGCTTTAAACACACAATTAACCGCCAATTAAATGGACCGGTTAAATCGGTGTGGTTTTGGGCAACGAACCGCGAAGATCGGTTTAACCGATTGACTATTCGCGGGACGTAAAATTTTAACGGGCCAAACAATCGGATCCAAGATCCAACTCGGCCCATTAACGCAATTGTGGGCCCATGATCATCCGAGGCCCATGATCCAACTTTGCGCAACTCGCGCATGCTCACGATCGCAAGATCGATCATCGCATTGATCATGCTCGGCTCGGTTACACGGCACACGATCGCTTGTCAACCGCTCACGCACGATCACACCTTGCCTCACGATCGTAAGATCGATCTCGGCAAATATCACGCGGCTCATGCTACTCAGCCTTACGGCTCAAGCAATATTGGTTAGGGTTTCAATAATAGAATGGCACATTCTATTATCGACAAGAACATTCGGCCAATAACAAAACTTTTCAATCAGCCGATTATTGTTTAACAAATCACATTCGATTAGCAATTAGGGTTTAATGTTTTTCTTTAATCAATTTTCTTTCAAAATCAATTCTAAACATTAAACATTCATATGATCCAATTTCACAAGAAACCTAATGCCTAGGCTCTGATACCACTGAAGGATTATAGTGTTTGTTCAAGGTTTAATTCCCAATTACAACCTAACACATAACCTTAAACAGATCTAGGTTCTTGCAAAACGAATCATAAAGTAAACCTGATCACTACCTTTCAGATTGCAGCGGATGATGGATGGTAATGATGAGATCAGCTAGAACAGATGGTAACACCTATTCCTCCTTGAGTATCCACACTCTTACAAGAAAGGGACGGCTGCTAGACCAAAGAGATGGATGATCAGAGAGAGAGGTTAGAGAGAGAGGCAAGAACTCGCAGCCACCAAGGAAGAAATCGTGTGTTAGAGTTAATTCCTTAGGGTTTCTGATCCTTTTTACTCTCATTAATGGGCCCAAGTCATTAGACTAATGGCTCATTAATCTATTGGGCCCAAGACACAAATCAAACAAAAGCCTGTATTTTATCTGGCCCAATTCTCTGATCTAATACAGTAAATGCCATTGCATCTTACCGTATTAATTCCATTTAACTTTCCCGTTAGCTATGGTGTGTGACCCTTCGGGATCATACAATACTGGTAATAAGTCCTAAACTTATAGATCATGAGCGGACTCTAGCAAGCCATCATGATCACCCAGTATTTATGACTTATGTCTGATCTCGACACTTATCATACTTTCTAGAGATAGTACGTTAGATTTCAGGACATTCCCAACAGTTACCTCGCTGATTACCAAACCTGTTTCCTTGGAATCCAGAGCCACTGATGTAGTTCAAATCTTCTTCCTGTTTTTCCAATAACTGCTCCATCATGCTCATCAGCTTATCAGACTGTGTATTGTGAGGAGGAAAAGGCTGATATGATGGAGATTCATAATCTCTGGTGAATGAATAGGAACCATAGTCTCTGCAGAATGAGTTATTCTGCTGATTTTCCAACATCCGTTCCATCATTCCCATCATCTTACGTGCTGTGTCGATCGATGCAGAGTAGTGTCGATCGATGCAAGCTCGAAGATGTGTCGATCAAAACACAGGACCATGTCGATCGATGCAAGGCGATTACAGGCGTACCCCGAAACGCAAGAACAGAAAAAGAAGAAAAAAAATTAGTAACAAAAAATAAAAACGAAAAACCTAGTCTAAACCCTAAGTTCAAATCTATCGAAGACTCAAAAGAGTCCCCGGCAACGGCGCCAAAAACTTGATAGGTCTAAAGTTTTACCCTATACTAACTGCAAGTGCACAGTATATCAATGTAGTACTTAGGGATCGAATCCACGAGGACTCTAGGCAACGATAGGATTAAGAACTTAAAGAGATTAAAACTAGGAGAAAGCAAAAAGAAAATTGTATTGAATAACTAAAAAGAGCAAGCAAGAAAGTAAACAAGTAGTAGGTTGTGGTTGTAAGCAAATAAACTAAGGGCGCTAAGTCTAGGGCGTTCTCAGGAAATCCGACAAGCAGATAAATCATTCAGTCAGGATCTAATTAAACTCAGTTCTAGAACTCAAACACGGATATAGAATTAACCAACTGTCGTTGCGAGAATTCTCTAAGTCTAAGTGCATCAATCCAAATTCCTTTGCAATTACTAACAGATTAAACCAGCTTTAATTCCAAGTTCGATATGTTCACAATCTAATTAAACCAAATTCCTTTGCGAGTAATTAAATTGCTCAACCTAAATAGTTCAGATTCTAAACCACACTGTCGTGTCGTATTTAGCAACCTAAGATCTAGATTCTAAGTGATCAGGTTAGAACTAGCATTAAACATAATTTAGTTTGAAGAAAATCTATTGATGTGAATCCTTAACTGAATTAATTATATCTAGCAAGTCATGAAATCCCTATGAGAAACCCTAAACCTTGTTGGGATAGTGTCCTGAAATCACACTTGTACTCACTCCTGATGATAGTTGTGTGTCGAGATCAGACATTCATATAATACTGGGCGGTTGCAATGTTTTGCTAGAAGCCTCTTGCAATCTTTAAGTTGTAGACTTACTGCCAGTATTATATGATCCTATAGGGTCACACACCTAAGCAAACTGGAAGCTACGACATGGGAATGATCATTATGGCAATGATCATATTAATGTGTATTGGATACACATTATAATCGATAAAATGGTGTTGTGTCGATCGACACAGCTTGTGTGTCGGTCGACACAGTTCGGGTTTTCGGAAAGGCTTTCCGAATTAAGACTTAATCTGGTATGGCCCGTTAAGCACGTTTTAGGTCGAATAAAACATGAGTTTTTTGACCTAAACAGATAGCCGTCTACTTTTCTTGACAGAAAGAGTAGAAACACCAGAGAGATTCGATTCCCATTGATCCGGCACTAGCATCCCGTTTCCAGCTTGTGTGCGTGTGTATCTGGTAGAGGCAAGGCACCTGCGTTGCTCCACTGATCTCGTTCACCATTCTCATTCCGCTGCCAGTCTAAAGGTAAGAACGAGGTTGGTTTAATTCAATATATCAAACCCTAGATCCTAGGAGATCCAACAGTGGTATCAGAGCTTGTTAGGGTTTAAACTATTGAATCTGATGAAATTAATTCGAAACTTGATGTTGTTGAATTGAATGTTGCTTGTTGAAATCGTGTTTTCATATATTATTCTCGGTTTTGTTCCTGTTGAAAAGACGAAGAATTGTTGAAAACGCACTGTGTCGATCGACACAAAGCGTGTGTCGGTCGACACGCCGCGAAATAACGCGTAAAATTTTAGGGTTTGTCGCAGAGTGTCGATCGACACAAAGCGTGTGTCGGTCAACACAGAGCAAAAACTCGCGTAAAATTTTAGGGTTTGTCGCAAAGTGTCGATCGACACAAAGCGTGCGTCGGTCGACACAAAGCGAAAATCCGTAAATAATTTTAGGGTTTCGATCTGAGATCGAGTACCCGTATTCCTGCTGTGTCGATCGATACACTGGGTGTGTCGGTCGACACAGGCAATGCGATCAGATAGATCGGTTCGATTGGATTGAACCGGTTATCTCGCTCGGTTAATTTTAATTAACCAATGGGTTCTGGTTTGGTAATGTCGATCGACACACAGTGTGTAACGATCGACATGGACCATTAAACCGAACCGGTTCAATTGGATTGAATCGGTTATGTAAATTCGATCCGGTTTGACTGGTTATCGAAGAACGGTTTATGTCTGGTTGCGTCGACCGATGCCAATGGTTGGCGTCGATCGACACGACATTCGCAGATATGCTGGTTGGACCACAAATTTGCATATACCAGAACAATTTAATCCTAAAAGTTCTAAATGAACCTAAAACTAATAAAACTGAATGTTTTAAATAAATTTATAACTTCTTGGATGTATATTGGATATACATCAAGATAAAATAGTTCTTTTCCTCAACTAAATATCAAGTGATCTTGATGTCTCGCCCGATCTTGTCTACTGTCAAGACTCGTGTCGTTTGTTGGATAATCTTGGAGTCCTCGGTATCCACTGCAACATGAGTAAGGCAGGTGATCATTGACAGACTTGCAGTGCAACTGTCAGTGATCACAAGACAGAAAATAGATTGGTTTTACTTGACTGGACTAACAGAAGTTCTGGGCCCAGAGACATCAGAGTGGATTAGGCATAGTTTGTCTTATCCACGACCAAGAGTTGTATTGGATACACTTAGCAATGATTTGCTTACCTAGATGACTAAAGTTTGAGTAACGGCGAGTCGCCCACTCGAATTTTAGTAATATGAGGATCTTGGCTCATTGTATTCATCTGAGGAAACATAGTTTTGAATACAATGCGAGTTTTTCTTATTTAGATAAGAATTCTCATTCCTTGAGCATTATAACTAAAACCTCTACCTCTTTTAATTACAACTATGTCTGTCTCAAATCACATCAACACTTTCTCACTAAGATCCGTCCTTGAGAAGGACAAGTTAAATGGATCTAATTTCTTGGAATGGTATCGGAACCTGAGAATAGTTCTCAGGCAGGAGAACAAGGAATATGTCCTTGAAAGAGTTCTCACCGAGAGGCCACGTTCCAATGCCCCGCAGATAGAAAAGAATGCTTGGGATAAGCATTCAGCTGATGTCAAAGATGTTAATTGTCTAATGCTGGTGACTATGAACTCTGAGCTGCAGAAGCAATATGAGAACGTGATGTCACCCATTGAGATGATTAACAGCCTGAAAGCTTTGTTTCAGGAGCAAGCTCGCACAGAGAGATACCAGACGGTTAAGTCTCTCATGGATTGCAAGCTGGCTAAGGACAGTCCAGTAAGTCCTCATGTCCTTAAAATGATGGGTTACATTGATAACCTGGGGAAACTGGACTGTGCCATTAGCCAGGAGCTAGCCACTGACATGATTCTGCAGTCTTTGCCGTCATGTTTTGATCAGTTCATCATGAACTACAACATGCAAAACATGACTAAGACATTGACTGAGTTGCACGACATGCTGAAGACAGCAGAGCCGAATCTCAAGAAGGTAACTCCCAGTGTACTGATGGTACAAGGGGGTAAAAGGTTTAAGAAACCTAAGAAGGGTAAGGGAAAGGCCCAGGTTGTCCAGACTGAAAGTCAGGACAAGCCCAAGCTGAAGCCCAAATCCGGGCCTTCTCCTGAGGATAAGTGCAACTACTGCAAGCAGTTGGGGCATTGGAAGAAAGACTGCAAGAAGTTCATGGAAGATTACAAGAAGCTGAAGAAGACGTATGATGCGTCTGACTCAGGTATTTATGTTATCAAACTTAATGTTATGTCTTCTAGTTCTACTTCGTGGGTATTGGATACCGGCTGCGGTGCTCATATTTGTACTGATGTGCAGGTACTAAGAAACAGTAGGACACTGAAGAAAGGACAAGTGGAGCTACGGGTCGGGAATGGAGCTAAGGTTTCTGCACTGGCCGTAGGCCCCTACGAGTTGTCCTTACCATCGGGCATGGTTTTAATTTTAAATAATTGCTACTTTGTACCTGCGATAAGCAGAAACATAATTTCAGTTTCCGTTTTGGATTTGGAAGGTTTTGATTTTGCTGTTAAGAATAAAGTTTGTTCTTTTAATCGTGATGGTATGTTTTATGGTAGCGCCCCATTAGATAATGGGTTATATGTATTAAACCAAGAAATGCCTGTCTTTAACATAAATACAAAGCGGTTTAAGTCCAATGACGAAAACCCGACTTTCTTATGGCATTGTCGTTTGGGCCATATCAATGAGAAACGCATCCAAAGGCTCCATCGAAATGGGCTTCTGGGCTCATTTGATTTTGAATCATGTGAGAAATGCGAATCTTGTTTGATAGGCAAGATGGCTAGAGCCCCTTTCAACAAACCAAATGAAAGGGCCAATGACTTATTGGGCCTTGTTCATACTGATGTATGCGGGCCGATGAGTACTGTTGCCAGAGGAAATTACAAGTACTTCATTACCTTCACTGATGATTTCAGTAGGTATGGCTATGTCTATTTGATGAGACACAAGTCAGAATCCTTTGATAGATTCAAGGAATTCAAGAATGAAGTAAATAACCAACTTGGCAAAAGTATCAAAGTTCTGCGATCGGATCGCGGAGGAGAATACTTGAGTCAAGAGTTCAGCGACTATCTGAGCGAGTGTGGAATTATTTCACAACTCACTCCTCCTGGAACACCCCAATGGAATGGAGTGTCAGAGAGGAGGAATCGAACCTTATTGGATATGGTTCGGTCTATGATGAGTCATTCAAATCTTCCATTATCCTTTTGTGGATACGCTCTAGAAACGTCTGCGTTTACACTAAATAGGGTACCATCTAAATCAGTGGAAAAGACACCACATGAACTGTGGACTGGGAATGTTCCTAGTCTGTCTTTCCTGAGAATTTGGGGTTGTGAGGCTTATGTCAAACGTTTAATCTCTGACAAGCTTGCACCCAAATCAGATAAATGCTACTTCGTTGGTTATCCTAGGGAAACCAAGGCATACTACTTTTACAACCAATCTGAGAACAAAGTATTTGTTGCTCGGGACTGTTCTTTTCTTGAGAGGGAGTTTCTCTCTAAGAAAAACAGTGGGAGTAAAGTACATCTTGAAGAGATTCAAGATGCACAGGAGGCTACTCAACCTGCTGAGGAAGAGCAGCAGCTGGATCCACAGATCCGGTAGGATCCGTCACGAACCCGAGAGATACTATGGATTTCTCGTGACCAATTCAAATGATCTGATGATCATTGATAGTGACGAACCAGCGACCTTCGCGGAAGCAATGATGGGCCCGGACTCCGAAAAGTGACTTGGAGCCTCTAAATCCGAAATGGGATCCATGTCAGAAAACCAAGTATGGTCCTTGGTCGATTTACCTAATGGTGTAAAAGCCATTGAGTGTAAATGGATCTTCAAAAAGAAGATTGACGTGGATGGCAATGTACAGATTTACAAAGCGAGATTGGTGGCTAAAGGTTTCAAACAAATTCATGGTATTGACTATGATGAAACCTATTCCCCAGTCGCTATGCTTAAATCCATTCGGATTCTTCTAGCGATTGCCGCTCATTATGATTATGAGATTTGGCAAATGGATGTCAAAACCGCATTCCTAAATGGTATTCTGGAAGAGGATGTGTATATGACACAGCATGAAGGTTTTGTCGATCCTAAGAACGCTGGGAAGGTATGCAAGCTTCATAAATCCATTTATGGATTGAAGCAAGCATCACAGAGTTGGAATCTTCATTTTGATGAAGCAGTAAAACAATTTGGTTTCATCAAGAACGAAGAAGAACCATGTGTTTACAAGAAGACTAGTGGGAGCAAAATTGCGTTTCTTGTACTGTATGTCGATGACATACTCCTCCTCGGTAATGACGTTCCGTTGCTTCAGTCTGTTAAGACTTGGCTCGGAAGTTGTTTTTCCATGAAAGACATGGGAGAAGCCGTGTATATTCTTGGAATCAGAATCTACAGAGATAGAATGAACAGGCTGATTGGATTGTGCCAGGACACTTATATTGATAAGGTACTGCACAGATTCAGGATGCATGATTCCAAGAAGGGCTTCATACCGATGTCTCATGGCACAAGTCTCAGCAAGAAGCAGTGTCCGGCGACACATGCTGAGCGAGAACGCATGAATAGGATACCTTATGCTTCTGCAATAGGATCTATTATGTATGCCATGCTCTGCACTCGTCCAGATGTTGCTTACGCGTTAAGCAAGACGAGTAGATACCAATATGATCCAGGTGAAGCTCACTGGACAGCTGTCAAGAATATTCTCAAGTATTTGAGACATACTAAGGATAAATTCCTGGTGTATGGAGGAAGTGAAGAACTTGTGGTGAATGGATTCACCGATGCGAGTTTTCAGACGGACAGAGACGATTTCCGATCACAGTCTGGATATGTCTTCTGTCTAAATGGCGGTGCAGTGAGCTGGAAGAGCTCTAAGCAGAATACCTTTGCTGATTCCACGACGGAAGCTGAATATGTTGCTGCTTCAGAAGCAGCAAAGGAAGCTGTTTGGATCAAGAAGTTCATGACTGAACTTGGTGTGGTTCCAAGTATCTTGGAGCCAGTGGCTTTGTTTTGTGACAACAATGGAGCCATTGCTCAAGCAAAAGAACCCAGGTCACACCAAAAGTCCAAACACGTGGAGAGGAGATATCACCTGATTCGTGATATCGTCAATAGAGGTGATGTGAAGATCAGCCGAGTTCCGACAAACAAGAATCTGATCCTCTGACCAAGTCACTCCCAAGGCCTAAGCATGAGAGTCATACGACTGCTGTAGGCAATAGAGATCTTAAGATGTAATCTTGATTCTAGTGGGAGTTTTAGTTTTGTTTTTAGTTATAATAAGACGCTCTTGTAAACATTCTTTTGGAAATGTTTAATGAAATTTGATTTCAGCATTATATATAGTGATCTAAATAATGGTCCCAAAATAAGTTTATGACATATCATAGGTCATCAAGTTGAGGACTTGATCATGAAACCCCATAAGTTAAATATGACATAAATTATGTTTTTTCCTTAGTCGAGGTTGTCAAAGTGGGACAATGACAACCGTGAGAGACTAGATTGTGAGGTGACTGTTGGCTAAGTTTCATGGAGCCAATGATATGATTATCGCAGTCAGTCACATAGATATATGTTGGTGAACATATGGTCGGACATGACCCGCTAATGAGAAGTCTACAAGATAGTTATATCTGTGTCATAAGAGGTTCTCATTACGACTATAGAGTATAGTCCTTAGACCTGAGTTCATCATGCTTTCTTGCATATGAATTGGTACATTTTGACTTTGTCAAACGTCGACCCGTAACTGGCGACTATAACGACACTGTTCAAGTATATCATGAAGTGTGCGTTGAAACAGGGATGGAACAAGATGGGATTTGTCCCTCCTGTATAACGGGAGATAAATATCTCAGGGCCTATCGAAGATTGAATACTGAGAGAATGTGTGGCCGCACTCAAACGAACTGTAGTTCAGTTGTTTGTAATGTTCAGTATGAAATCAGGAGTTCGATAAACACGATGTTGGCTTAATAAGGATGACACCAATCTTGCCTTATGCCAAATCGAGATATAGAGACAAAAGGATTATAGGAATAGATGATTCCAGTACAAGTGGGAGATTGTTGGGATAGTGTCCTGAAATCACACTTGTACTCACTCCTGATGATAGTTGTGTGTCGAGATCAGACATTCGTATAATACTGGGCGGTTGCAATGTTTTGCTAGAAGCCTCTTTCAATCTGTAAGTTGTAGACTTACTGCCAGTATTATATGATCCTATAGGGTCACACACCTAAGCAAACTGGAAGCTACGACATGGGAATGATCATTATGGCAATGATCATATTAATGTGTATTGGATACACATTATAATCGATAAAATGTTGTTGTGTCGATCGACACAGCTTGTGTGTCAGTCGACACAGTTCGGGTTTTCGGAAAGGCTTTCCGAATTAAGACTTAATCTGGTCTGGCCCGTTAAGCACGTTTTAGGTCGAATAAAACATGAGTTTTTCGACCTAAACAGATAGCCGTCCACATTTCTTGACAGAAAGAGTAGAAACACCAGAGAGATTCGATTCCCATTGATACGGCACTAGCATCCCGTTTCCAGCTTGTGTGCGTGTGTATTTGGTAGAGGCAAGGCACCTGCGTTGCTCCACTGATCTCGTTTACCATTCTCATTCCGCTGCCAGTCTAAAGGTAAGAACGAGGTTGGTTTAATTCAATATATCAAACCCTAGATCCTAGGAGATCCAACAAACCTAACTATGAAACTACTCAGACATAGATGATGTAAACATAATCAATGAATTAATAGAAATCATAAAAGAGATTAGAATATAAAAGGGGTTCGAAAACTTCTCCAAAACAAAGTGTAGTACAGGATCAGATCAGCCCCAAAAGCTCTAAAAACTCTCTGCTCTAAGTTATGATAGCGTATGTAAAACTGGAGTTAAAAACCTAATTAAATAGCTAAAACACGACATGGGGCTTCTGTGTAAATATCTAGAACTTCTTGGCATCTTTGCAATATCAGCATTCTTCATTAAACCGCCGAGAATCTGGCCCAACTCGCTGTGCATCGATCGATGCAGGTGTGCGTCGATCGACACAGGTCTCAAATCTGGACAGTGAACACAACCTCTCGGGTCAAATCTCCAAAGTGCACCAAATAGCTCCAAAATCTTCATTTCTGCTCCAAACGTACGTGTACCTAATAAGACCTGCAAAATACTCTAAAGAAACACTAAAAGACACTAAAACAGACTTATATCATGGCATAAAACCGGTAAAAACCATGATATATCAGGACGCCAACAACATAAGCGCTGTGAGACTTCATGTACACAGGTGATGGAAGACCATATGGTTTCCAAAAATCAAACGTTGCGAAATCACTGGATACAAACCTGTTGTGTATTGCTACGAAGTCATCTGTCGATCTATCTCCCCCGCCTTGGATTCAAGTTCCGACATCCCTTTCCTCTCTCGTTTTGCTATACATTCTCTGAGGAGGCACGTCAGAGAGTTTGAGTGGTTACCCTGGCCTATTGGAATCTCCATCGATCTGGCAGAAATAAGAGATGAGATTGACGGAGCAAGGATACAAACATGCCATTGTTCCCTTCATCGATATTGGCTAGATTTTATGCATGAAGATGTCAAAGATTACAGTATGTGCAATGAATTTTTCTGGGCGATTGAGACTTTGTGCTTCTTCCAAATCATTCCCCAGAGACTCCTCGAGTGGCCTGAGATTTTCGAAGCCCCAGTTACCGGCGATTGGGATAAAGAAGGCGGTTGGCACTAGGCGATAATGCAGGACGGCGGCTGTTGGGTTGGTTGGGGTGGAGGAGGAGGTCAAAACGGTGGCGTTTAGGGAGCTTAATTTTAAATCCGAAAACAATATTTCTATTTAGTAGCCATCTTTGTATAAAACTATCACACTTTCTCGGTTTCCACCAATATCTATTTTCCCCTATCCATAATTTTTTATTACAGTCAATGTTTCCAACAAAGCCATATATATTAAACAACTAAAATTAATATTCAAGCGCTATGTGTCACAAACATCAAAACCCCAAACGTTTTTCCGTCAAATCACAGTTCACAATTCTCAGGCTATCATTATGCTCTATAACAGGATAAACATTATCTTTTAATCTAACACATAATTAGTTTAATGATTTTCCTCTTTCTACACATGTCGGTTTCCACACTATCCAACATGCAACATCTAATCAGCTACTTGTCTTCATAGGCCAGATTAGTACGACATTACTATCCATCATGGCATTTTCATATTTTATCCAAAAGACCCAATATTATCACTCAGGAGTATGGCTATCCATTTTTTAATTAAATAATGTTTATATTAGTATCAACATTTCCCTAATATATTGGCGTCAAGCTCTAACTATCTTGATTACATGCTGGAGTTTCCATGATCACCTGATCTGTTTAGAATGCATACAACTAATCCCACAATTTTAAGCAATATACATAAATATAATAGTTTTCAGCTTCCGGATTAGACACCAATCCCCCAGGAGCATGACCATCCATGCTTAAACTTGTTACTCTGATACGGGCATTACTATCCATTATTGCGTCGATTTACCTATTTTACTAATATTTCTATCCATCTACAACTATACCATATAGTTAATCATGTCTTGTGATTGTAGCATACCTATCCATTTGTTAAAAACTAAACCGTTGCGATAAAACCGAAACGTTGCGTCATTTCGCATCTATAAATAGTAGATATCGACCCTAACTCCCTGTCCACACACTCAATACACATCAATCAAAATGAAAAGAATAACGCCCAGTGTTGCTGAATCATCTATGCCTGACCACCCATTTCTCAATGTTCTATATCTTCCGCCTAATCTTGGGACGTCAATCCTTGCCAGGAATGCTAGTGAAAACCTTCGAAAACACTTCAGGGTTCGCTACGTCTGCATGATCCTTTGTAATGATGCGAATCATGTGGATACTGTTGCTCAGATTAATCTTATCCAAGCTGCCCTTTAAAAGACAACCGTGAATGTGTCGCCTTGTTGTACAACGCCTGTTTGGCCGCCAACAACATAACTGCCGTGTTTCTGAAAGCGATTTCAGATTTTATGTACACAGAATACATATACGGAAGTCCAGAAGCTTTCCAACAGATCAAACGTTGCGCAGTTGCTGTATGCAAACATGTTATCTATTCTTACGAAGTCATCCGTCGATCTATCTATCCTGCATTGGATTTAGGTTCCACCATTCCTTTTCTTTCTTGTTCTATTATACATTCTTTGATGAGGCATGTCAAGGAGTTTGAGTGATGTCCGTGTTCTATCGGCTGCATCTCCCTCGATCTCTCGATGATCAAAGATGCGGTTGACGAAGACAGAATACAGACATGTCGTTGCTCCGTATATCAATATTGGCTAGATATCATGCATGAAGATGTCAAAGGTCACGGTATGTGCAATTAATGTTTCTGGGCCATTGAGACTTTCTGCTTTTTCCAAATAATTCCTCAGACATTCCCAGTTACCGGCAGTTCGGTAGATAACGTTGGCAGTTAGCATCAAGCGGCAATGCAAAACGGTTCCGGTGTGGGTGAAGGATGAGTCCATAACGGCGGTGTTTTGGGTGCTTAATTCAGACTATATATTTGATTAAAATTTTCCTAAATGTATTTAATTATGAAAATGTTCGTAAATGTCTTTAGTTTGTTTTTCCTTCTTCTTTTTTTTTGTATTACACTTCACTCTATATTCGGTATCCATCAATATCTCTTTTGTTCTATCCATGATCTAGTAGTGTAATTTATCTTGTAAATGCCAAACATATTAAACAAATCAAATAAATATTTAAAACCTATATATCACAAATGTCGAACCCTCAACTGTTTAGCCGTCAGATCATAGTTCGCAATTCTCATGCCATCATTATGCTATTAACAGGTAAACATTAACTTTATTCTTTCTCGTTATTATATCTGGGGAAGCAACCTTTATGAGTATCCACATTCAACAACTGTCAATTGCCACACTATCCAACATAGACATCATCACCTATTAATCCTATTAACACGTATCCACCACGATAAGACAATTTCTGACCTAAAAAGTTTCATTGTTTATCATTAACCTTCATTTACCAAAGTTTACACATATGCTATTTTTCTTCTCTTATCACCCTCTCATTAACTCTAGTTCTAGTCTCATTTGTACATCGGGGAATTAGTCCCAATACTATATTCTATAAATTCCAAAACTTATTCATCTTTTGACTTCTTAATTAAATATATACCATGAATACCTACTCATTATTAACCTATCCACTAGTTAGTTGTTCAACACTAACTAAAAGTTTTGTCTATTTCCGAAAAGTCTTGTCTTATTTTTACAATTTATCGAACTGTTAGTTCTTCAACACATTTATCGATGCAAGTCAACTCTCAGAGACCAGGTTTCGTAAAAAAAACCAACATTATATCACATCACTTGTCACTCCCATTAATTTTAAATAATAATTATAGTAACACCTACTCAACTGTCAAATTCTGCAGTGCTTTGGACAACTTTATATCCACTTGTCAATTCAATTAGCGAACATGCAAAACTCGGCAACTAAAACAGATCCATGAAACAAAAAAAACAATTCAAAATTTGTCAACCTACTCTTTTTTGTTTACATTTTGTGTTATTCCTTATACCCTATAGCGACAGTTCCAATTTATGATCGTGCTATCCACCAAAAAGATACATTCTTCTACTCGTTTTGTACATGCCTTTTTCTTCCTACCATCCACATAGATGTATACAACTAATAATGTCTTCCATACCCTTCAGAGTACATTTATGCCCCAAACAGATACTCCATCAACACTCTACAACAATATTTTAGCTGCTTTTCATACCATCTACATTATGCTGACTTGCGCCTTTTCTTATGTCCACTGTTTTTAAACGCTATTTCTGCATTTTTTTCATCCAAAATCCAAATTCTGCATTTTTACCACACAATAGTATGACTGTCCATCCATCGGGCAGGGTGCAAAACAATTTTTCACTTCTATGCTTTTCAAATTTAAAAACACACTTCATCATTATCCTCTTTCCAACACATATTCACTCATCTATTAACTATCAAACTTTTACGATCCATACAACTTTTTTCGTTGCATTGTGCTTTTTGCTGTTTGATTTATACCGTTGGATGCAATTAATGTTTAATATGGTTGCGACGGGGTTTTCCTTTATAAGTCAAAAATGTCTACCCGTTACACTTTTTCCATACACAAAAAACATCGCCATTGATGAGCGACGCAAGTCCTAGCAACACTTTCCTACCATCCCCCAATCTCCTCGATGTACCACCTTCATTAAGGAGATTGATATTGGCTTGAATCGCTAGCGAAAACATTTGTGAACACTACAAGATCATAGCGGTATGCAAGACGCTTCGTGATGACGCCGAGCATACGAATACGCTCTTCCAGATTGATCTAATCAAGACTCACCACGATAGGCGAGAGATCATCAAACTGGAGAATGCATATTTCCATGTCAGAAATCCAACCTTAGCGTTTTTAAAGGCTATCTCTGATTTTATGTATTCAGATAAAAGAGAAGATGCCTTCCAACGGCTCAAATAGTGTGTCGTTCATGGTATCAAGCCTGCCGTCTATTGCTTTGAAATTATCCGGCGATCCATCTTTTCTCAGTTGGACTGCGGCTCAACCATTCCTCTTCTCTCTCGAAGCGCTATCCGTGCTCTTCGGAGGCACGTCATAGAGTTCCAGAAATTAAGATGGCCTATCCAGATATCAAACGGACTGTGTGGGAAAAGAGACGCTATCGAGAAAGGAAGAATATCGGCTTGCCCTTGCGCTGTTCTTTGTTTGGACTGACCTCTGTGGACGGGGCGATGCTGTCGGAAACCCAGAACGCTGTCGTGTGCGCTGACTATGAATGTTTTTAGTTCATTATTTTGTCTTATATCATTAATGTATGTCTGGCCTCGCGCTTAATTCCATGCAAACTACCATCATTGTTTTGTTTTTCGTACTTTCGTCTAAGCTGACAAATCTGCTATCCACCGAAACACATGTGCTACACTTCAAGGAATAGATAACCTAAAACACCAAATTCCTTAATTATTGCACATCCGATGTCTACTTTAAAAATTAAACTTTAAGTCGCGAATCAATCAAATTATCAGGATTTTTTTGATTTCCAACAGAAAGCGGATTTCAGTTTCAAATTTTTTATATCCATCTTTATAATTTTTACAAAACTTCTACATGTTCAGACTCCTTCTTCCTATCTATACCAAAATACTTGTTTATTATTAACATATCCACCAGTTAGTTGCTCAACACTAACTACTAGTTCAGACTATTTCCGAGTTCTCTTGACTAATTTTTACAATCTCCGGACTAATTAATTCTTTGATACATTTATCGATGCATGCCAGAAACCAGGTTCCGTAAATAATCAACATTATCTCACATCACTTTTCGCTCTCTCTACTTTGAAATACTAATTATAATACCACCTACTCAACAGTCATATTTTGCAGTGCTTTAGACAATTTTATATATATCCGCTTGTTAAATCAATTAGCGAACATGCAAAACTCGGCAACTAAAACAACAATTTTTTATCAAAACTTTTTACAGTTGTATCCAAACAAATACCTAACATTTGCTCGTCTAACAATCCATGAAACAAAAAAAAAACAGCTGATACGAGCCATTTTCATTGTAGTGGCAGTTACAATCCATGAACAAAAAAACAAATTATAAACCTCCATATAATGGGTATACTGGGATATTTTCAACACCACGCATTACTACTATCCATCCAATCTATATAATGCTGGATTGCGTCTTTCTTATGTCCACTATTTACACGCCGTTCTTACATTTGATCATCTAAAGTCCAAATTCTACTTTAAGAAAAAAAATTAAATGGATGCTTGGACCACCGTTTCATAACATCCACACAATTGTCCATCCATTCTCCGGCCCACATTCGTTATATATAACATTTTAATTCAAATCATCGTCTCAATAATACGATTGTTGACTTACTCCTTTTTGCTTAATTAATATCAACTCCCAAAGCGTACACTCCAAGCTGTCACATCACTCATCGGGCATGGTGCTAATTTAAAAAACACACTTTCCAATATATTTTGTTATATTTTTTTCACCTACATCTTAACTGAAAACCCCCACACACTAACAACCCTAAACAAATACTTACTCGCTCATCTATTAACTTTCCAACGATTACGAAGCGCGCATATCACACACTTATATCAAATGGATACAAACAGCCTAATTTCAAACGAAAATTAACATTCTAATTTAATTCGTCTATTAACATATTCATTAACTAAATCACTCATTTATACGAACTAACACGTGTTTGACTTGATTACCTATCCATCACTAACTTTATTCGCTATTTATTCCATCCATATTTGTACATCCATGGATGGTGTTTTTGCGGTTTGAGCTATATTGTTACATGCAATGCATTTACTTTAGAAGATGAAACGTTGCGATGGGGTTGTCCTTTATAAGTCAAATATGTCTACCCGTTACACTGCATCCAAATACACAAAAAACCTCGCCATTGATGAGTGACGCTACTCCTAACAACGCCTTCTTTCCATCTCCAATCTTCTCGATCTAGCATCCCCAGTAGGGAGATTAATTTTGGCTAAAAACGCCAGTGAAAACATCTATGAACACTATAAGATCAGAGCGGTTTGCAAGACCCTTTGTGACGATGCTGACCACACGGATACACTATTCAAGATCGATCTAATCAAAATTCACCACGATAGGATATGGTTCATCAAACTGGAGAATGCATGTTTCGATGCCAACAATCCAAGCGCATCATATTTAAAGGCTATCTCTGATTTTATGTATTCAGATGAAAGAGGAGACGCCTTCCAACGCCTCAAAGAGTGTGACGCTCGTGGTATCAATCCTGCAATCTATTGCTACGAAATTATCCGGCACTCCATCTTCCCTGAGTTGGATGACGCTTCAACCATTCCTCTTCTCTCTCGAAGCGCTATCCGTGCTCTTAGGAGTGTTGGGAATGTCCTAAAATCTATTGCACTTTCTCTAAGTGAAAGTCGTATAGTCGAGATGAGACAATCACATAACACTAGGTAGTCATAACGCTTTGCTAGAAGCCACTTATGATCAATGAGTTGAGAACTCATTGCTAGTGTTATATGATCCTACAGGGTCACACACCTAAGCAAACTGGGCGTTAAAGACGAGGTTGATCATTAATGTAATGATCCAGCGAATGCATATTTGATATGCATTCGATATCAATATTCTGGGGCAGTGTCGATCGTTGCAGATAGTGCATCGATCGATGCAACTCGCGGATTAACCAGATTAATACGGTTTAATCGTTGGTTAATTCCGTTGTGGTTTAAGCCGACATATATAAGATATATGGTCGACCTAAACTCGTTTCTAACCTAACAGACAGCCACCAGAACTTGAATAGAAACCTCTGAAGAGATTGGATCTCCATAGGCACTAGCATCCCTCCTGTCCAGTTTGTGTGCGTGTGGATACCAGTAGAGGCGCAGCATTTGAGGCGCTCTAGACCTCGATTATCTGCAAATCTTCCGCTGCTAATCACCAGGTAATTCTGAGATCCCATTGATTCAATTACATGAACCCTAGATCCTAGGCTTGGAATTCAGACCAGGATTGCCTAATTGGATTAGGATCTGCTAGAAATTCCTTCAGTGGTATCAGAGCTTTAGGGTTCCATTGAATCTGTAGAATGTTGATTAGATTGGTTGAATCTGGATCTCTGTATGATTGATACAAGCATGCTAAAACTCGTTTTGATCAAAGTAACCTAGCTTAGGGTTTTGTTCGAAAAACGATTTAGGGTCTTTCGCATGGTGTCGATCGATGCCAATCCGGCATCGATCGACACAGGGCGAAAACCCGAACAAATTTTAGGGTTTTTCGCATGTTGTCGATCGATGCCAATCCGGCGTCGATCGACACAGGGCGAAAACCCGAATAAAACTTATGTTTCGCCTAGTGTCGATCGACACAAGAGTTGTGTCGGTCGACACAAACCTCGCGAGATTGATGAATCGGTTCAATTGGATTGGACCGGTTATCGAGCTTGGTTAATGATGGTTAAACGCTAAGAATGGTTTATTGCGATTGGGTTGGTATCGACCGATGCTAATGTAGCATCGATCGACACTGACCGGTACTCAAAACCGGATCAATTGGATTGATCGGTTATCGCAGATTGGGTTTTGGTTAATCTGCATCGATCGACACTAAAGTAGTGTCGGTCGATACCAGATTCGATGTTTTAGGTTATGGAACCTGAAACCATAGTACCAAACCAAAACAAATCATTTAATTAGAAGAATTAAAACATAATAAAACTAAACGTTTTAAATGGTTCCGTTCCTCAACCAAATATCAAGTGATACTTGATGTCTTTCCAATCTTGTCAACTGTCAAGACCCATCTAATTGTGCGATAGACTTGCAGTGCAAGATGTCCACAATTTCATGAGTAAGGCAGAAGGTAATCGTGTTGATGGACTTGCAGTGCAAGACATCAACAATTACATGACTGAAGAGATTGGTTTACTTGACTGGGCCATCAAAATCGTTTTGGGCTCAGAGACATCAGGTGGATTGGACATGAGATGTCAATCCACAACCAAGAGTTATATTGGATATAACTAGCAAAGAGTTGCTTACCTAGATAGCTAAAATTTGGGTGATAGCCAGTGGCTCACTCAAGTTTAGTGAAGTAAGAGTCTTGGATCGTTATATTCATCTGAGGAAACATTGTTTGAATATAATGCGAGTTTTCTTAATAGTTAAGACTTCTCATTTCTTGAACATCATAACTAAAACCTCCCTTGTTTTTCAGCTATGTCTAGCACAAACCATCGTAACAATTTCTCCCTGCGATACGTCCTTGAGAAGGACAAGTTAAATGCATCCAACTTTCTTGAATGGTATCGGAACTTGAGAATTGTTCTCAAACAGGAGAAAAAGGACTATGTCCTTGAGAAAGTTCTCCCCAAGAAGTACCGAGCCAATGCCTGGCAGTCAGATAAGGATGCTTGGGATAAGCATTCTAATGATGCGGTGGATGTGAGTTGTCTCATGTTGGCTACCATGAACTCGGAATTTATATGAGTACGTGGAGTCGCCAATACAGATGATCACTGGCCTGAAAAGTATGTTTCAGGAGCAGGCACGAACTCATAGATACCAGACGGTTAGATCTCTGATTGAGTGCAAGCTACCAAAGGGCGAACCAGTTAGTCCTCATGTCATTAAGATGATGGGTTATATTGATAACCTGGGGAAACTGGATTGTCCCATTAGCCAAGAGTTGGCTACTGACATCATTCTACAGTCACTGCCATCAAGCTATGATCAATTTGTTATGAACTACAACATGAACAACTTGACGAAGACGTTGACTGAATTGCATGGGATGCTTAAGACTGCTGAACCTAACATCAAGAAGGACACCCCAAATGTCCTTATGGTACAAAAGGGTAAAAATTTTAAGAAACTTGGTAAGAACAAAGGTGATGGCAAGACGAGCTCGATTGTGAATCCAAGCGAGCCTGGCCATGTTCCTAAGGTTAAAACCAGTCCTTCTGAAGATGTTAAGTGCCGTTATTGTAATGGTTATGGGCATTTGAAAAGAAACTGCAATAAATTCTTCGAAGATTATGAGAAGCTGAAGAAGACGTACGAGACTTCTTCTTCAGGTATTATGTTATAGAAGTAAATGTTACTTCTTATAGTCCTACTTATTGGGTATTGGATACCAGCTGTGGTACTCATATTTTGTGAAAATATGCAGGGCCTGAGCAAAAGTAGGACTATGGAGAAAGGACAAGTGGACCTATGAGTGGGAATGGAGCAAGAGTTGCTGCATTAACCGTAGGAGTATTTCATTTGTTTTTCCTTTTATGGCATGTTTTAAACTCAAAACTGCTACTATGTACCTGCTATGAGCAGAAAGATTATTTCTATTCCTTGTTTGGATATGGAAGAATATCAGTTTTCAAGTTAAGAATAAGTGTTATTCATTTGATTACAGTGATATATTTTATAGTAGCAATCCATTAGAGAATGGACTTTATGTTCTAAACCAGAATGTGCCTAACTATAACATTAATACCAAGAGATTCAAGTCAAATGATACGAGTCAAACTTCTCTCTGGCATTGTCGTTTTGGGCTACATAAATGAGAAATAGATTCAGAAGCTCCATAGTGATGGGCTTTTGGGCTCATCTGATTGAGAATCATAATGAGTAAAGTGGATCTTGTTTATTAAGTAAAACGACAAAGGCTCCTTTCAACAGAAGTAGTGTCGATCGACACAAACGGTGCGTCGGTCGATACAGGTTGCGAACGATCAAAATGAAAGGGCCAGAAGCTTATTGGGCTTTATACATACGGATGTATATGGACCGATGAGCATTAGTGCTAGAGGAAAATTTCAGTACTTCATTACCTTTACTGATATTTTCAGAAGGTACGGTTATGCCTTATTTATAAGGCATAAGTCAGAATCTTTGAAAAGTTCAAAGAGTTCCAAAATGAAGTACAGAATCAATTTGGCAAAGGTATTAAACCTCTACGATGAGATCATGGAGGTGAATACTTAGGTCAAGAATTTAGTGATCATCTGAGAGATTGTGAAAGTGTTACACAATTCACTCCTCCTGTATCGGACTTTATTAGATATGGTTCGATCAATGATGAGTCACTTAGATCTTCTATTATCCTTCTAAGAATACGCTCTAGAAATGTCTGAGTTTACTTTAAATAGAGTTCCATCAAAATCAGTTACAGAGATACCACATGAGATGTGGAATGTAAATGTTTCTGATTTATCCATCATGGAGATTTGGAGTTGCGAGACTTATATAAAACGTTTAAATCTCTGATAAGCTCACACCCAAATCTGATAAGTGCTACTTCATTGGTCGTCCTAACAAAACCAAGGCATGTTACTTTTACAACCAGTTCGAGAACAAATTGTTTGTTGCTCGGAACTATGTTTTCTTGAGAAAGACTTTCTTTCCAAGAAGAACAGTGGGAGTAAAAGTACAACTCGAAGAAATTTGAAAATCACAGGAGACTGCTCAACCTGATGAGGAAGAGCAGCAGTTGGATCTACAAAGAGTTGTAGAACCTGCACCTGTGGTGCCTAGAGTTTATAAAGGATCTGGTGAATGTATATTCGATATACATTTAAATGGCGAGTTTCTGAAGAAGTGTCGATCGACACAAAAGTTGCATCGATCGACACAGATCGCGAACCAAATATTGATTTTGGTTTATGACTTAATTAACTACGGTTTAAATCTTGGTTAATTAGGTCGTGGTAAAAGTATACATATGAGATATGTGTGCGCGACTTTTACAGAAAACTGAAGCTCGCAGATCCGAAAGGATCCGTCACGAACCCGAGAAATATGGATTTCTCGTAACCAATTGCCGTGATCTACTGATCATTGAAAGTGACGGGCCTGCGAATTTTGAAGAAGCAATGATGGGCCTTGACTCCGAAAATGGATGAAAGCCGCTGAATCCGAAATGGGATCCATGTCACAGAACCAAGTATGACTTGGGTTGATTTACCCGATGGTGTAGAAGCCATTGTGAGTAAATGGATTTTCAAGAAGAAAAGATGACATGGATGGTTATATTCAGATGTACAAAGCTAGGTTGGTGGCAAAAAGGTTTCAAGTAAATTCATGTTATTGACTGTGAAGAAACCTAATCCCAGACATCGTGCTAATGTCCATTCGGATTCTCCTAGCAACCGCCACTCATAATGGTTATGAAATCTGGCAGATGGATGTGAAAACAGTTTTCCTTAATGGAATTCTGGAAAAGGATGTGTACATGACACAACCTGAAGTTTTTCATTGATCCTAATGAAGCTAGGAAGATATGCAAGCTTCATCAATCCATTTATGGATTGAAGCAAGCATCTCGGAGTTGGAATCTTCGTTTCGATGAAGCAGTCAAAAGGTTTGACTTCATCATGAACGAAAGGGAACCGTGTGTTTACAAGAGGACTAGTGGGAGCGCAGTTGCATTTCTAGTATTGTATGTTGATAACATACTACTTCTCGGAGATGAAGTTCCATTGTTTCAGTCTGTTAAGACTTGATTCGAAAGTTGTTTTTTCGATAAAATTATGGGAGAAACCGTATACATTCTTGGAATAAGAATCCATAGAAATAGATTGGATAAGCTAATTGGATTGTGTCAAGATACTTATAGTGATAAGGCCTTGCACATGTCCAATATGCAGGATTCCAAGAAGGGCTTCGTGCAAATGACTCTTGGTATTACTCTTAGCAAGACGCAGTGTCTTTCGACACACGCTAAGCCAGGGCGAATGAGGGTCAGGCTACTGCTAAAGGCATTAGATGTCTTAAGATGTGATCTTAATTTAGTGGGAGTCATTGTTATTAATTTTAGTTATGATATGATGTTCGTATAAACATAATTTGATTATGTTATTGAAATCTGACATCTGTATTATTTAATAATGGTTATTAAATAATTGTCCCAAAGTAATTTATGACATTTTATAGGTCATCAAGTATGTGACTTGATCATGAAACCCTATAGATAATAAATGACATAAATTATGATTGGTCCCTGGTCAAGGTTGTTAAAATGGGACATTAACAACCGCGTGAGACTAGTATGTGAGGTGACTGATGACTAAGTTTCATGGAGTCATTAATAAGAGTATTAAAGTCAATCACATAGATATGTGTTGGAGAACACAGGATCGGACATGACCCACTGATGAAAACTCTACGGGATAGTTATATAAGTGTCATTAGAGTTTTCATTACGACTATAGAGTATAGTCCTTAGACCTGAGTTCATCATATTTTCTTACATGTGAATTGGTCCGCTTTAACCTTGTCAAACGTCAGCCGTAACTGGTGACTATAAAGGCATTGATTGGGCGTATCATGAAGCGTGTGAAGAGACAGGGATGGAACAAGATGGGATTTGTCCCTCCTATATAACAGGAGATAAATATCTCAGGGCCCATCGAAGATTTGATACTGAGAAATGTGTGGCCACACTCAAACGAGGTGATTGTCAGTCGTTTGTCTTGTCAGTATAAATCGGAGTTCGATGGACATGATCTTGGCTAAATAAGGGTGACACAGATCTTGCCTTATGCCAGATCGAGATATAGTGACGAAAGGATTAAAGGAATGGATGATTCCAGTACAAGTGGGAGATTGTTGGGAATGTCCTAAAATCTATTGCACTTGCTCTAAGTGAAAGTCGTATAGTCGAGATGAGACAATCACATAACACTAGGTAGTCATAACGCTTTGCTAGAAGCCACTTATGATCAATGAGTTGAGAACTCATTGCTAGTGTTATATGATCCTACAGGGTCACACACCTAAGCAAACTGGGCGTTAAAGACGAGGTTGATCATTAATGTAATGATCCAGCGAATGCATATTTGATATGCATTCGATATCAATATTCTGGGGCAGTGTCGATCGTTGCAGATAGTGCATCGATCGATGCAACTCGCGGATTAACCAGATTAATACGGTTTAATCGTTGGTTAATTCTGTTGTGGTTTAAGCCGACATATATAAGATATATGGTCGACCTAAACTCGTTTCTAACCTAACAGACAGCCACCAGAACTTGAATAGAAACCTCTGAAGAGATTGGATCTCCATAGGCACTAGCATCCCTCCTGTCCAGTTTGTGTGCGTGTGGATACCAGTAGAGGCGCAGCATTTGAGGCGCTCTAGATCTCGATTATCTGCAAATCTTCCGCTGCTAATCACCAGGTAATTCTGAGATCCCATTGATTCAATTACATGAACCCTAGATTCTAGGCTTGGAATTCAGACCAGGATTGCCTAATTGGATTAGGATCTGCTAGAAATTCCTTCAAGGAGGCACGTCAGAGAGTTACAGGAATTAAGATGGCCTATCCAGATATCCAACGGCCTGCGTGGGAAAAGAGACGCTGTTGTCAAAGGAAGAATATCGACTTGCCCTTGCGCAGTTCATCGATATTGGCTAGACTTACTCCATGAAAGAGTCAAAGGTCATGGCATGTATGAATCTTGTTTCTAGTCTATTGAGACATCCACATTCTTTTGGATCATCCCAATTACTTTCTCTAAGTGGACTGACCTCCGTGGATGGAGCAATGCTGTCGGAAACGCAAAACATCGTCGTGTGGGCTGACTATTATTTCATATTTAGTACATTATTTCATCTTATATCTTTTATGTATGTTTGGCCTCGAACTCAATTCTATCCACACTACGATTGTTTTTTCCGTTGCTTACGTTGTCTATGCTGGGCAATTTGCTATCCACTGAAACACATGTGGTACGATTCAATAAATAAATCAACTAAAACAAAAAAATTCCTTTATTATAGCACAATCCGACGTCTACTTTAACCATTACACTTCATGTCGGATCGATCTAAATTATACTGGCCCTACACCATCAATCCATGCATCACATAAACACTTCTTTCTTACAATGAAAACCAAAGAAATCATTCCACAATACTTATATGTAACATTACTCACCTGTACTCAAAAACATTTTGCAGACTAGTGCCTATGCAGGAGGATAGATCTAGTATTCACTAAACTTATGTCCGAGGTCGGCTTCAAAGAAAAAACACGTAACCATACAAACTTTTATAAACTACCACCTCCTGTCCTCATCCCCGTGTCCAACTTTTCTCATCCAGTCCAACGTTGTCAACAATCTAACAACTAAGCAAAACCATCGTCCCAAAATCATACGAAATGACCATTAAATTGCCTATCCATAGAAAGTTGTCTAACTTTTCCCAAAACACAAACTCTCCATAGCTCGCCCCCAATCATGTCCATAACTCAATTTATTTAGATGTTATATCCTTGATCACCGATAGGTCGTCCTCTACAGTGGCCTAGCTTTTCTGAGATGCTGTCTCTCTCACCTGCTATGTTCTGGGATACAATCGATCTTCTACAAATAGGTCGGCTATGTGTTGCGCTTCAAATCGTTAACAGCTTCTAAAATCATCCGTTGAAACACCATCTAGGAATATCATTCAAATTTCTAGCGGCAATAAGCATATCATCAACAAACGAATATAGAATACTGTCAATCAAGGCTCTATGTGTAAACGCGGCAATCTAAATCACCTCTCTAGTTGCCATTAGTCTTGGATCTTTCTTCAATTCGTATGGTAGCCATTGTCTTGGAGCTTTCAACCAGCTACCTCCTCCTTTCCAGACGAAGTTGAGTGAGAGAAGAAGAAGCTAGTTACATCTTTTTTTTTTTTAAATACAAGTTAATCTAGTTTGCATGTTGTAGTTAGACTAAATCACGGAATTATGGTCTTTTTCTACACTCAAATCATCAAAAAACATACAGAAACGTAAACAGTTTTCAAAAGATACTAAAATGCAAAAAAAATAAAATAAAAAGATACAAAGAGTGCAATACACCCCATATCACGGCGGTCTTAAATTGACGAGCGAGTTTTCAGTGATTAAGCAACAGTAGGTGCCGAGTTTTGAAACATTGATTTTTTACATCATTTTTTAATCTAATATTCAACATGAAACCAACTTTTACACATTACAACGATTCTGTTTAATAAATTCTAACTACTATTTTTTTGGTAAAATACAACAAATTTTAACACACTAAAAATATATATATTTAGCACACTAAATAATATTTTCTGTATTTAAATTAAATGAAACAAATCATTTTTTTTTGTAAAATAGAAATTTTTTTTGTATTATATATTTTCTAAAATCTATTATATTAAAACATGAAGGTTTTAAGGAATAAACATTTCTTTGATGTGTTATGTACGATTCATTCCATTGATAATATATAATACTTAAATAATTCATTAAGGATAATAATGTGAAACTATATTCTAACTAATTTAATCATGATATTTTTCAATATATTTCCTTATTTTGAATATAAATGCATATTTATTTTTTTACTATAGCAAAATTTAATAAAAATATTTTTTTATCTATTTTATTTTAATTATTTAATTAATTTCTTAATAAAGTTATATATATATAATCCATATTGATAAATATAATTAAATAAATTCATACACTAATTAATTTTATTAATAAAAAATAATATAAAATTTTAGGAATATTTTTTGAAAAGTTAACCCACTAATTTTATCAAATATACACACAAAAATAAAAAATAATATTTTTAACATATTTCATTTTCAAAAAACTGAATACTATAGAAATATTCAAATTACTATTAACTAAACTATAATAATTTATATTAAAATTTAAGATAAAATATTGATAATATATATATATATATATATATATATATATTGGCTTGCTAAAAAAGTAAATATCAATAATTAGTCAATATTTATATTATTCAAATATATGATTGGTCGGATTAATAAATGATTATATTACTGTAATTTTTGACGGGGATTTATATAGTTTTTCTAATTTGAATACTATAAAATATACTATTATTAATTAAACTTTATTTTATAAATAAAAAATTTAAAGCTAAATATTATATATATTTATATATATATATATATATATATTTATACAAATTCTATAAAAATATTATGTATTTTAATAATTTTAGTGAAATAGCGGGTTGAAATTAATTAGAATTAACTTTAAAATAAACGTTGTCAAACAAAATATACCAAGCTTTTACATCACAAATAAAAATCTAGATTATAACAAAATCTTAAAATATTTTTACTTTTCGGTTTCTTAAAAAATAATTAGTAAATTAATATTTATTATTAAATTTTACTATAACCTAATTTTAATAAATTTTATATTACAATTGATGTTTTTATGATTGCAGTTTTTACAATTTGTTTTATCAAATTTTCAAAATATTTAAAGTACTATAAGATAGGTTGAAAATATATTAATTGTTTAATTTATAACTAAAAATATATTTGTTCGTTAGAAGACACTATAAAAGATGAATTAATCAGTGTTAATTATAGAAATATTAAAATAAACTCAAACAACAGAAAACACTAAATACATGTATTTTTTTTTTGAATTTCATAAATCTAAATATTTATAAATTTTAAATTTAATTATTAATATTTAAAACACAACTAAGTTATATGTAGGAGCATATGGCATAAAAATAATATTCTAAATCAAAACAATACTTTTAAACTTAAATCACATAACTTTTTATAACGACTATTTGATTAAAAACATAATATTATACTATTATTTTCAAACAAAAAATAATGTATTTAATGCATTCATATATCAAAATAGTAATCATCATAATATTTGTCTCTTAAAAATTGTGTTAAATAAATAATAAATTTGTTATAAAAACAAAAAAATTAAATTTTATTAAAGGAAAATGTATCTGCGCTTATTTAGCGTGGATAAAATCTAGTAAATTATTATGAAAGAATTGATTTTAAATAACTAAAAGATATATAAAGATGTAAAATAAATCTTGATCCTTGGTTGATTTAGAGTGTTTCACATGACGTCATGATCTCATAACCGAGGGTATTTAGAAGATATCTTTCTCACTCTATGGTCTCTGATTCGAATACTTTCAGAGGGATTAACACAGCGCCTGAGGTGAGTTCACTTTCTGACATGTGTTTTATTATTCATACTCTCTTCTACATATTCAGGTTGAGCAACCAGTCCAAGAAGATACCTATGGTTTGTCTCTGGATGATTTGTTACTCAATACGGATGAACCAGATGATCTCTCGCTATTCTATCCAGAAACGATTCTCAGCAACAACTACCTGCAGCAGCAACCTCCTTGCGATGATGAGTTTATGCGTGAATTGCTGAGTTTTAGCGGAGGGAATTCGGATGATGTGTTTCCCAATCCAGAAATTATGATGGTAGAGAACAACAACAATCACAGGCCAAGGAAACCTTTGACAGGGATCATTGTTGATTGTAGCAGCAGTGATAGCGATGCTGAATCCATATCTGAAACGGTACAGCACATGGACAAGAAGTCATCATCATCATCATCATATATGGTGAAGACAGAGAAGAAGGGATGGTTTATTGCAGAGGACGCAGTGCAGAGAAACCGCAAGAATCCACCGCATGTCTATCTCATGAACATGATCGTAGGCTTCATCCTCTTGGTGGCTGTCGTTGGCAACATCATATCGGTTTTACTAAGACTCAAAACTTCAACACACTGATGAAGTTTGATTGCGAGGAGAGGCAAAGCAGATGGATCGAAGCACTCAGTTTTTAATTGGCTTTATTTCTGATTCTGCTTTCATTTGAATATGTACATATATCTCTCTGTGTGTGTATGGCTGATGCGATTGTACGAGAATTGCTGAATAGCAATCTAAACAGGAGTATGTTTAAGCAAAGGTGCCTCATGAGTCATGGCCCCCCTTTACATTTTACCTTTCTGAACATATGATTGATTATAAAGTGGATTAGTTTAGTGAAAACGTGTCAAGAATTTACGTATTGTTTTATGCTTTTTAACTTTCATCATTATCTTCTCCAGAATAATAAGAATAATCTCTTGCTTTTCTATTTTTCAGTTGTACTAACACGACTGATGTAGTTTAAAGGTCACCTTGAGTAGAAACAGTAAACAAATCATAAAAGTAGCGATCTGCTTCCTTGTCTATTCCTGAACAAGACATTGCCGTGGAATTTGTCATTATTGTTTTCTTCGTTTGTGATATTGAGTGACGACATCTAGCTATGTGTTTAGTAATATGTTCCTTACGCCAACCAATTACATGATACAGTTCTTCATTCCTTTGTAACTCAACTGGAACCACTTCCAACCTTGTTCGGTTTCTTTACATATCTTGATAATAGCTGGCCTGTTTCAATGTCATGTTTTTCCATTCTTTCTTTTGTTATTCAATGTCATGTTTTTCCATTCTTTTGGAAGTGTGTTCCTAAGGAAGGTGTCACATTTCACTACACATGATCGAATCGTCTTGGATTGTAGCAGAAGACTCTGTTTTTCGCTTCTTGTGGTAGTTTCTTCTTCATTCATCATATGATTTTGGGTGGGGGTACCATTGTTGCTTGGTGGTGGAAATCCTGAAAAGTGATGGCCGTTGTCGTCATCATCATCAAGATCAATTTTTTTGATTAAATTGGGGTATTCCGAATCTATGAAAGGACTCAGACTAATTCTCAAAGGGAGGTGCAACATATGGATGAACTCTTTCTGGATATTCAAATTGGTCGAAAGCAATGCGCCTATATCCATGTGAATGTCCAAAAAAATGTGTTTTAGTTTCGCATAACAAATGGATCGAACTTGAAACGTGTTCTCATCTCAAATCCCTCTCCTTATTACTTGACCACAAACCCTTGGACAACATCATCAACATCATGAGGTGTTTTGGAGCATCGTTGGATTGTTCGAGCAATCAATGAAGTCATGTGACATGAGACCATAAGTTGCACATAACCCACACATGTTCTCGTAATGGAAACGTAGAACCACCGTTTGGTTTCCAAACTTAAAGGCACAGTAGCCTGGTACGAACGAAATACACGTTCATTTATCCATCCATTTGAAAATTTGTCTCGATGAACTGCCCCATAAGGCCATAACGTGACCTAGATGCGAGATCATAATACTGATTTTCATTATCAATCAATCAAATCTCTGCAAACTATTAAGTACACTTGATTGAATATGTTTGACTTTTCAACTTATCTTGTTTTGATTTCAATCAGAATGCATACATGAACCTCTTTTTTTTTTTTTAAGTAATAATTTAATGACCCTTCTTTGCAAGTTGCAAGCCAAATCCATGTTTTAATTATACATTTTTCATTGCTTGTTCTTGTGAACCGGCATTTCTTTACAAATTCGGTTTAGTTAATGCAGCTTAGATTATCTTAAATGTATAAAATTGCAACCTCTCATTTTTATTAAAAAAAGGTTTACAGAAAATATGTGTAGAGTAATACTTTTAACATCACGTTTTTTTGGGGATAAAATGTGGATGTTAAAACAAAATTTTCAAGAATTGAACATTATGATTATTCATATCTTAAGTTTCCACCAGACCACATTAATTTATTTACTAACATCAAGTTTGTGATATAACAACCATAGAACTCTAAGATACCAACTAAACTCAGGTTTAAAAAAAAAAAACTAAATCAAGTTCAAATTTTAAAAATCTAGGATCTATAAAAAAAAAAAATCCTTAAAACAAGTCTCAAATCTAAAATAAACGGGTGAAGGTGGTGACGTATTCATTTCTTTCGTCATTGGTGACGAAATGACGGCTGTAATAATGAAAAGAATAATTAACAAAAAGATGCTTCGAACAAGCTGTCAACACTTTGACACATGTCTTCCTCCACTGAGAGTATACAAAAGTAGTAGTAATATTTAGGCTCCGAATGGTAACTGCGGATCTGGCGGTGCGGGATAAGTAGATCAGGCGGTGCGGAATAGTTTAAGTGCGGTTTGAACGGAAGAAACGCACTATGCGGTTACTGCGGGACAAGCGGTACGTAAAAAAGTTTGAATGGTGAAAATACGCTATATGCTGTACAAGATAAACATTTGAATGGTAAAAATGACAAAGAGCGGTGCGGTGTGGAATTACATATTAAAGTGTATAAAAGAATAAAGTTACTAAAAATAATTGATTGAAAACTTAAATTGATTTTGATTCATTTCGATTTGGATTTCAATTATTAAATATAACTGATATTTTGAATATATAATTGTATATCGGGTATTTTGGATTCTCATTCGGTTTACGGTTCAGTTTCTTCAAGTATTCAATTCTTTTAAATTTCTTTTGTTTGACCAAAAATAACTGAAATTTATTTCGATTCAATTTGGATTTTGGTTGGATTGTTCAAGTTTTGAAATGAACCAAACATTTTTGCTTTCATAGAGATTTTCAATTAATTTTTTATTTATTTCAAATAAATTTGGTTTATTAAGTTATTTTGGATAAATTCGGTTATTTTGGATCAATTCGGTTTGATTAATTTCTATTGATTTGTATAATTTGGTATATCTAATTTAAAACCGTATAAAATTATTTAAAACTTTAAAAATCTAAATCACCTATCGATTTGGTTAATCAAACTGACCTAAATTGATAACCGAATAAATTAATATCAACTTAATATAAGAACACAAACTTTCACTAAAAGATATATAAAAAATAATATTTGACTAACTATTATTTATTTTTCAACTTTTTCAGATTTAACAAATATATATATATATATATATATATTTATGTGTGTATATATATTTATGTGTGTATTAATGTAAAAAACTGAAACACACCTTTAATGGTGATCTTGTTTGTGGGTGCGGTCCACGACAGATACTAAACGCAATTGCTATTTATATTTATTTATTCTTTTTCTTTTCATTTGAAAACACACACGATGAAATTTGTTGAATGGTGTAGTGG
The DNA here is from genome assembly GCA_030180135.1 of Orychophragmus violaceus. Classification (NCBI taxonomy): domain Eukaryota; kingdom Viridiplantae; phylum Streptophyta; class Magnoliopsida; order Brassicales; family Brassicaceae; genus Orychophragmus; species Orychophragmus violaceus. Next base: position 87,891,400 of record CM058238.1, read on the forward strand.
TTTGAAAACGCAGTGTGTTTTATACAAACCACTTCAGACATTCACAGCCACTTCATGTTTAAGGAAAACGTTATATAACTAATCTATTATTGAGAAAATTAGCATTCACTTAACCTTATTAACTTATTACTGGAGAGCGTAATAAATTAGCATCGTTCTTATGTTTCACCATTATTTACGATCTTTTACGTTAATACTGTTGACCAAAAAAAAAACTGTCCTGATATAAACCTAAGACTATATATATTGTCCAAAAAACAACATAAGACTATATTAATTTTTTTCTTCAGCACTTACTTTTTCGCTTTTTAAACATTTCACTTCATTTTTTTTCATCTACTAATTCAATACCAAACCAACTTTAACACATTACAATGATTTTATTTAATAAATTTTAACGCACCAATATTATTCTGTATTTAAATTAAATGAAACAAATCTTTGTTTGTAGAGTAAAATTCTTTTGGTATACAGTATGTATTATCTAAAATAAAATATTATGAAATTAAATAACCAAAGATATATAATAATCTAAAATAAAACTTCTATCTTCATATATATGCTTAGTTATTTAAAAGAAAATTTGGTATACAGTTTTCTTCGAGTTTTAGTTGTTCTGTTCAAAAAGAGTCTAGAATGTCTTAATTGGAATACAATTAAACAAATTAATTCGGAAAATAGTCTAGTTTCAATTATGTTACATACAATTGTAACAGTTGACATTAATTCTTGTTGTTTCTATGATTCAGGGACCATTTCTTGCAAATAAAAAAACCTGTCTTAACTATTTATTTTTGCAAATCGGATATTATATTAAAAGTATTTACCTTTATTTTTTATATAAAAGAAAAAGAAGGAAACATAACAATATTAATGTTACTATTTTACCAATCACTGATTCTCTTTTTTTGTCTCTCCATTTCGAACTATTCAGAAATTCTCTAACATGGCATACATCCATTCTTGTATTTTATCTTTTTTAAAGTTAAAATTCTATATAAAAAGTTAAAATTCTATACTTTTAAATTTGTGTTTATTGTTAAGATTGTAAACTGTAATTAGTGAATTGTTACAAGCCTATAATAGAACGATATTAGCTCCACAAAACAAATGAAATTGCTATATTGCATAAAGTAATAAAACATTCATGTTGCCGTCAATGGTGGCGGCTATAACCCAAATAAGAATATTTCCTTTAAAATAAAAACAAATTCTGCAACTTAGGTTCGAAGCGCCGACCAATTTCTTTTTTCATAATGAACCATCCATAATCTGCCAGGTTCAATGCACAATAATAATAAAATTATGTCACTGTGTTGGAGAAAGATTGTTTTCTTCTTCTTTCAAAAAAGAAGATTGTTTTCTTTAATTTCCTTTAAAATATATATTATTCCGTAATAGATCTGGTAAGTTCTAAAGTTAAAAAAGAGTTTATAAGTTGGAGTTCAATTAGCTTGAGATGCATAAGAGTATAAGAGAATATTCATTGCATTGCATGGTCTCTCAAAATAGCCTCATATATATAATTACAATAAAATAATATTTAATTTTCAGAAATTCTAAAAAGGTTGAGAAAGTTTTTCAAAATCACTCAGATAAGATTTTCTCTCAATTTCTTTGAAAGATCTTTAAAATAAATAATAATATTTACTATTTTCTAATTATTTTTTCATGAAAAACTCTCAATGTATATTTCCTAAACTTTTAAAATTTTTGAAAAATTTAAAGTATTCATAGTCGAAAATCTCTCATAAAAAGCTCCGGTAAACAACTTGTTCTCTCGGCTACATTCTCCTTTGGTCCCTCCTAACTCCTCCGCTAGCCTCAACCTTCCCCCACCAATTCTTCTGGACCCTCCACCGGACCTATCCCTCTTCCGCCTTTCCCTTCCTCAAAATCTCCATCGTTTCTTTCCACTAAAGTTACTATTCCAAGGATGCATCTTCCCTCCTCTTCAATTGCAAACTTTTTCTCTGCATCTTCTTCTACCCCATCTACTTCCTCTATTGAGGATTCATCTAAAATTCTAGCTTCTTTTCTATTGCTTCCCCCAAAACTTCCCTCCTCAGAATCTAGATCTAAAACCGCTACAGTAGCTACAATACCCGAAAAATCAAATCTGCCTCACGCTTCAATCCAAACCTCTTCTCTTTCTTCCTCTATACCATCACAAGGTGTTCTTGAAGGTACTCCTAATCTCTCTACTAACCTTCCTCCTCCATTAAATACTACCTAGCAACACACTTGGGCTGAAAGAACCAAATCCTTTGTTGATAAAAGCCTCAGAAAATGGCAAATCCCACTATCTCTCCAATTGGTGTCACCCGCTTAGAAATACCAGATGCTGTTTTTGAAAGAAGAGCACAAACACATAAAAACTTTGTAGTGGGAAGAGTTTTTGGTAAACTTCCAGCTTATAACACTATCCAAAGTGTTATGGACTTCTTATGGGGTAAGGAAACGAAACTAGAAATTCATCTTATTCACTCCACGAGATCTATGATAGTTCGTATCCCTAATCAATACATGAGAGAAAAGGTGCTTTTGAAGTGTATATGGTATGTGGATATGGCTATGTTCCATGTTGCTCAATGGTCTGAAGGTGAAGTCACTGATATTGCTTCGTTAGAATTTATCCCAATCTAGGCTCATCTAAAAGGATTCCCACTCGACTTAATGACTAATGACGGCTTGGGTTGGATTGCAAGTGGGTTAGATAATCCTAAGAAAATGGATAATTGGACAAAGAACCTTACTAGTTTGTCAGCCGCTCATGTCAAAGTTGAAGCCAATGCCACAAAGCCATTCCCTTCAATGCATGAGCTAGTTAGACAAAATGGAGTTGTTTTTAACATTGTTGTTGAATATCCATGGCTCCCTCCAACATGCTCTCATTGCAACGAGCTAGGACATATCTTAAAGGACTTTTTGAAGGTTTCACAGAAATAGGTTAAAAAGGATACAAGTAAAGTTCAAGAATCTTCAACTACCTCTGCTCCCTCACCCCCTTCTGTCAGAATTGTTAAGCCTGCTTCTGCTACTCCAGCTGTTTCGGTTGAGTCTGCTCGGCTTAATCCTAAAGATCAAATTGTGTCTGAAGCTACTCTTCCACCTCCTCTTGTTGCGTCACCTAAAAAAATCCAAATCAATGGTTCAGATGTGTTACAAGATACATAGTTAGAAACTCAGAAAGTGGTTAATGTGGAGAGTAACCAAACTCCTATTGAGGTTCAAGTTATGGATATCTCACCCGAGAAACCAACTCAAGAGTTTGATATGGTCATAGACATAGCTAGTCCTAGTTCTTTCTCCACACCAGATTTACCTCAAGATAACTACCCTGTCAACTGTGTCCTAGCTATTGCAGCAAAAATAATGCCTAAATCAACCATACCTACTCCTCTTGAATTCATCCTACCCAACTTAAAACTAGCACCAAAGCCCCTTCTCCTCCTCCACCTGATTTTGTTGTAGCCAATTTATCCTCCCTTTTTGCACCTGTAAAAAAAGAGGCTTCGGAAGCCCCAAATAAAAGGAGTAAACCCTCCCATAAGTCTGCTTTCATTACTCTTTTGAAACCCACTAAATCAAACCAAAACCCTTTTTCACCCCTAGCTGATTCCAAAAAGCCTCTCCCTCCCTCAAATCTATCCCACCCTTCACCCCAAGTTACATCACTTACTCACCAAAACCAAAAAACCAGAAAAATCACATTGTTCATAACTCTTCTCTCCCTGTCGCAGGGTCTCTCCTTACCAAAGGAGTGTCTTTTGCGAAATCCCAATGAGTACAAACCTATTTTATTGGAATGTTCGGAGTATTAATGAACTGGACAAGCATCAGCCTTTTGCATAATGGCTATCTGTACATAAGCCATTTGTAGGAGCTATTTTTGAATCGCATATAAAAGTAAAAAAAAATCTGAATCACATTATGTTAAACCTTTGTCCGGGTTGGAGTTATGCCTCTAACCATGACACTAACCATGATGAAAGAGTAATAATCATTTGGAAATCCTCTAATCAAGTTCAGGTGATGCACCAAACGTGGCAATATTTAACCTGTAAAGTGGAGCTCTTAAGCGGGGTAGTGTTCTATTTCTCAGCAGTATATGCCTCAAACATCAGAGAAGAGAGAGTGGCATTATGGGAGGAACTCCTGGAGATTCAACAAACACTGTTTTTGGAAATTAAAACTGTATAATTGGAGGGGATCTTAATCATATTATTCATCATGCCGAGCATTCCTCACCATCAGTGAATCATCTTACACAAGACATGATTGAGCTTAAAGATCTACTTCTTGAGATTGGGGTTGAAGATCTGAGATTTCAAGGCAATGCTCATACGTGGACTAATAAACGCCATGTTGCTCTAATCCCAAAGAAGTTTGATCGTGCATTAGTCAACAACAAGTGGATTCGTACCTTCCCAGACAATGTGGCTACCTTCCTTCCTCATGATTTCTCATACCATTCTCCTTGCCTAATCAACTTAGCCAACCCTCTTTCTTTTTCGGGAACTGTTGGTGCTGGATTTCCCTCTGAAGAAATCCGGCCTATAAACAAACCAAACAAAGGCCCATAATCATGAGCCCGTTATATAATCAAGACAGAGAGATCGACCGTCATCTATTTCGGGCCCATACGACCAGCATCCGGACAAAGCCCACACAATTCCAGAGTGACAGGTGATCGAGCTCGAGCTCGATAGGAGACGATGTAGAGGCAGAACAACCTGGTTTTCGTCGGTTCAACCGATTCCTGCAAATCTCGGAGATCGTTATCACGGCGAGGCCGAAATATCAGAACAAGAGGATCAAAGTCGATACTATTTAAAGAAGAAGTGGCGATTCATTAAAGACATTCCAACCCTAATCAAGAACACTTCGACTAGATAGCTCGATTATCATACTTTGTACTCTCTATTCGATTGTGTTTGTTCTATCTCGACGATCAATCTTAATAAAGTCTTTGATTCATAGGAAATCTATACCATTCTTGTATCCAAAAGTCCAAATCCACGATTACAAATTCTTGGTGTGAATCTCCGATCTCACATTTGGCACCGACTGTAAGGACTATCTATAGTTTTTCCTGTCTTAAGAATCAGATCCTAGATCCGATAGATCGAGATGAATCCCGACCAATCTGGCTCTCCCAGCGACACGCCACCAGTCGACCACCCTCAAACGGTCGACAACGTCCCTCAGAACACCACCGGGGTAAGAACCATGGGTCAGACCGATGGCGTGTTGACGAGCTCTGCCTCAGTCTCCACAACTTTGGCACCAGCCGGCTCAGTCGCTCAAACGATCGCGACGAGCCAGACTCCGACAAATGTTTTGTCAGGAACTAACGATCCGAGCAGGAACTGGGTATGGATGAGAAACGATTCGACTTACGCCACTGCTTTAGGAGGCGGATCTGGAACGCTCAGGCCTAACTCGCCACTGCCTTCTGCTCTACAGCGACAAAGCCCAGACGACCTTGCTGAAATCTGCTCGATGTTGAACCTGTTGGTAAACCAAACGAGAAGCAACGAGGCAAACGCATGGGCCCAAGAGATTGCAAATCGTTCTCTGGCCGCGTAGCTCGATGAACAGGAATGGCGCATTAACGCCCGTCTTGAATAGCTCGCTAGCCAAAACCAAGGGGGTAGGACAACACGCGATCCGCGAACCCCCATAAGTCCTCCACCGCGAACACGCTTGGACTTCTCCCAGGTGGTAACACCGCCGGGAACGTCGGGAAATTTTGCTAGCACGTCAAATAGCGGCTTCCGCCCTATAACGACCCCTATTGCGATACCGACTCCATTCGGTTCGAGTTCTATGGTCACAGATCCGACTGGATCGGGAAACCGACCATTACCCGGACCGCCACCTTTCTAGAGTAACTCCAATATTCGGCCGAGGCAACTAGGAGGCTCTGCTTTCGCATCGAGTTTGGGACATCTTAACGGATCGAATACGATACAGGTTCAAACGCCACAGATCGTACAAACAAGACCGATTCCAACAACCGATCTTCTCGATCCGGTTTTTCAGGAACAAACATCGAATCAGGCACAAGTACAGTTTACACCTACAGCAGGCGATGAACATGATATGCTAAGACAATACATCGAGCAGGCTAAAGCCCAATTCGTCAGTCTGAGCTCGAAAGTTCACATGGAAACTAGCGCGGCACCCGACATCGATCGAGTGATCGAAGAAACGTGACAAACGCCATTCACGGACCGGATCGCCTTCGCGAGAATCCGGGAAATCAAGAAAACGAAATTTCCAGAATTCTCTGGGAAATCGGACCCGAAAGCCCACATCAGGGCATTCCGGCTAGCAATGGCAAGGGTATAGCCCTAGAATGGTTCGCCGGACTGGAAGAGAGATCCATCGATAATTTCACCCAGTTCATGACGGATTTCCTCAAACAATACTCCATCTTTATCGAGGAAAAGACCACAAAGGTAGCTTTATTCGGCGTCTCTCAAAAACCTGACGAGACACTTCACTCGTACATTGACCGATTCAAGGAAAAAAAGTCCAAAATTGAGAACCCATGAGACGAAGTAGCTATAGAAGCGCTGAGACGTGGACTGTGGTACTATACCAGATTCCGCGAGGAAATAACAGTCCGCGAACCTCAAACACTCGATGACTCCCTTCATCGCGCATTGGCCTTTGCTCGCCTCGAGGATGAAACCACGACCTTCAGAGAAAAGCATTGAAAAGAAAAGAACTCGTCGAGCCCACAGAATTCGAACTCAAAAAAGGATTCCCGTAAATCAGGAAACGTTAATGCGGTCGAGAGCCCGAAGAGCTCGAAGAAATTCGAGTTCGACAAGAAAAAATTCTGTGATTTTCACAACAAAAGAGTACATTCGACTGAAGAGTGCTATACTCGAGCTAAATCCGAGGCTCAAAAGCGAGAGTCCGAAAATAAACAAGAATCAGAAGTCGAGGAGGAAACTCCATCTGACAAAAAGGAAAGTAAGCAGACCAAAGAGTCAAACACCAAAAAGCATTCTCAGAACAAACGAGAATGGTCTAAGGAGCCAAAATCTCCCGAAACCCTCCCTCAGGGGTCGCGAAAGCAAGTCGAGGTCATTCTCGGCAAACTCAGCTTGTGTGGCACCCCAGAAGGATCGGCGATATCTCCACCTCCAGCTCCCATTAAGATTTTACGCTCACGAATCAATCTCCCTCGCCTCTGCAGGGGGGGGGGGGTGTACGGGCCATACCCCCTAAACGAGTCAACTTCATCTTCGGTGGCTCCAAGCTATGCCGAGACTCGGTCAATTCAATCAAAGCTCTTCAAAGAAGAGTCGAGACCGACAAAGGGGGAAAAATCCCGATGTTAGGTCCAGACCATGAAATCACTTTCCACGAGAGCGAGACAAACATTCTTGACAAACCTGTTGTAATTCCTAGCAGTTCCTAATCCGATTAGGCAACCCTAAGTCTGAATTCCGAGCCTAGGATCTCAGGGTTTATGTAATTGAATCATGGATCTCGCGTTTACCTTGTTCTGGCAGCGGAAGATGAATCAGGTAAGACGAGATCAAGAGCGATTCAGATGCCTCGCCTCTATCGTAGTCCACACGCACACAACCTGGAACGCCGGGATACTAGTGCCGGATCTGGGAATCGAAAAGAGAGAGTTTCTGTTTTCTGATCAAGAAAACTGAATCGCTTGGGTTCCGGGTCGATCATATAAGCCTATATATACGACCTAATATGACTAAACCATCTTTCGGGTTTAACCGAAAAAGTCTAAGCCATAAAACGAAACATCAGTTTCGGAATCGATCCCGTATCGATCGACACACATACTGTGTCGATCGACACACCTCTCTTTTATCAATATTGATGTGTATCCAATACACATCATCTTGATCATCACCATGATGATCATTCCCATATATAATCTTCCAGATTGCTTAGGTGTGTGACCCTATAGGATCATATGATACTGGCAGTAAGTCTACAACTTACAGACTGCAAGAGGCTTCTAGCAAAACATTGCAACCGCCCAGTAACATACAACATGTCTGATCTCGACATACAACTATCGTCAGAGTAGGTACAATGTGATTTCAGGACATAATCCCAACAATCTCCCACTTGTACTGGAATCACCTATTCCTATAATCCCTTCGTCTCTATATCTCGATATGGCATAAGGCAAGAGACTGTGTCATCCTTATTATAGCCAATATCATGTTCATCGAACTCCTGATCTATACTGATAAAACAAACGACTGACAATCACCTCGTTTGAGCACGGCCATGCATTCTCTCAGTATCAAATCTTCGATGGGCCCTGAGATATTTATCTCCTATTATACATGAGGGACAAATCCCTTCTTGTTCCATCCCTGTTTCTACACACACTTCATGATACGCCCAAGCAATGCCGTTATAGCCGCCAGTTACGGAACAACGTTTGACAAGGTCAAAACGCACCAATTCATATGCTAGAAAGCATGATGAACTCAGGTCTAAGGACTATACTCTATAGTCGTAATGAGAACCTCCCATGACACTGATATAATTATCCTGTGGAGTTCTCATTAGCGGGTCATGTCCGATCATATGTTCACCAACATATATCTATGTGATTGACTGTGATAATCATATCATTGACTCCATGAAACTTAGTTCAACAGTCACCTCACTTGCTAGTCTCGCGCGGTTATTGGTGTCCCACTTCAACAACCTCGACTAGGGACAATCATAATTTATGTCATCTTTTACTTATAGGGTTTCATGATCAAGTCCTCAACTTGATGACCTATAAGATGAACATAAAATACTCAGGGACCATTATTTAATCATCCAATAATTAAATAACACCGATGTCAGTTTTAACTTACACAAACATTGCCATAGCAGGTCTATGTAAAGATCATAACATAACTAAAATAACTCCCACTAGAATCAAGATCATCTCTTCAGATATCTTATACCTACAGCAACAGAATAAATCTCGTGCTTAGGTTGTGGGAGAGACTACGGTGTTTTGATTGAAACAATTCCAACAAACCACACCGCCATTCAGATAAAAGCATTATTCTACGGTCCACTGCTTGGAGCCCTTCCAACAGATAACACCGCTATTCAGACAAAGAGACATGCCAGGTGGGAACCGGGAATCGTCTTTGTCCGTCTAACTACTTTCAACTGGTTCGTCACTTCCTCAGTTCACCACGAACCTATCCTTATTGTTTCTCAAACACTTGGGATATTTCTGGCAACTGTTCAGCGACTTTTACCTGAACATATTGGTATCTTCTCGTCATGCTTCATGCGTAAGCTGCATCTAGACGAGCGCAAAATATGGCATTCATGATGGATTCTATTGCAGCAGCATAAGCAATCACACTCATTGATACTAGCTCAGCCAGTGTTCAAAACAATTCATCTTGCTAATATTGTTACTAGCTCAGCCAGTGTCAAAAACACTCCATCTTGCTAAGATTATTGCCATAAGACCTTTGGTGTAAAGCCATTCTTGGAATCAAGCACATTTGAACTGTCCAATACCTTATCAACATAAGGATTCTGACACGATCCAATTAGCCTTCCCAATCTATATCAATAGATTCTTATTCCAAGAATTCACGCGGCTTCTCCCATGTCTTTTGATGAAAATGACTTCCGACCCAAGTCTCATGAGACTTAAGCGACGGAACGTCGTTTATGAGAATAAGTATGTTATATACATACAGTGTGAGAAATGCAACTACGCTCCCACTAGTTTTCTTGTAAACGCATGGTTTCATTTCGTTTCTGATCAAGTCAAAACTTTTGACCACTTTATCAGAATGTTGATTCCAACTCCAAGATGTCTGCTTCAATCCAGAAACGGATCTGTGAAGCTAACATGCATACCCAGCCAATTTTCGGAGTTGGGGCTCACCATCGCTTCTTTGAATTTCGCATGCTCGTCACTTTTCAATGATCAACAGATCACGACAATCGGCTACGAAAAATAACTCTCAAGTTAGTGACGGATCCTTTCGGATCTGCGAACTTCAGGCTCCACAGGTGTAGGTCCTACAGCACTTTGTAGATCTCACCGCCGCTCTCCCTCAACAGGTTGAGCTGCCTCCTGTGTTTATCGAATTTCTTCGATGTGTACTTTTACTCCCACTGTTCCTTTTGAAAAGTATGATCTTTCTCAAAAGACACAGTTCCGGACAACAAAACTTTGTTCTCGGATTGGTTATAAAAAGTAGCAAGCCTCGGTTTCCCTAGGACAACCAGCGAGGTAGAACTTATCAGATTTGGGTTCAAGCTAATTAGCTTTCATCCCCAAATGATTAGAAACAACTTAGTTGAAAAACTTCCAGTCCACATCCAATGGGGTGTCTTTCAATTGATTCTGATTGAAACCTTTTCTGCGCAAACACAGACATTTCTAGAGCGTATTTCTAAAAGGATAATGGAAGATTCGTGTGACTCATCATTAATCGGAGCATATCCAATAAGGTCTGATTACTTCTCTTAGAAACACCATTGAGGTTTTCATGAGAATTGAGTCGTGAAACAACTTCACACTCACTCAGATGATCACGGAATCCTTGACTTAAGTATTTTCTTCCGCGATCTAATCGAGGATCTCAATACTTCTGTCAAATCGAATCTATACTTCATTCACATCCATACCTACTGAAGTCATCAATAAAGGTAATGAAGTACAGAATATTTCCTCTGGCACTAATGCTCATCGGGCCGCATACACCAGTATGTGTAAGGCCCCATAAGCCTCTGGCCCGTTTTCTTTTAGCTCTGCTAAAAGGCCTTAGTCATTTGGTCCAGTGAGCAGAATTCATACCTCATATGATTTAAAATCAAATGAGCCCAAAAGCCCATAACTATGGAACTTCTGAATCAGCTCCACTCTGTGTGGTTGAAATGACTATGCCAAGGAAAGACTGGTTCGAGTCATCAGACTTAAACCTTTTAGTATTTATGTTATATTCAAACTCACGCTGGTTTAAGATATAAAACCCATTCTAAACGGGGTGCTACCATATAATATTTCATTAAGATCTAAAGAACAAAACTTGTCTTTTATCAAAATGAAAAACATCCAAATTCTTACAAGAAAATGAAAGACATCTCTGCACAAGGCAGATACATAGTAGCAATTACTTAATTTCTAAAACCAAGTATGAAAGGCTCCTACAAGTGGAGAATCTCTACGGCTCATGCAGCAACCATTGCTCCATACCAGACACGCAGTTCCACTTGTCCTTTCTTCAACGTTCTACTTTTGTTTAGGCCCTGCATATTTCCAAAATATCAGTACCACAACTAGTATCCAATACTCACGTAGAACTTGAAACAATAACACAATACCTGAAGAAGAAGTCCCATACATCTTCTCCATCTCTTGTGAATCTTCCAAGAATTTAATGCAATTTCTCTTCCAATGCCCAAACTCTTTACAGTAGCAGCATTTATCAACATCAGATGGGCCTGACTTGGGCTTGAAAGATGACACAGGCTTGTCCCGATTCCAAATCTGAACGGCCTTGCCTTCACCCTTGTCTATACAAGATTTCTCAAATCTTTTACCCTTTATGATGTTTTGCTCTGCTGTCTTGAGCATGCCATGCAGCTTAGTCAACGTCTTCGTCAAGCCTTTCTTGATATAGTTCTTAATGAACTTATCATAACTTGATGGCAGTGACTGCAGAATGATGTCAGTAGCCAACTCTAAGCTGACAGGACAATCCAGTTTCCCCAGGTTATCAATGTAACCCATCAGTTTAATGACATGAGGACTTACTGGAGCATCCTCTGGTAGCCTGCACCCAATGAGAGACTTCACCATCTGGAATCTCTCAACTCGTGCTAGATCCTGAAACTTCAGTTTCAGGCTGGTGATCATCTCTATTGGCGACTCCATGTTCTCGTATTGAATCTTCAAGTCCGAGTTCATGGTAGCCAACATCAGACCACACACATCTACCACATCAATATAATGTTTATTCCAAGCATCATATACTGCATTCGAGCGATTGGTCCCAAGCCTTTCTGGAAGAGCTTTCTCAAGGACATAGTCCTTGCTCTCCTGCTTGAGGATTAATCTCAAATTCCGATACCAATCCAGGAAATTTGATCCATTTAACTTGTCCTTCTCAAGGACGGATCGCAATGAGAAAGTAGTCTTAGACATAAGCTGAAATCCAAGAAAAACAAAGATTTAGTTATGTATTCCATGAGAAGTCTTATCTAATAAGAAAACTCGCATTATATTCAAACAATGTTTCCTCTATGAATATAATGATCCAAGATCCATACTTCACCAAAATCTGAGTGGACGACTCGCCATCACCCAAAATTTAGTTAGCTAGGTAAGCAAATCATTACTAATTGTACCCAGTACAACTCTTGGTCGCAGATAAGACAATCCATGTCTCATCTACTCTAACGTCTCTGGGCCCAGAACTTCTGATGGCCCAGTCAAGTAAACCAATCTTTTTAGTCTTGTGATCATTGACAGTCACACTGCAAGTCTATCAATGATCACCTGCCTTACTAATGTAGTAGTGGATATCAAGGACTCCAAGGCTATCCAACAACGAAACAAGTCTTGACAGTGGACAAGATTGGGCAAGACATCAAGGTTACTTGATATTTAGTTGAGGAAACTAAACTCTGAAAGGTTAGCAAATCAATCTCTTAGGTCATGTAATTGTTGATGTCAAGCACTGCAAGTCCATCAACATAATTACCGGCCTTACTCACGTAATTGCGGACACCAAGCTCTTGGCTAGACCATCACACAACGAAATGAGTCTTGACAGTTGACCATATTGAAGCTAAGCTTTGATCAATGTTTAAGTCGAGTTTGGTTTCTGCAAATTCAAGGTTCAATAACCAGAATTGCGAGCACTGTGTCGATCGACGCAGACTATGTTTGTCGATCGACACCACCAGACAAAACCGGACTTAAATAACCGGTTAATCCAACTAACCCGGTTCATTGAACCGGTCATGTCGATCGACACAACCCATGTGTGACGGTCGACATTGACCTAAACCAGAGACAGTTTTGATAACCGGTCCAATCCAATTGAACCAACTTATCAGATCCAACTGATTTCAAACGATCAAACCGGTTTATATCAATTGGGATAATCAGTTCAATCCAATTGAACCAATTCATCCACTTTAAACCGTTTTAACCAGTTTCAACTAACTGCGATAACCGGTCCAATTCAATTGAACCGTTTTATTCAATCAAACTGATTTTAACCAATCGGTTTATGCTAATTGAGATAATCAGTTTAATCCAATTGAACCAATTCATCCAATTTAAACCGATATGTTCGGACTTAACCAAGCATGATAACCGGTCCAATCCAATTGAACCGATTAACCAATCGCAAGGTCTGTGTCGACCGACACTCAACCTGTGTCGATCGACACAGTAGGCGTTCTGTTTTTCTTCGCGAAAAACCCTAGCCGCCGATTCTGTCGATTTCACCATTCTGTGTCGACCGACACACCTAGTGTGTCGATCGACACTCTGCGAAAACACAGAATCCAATTTCTGTTTCAATCGATCTAACATGCTATTGTTCATAAAACTATTATGAGCGAATGCAATTCACTAGATTCAATTAAACATGCTGATTCAATGGAAAACCCTAAGGCTCTGATACCACTGTTGTAATTCCTAGCAGTTCCTAATCCGATTAGGCAACCCTAAGTCTGAATTTCGAGCCTAGGATCTCAGGGTTTATGTAATTGAATCATGGATCTCGCGTTTACCTTGTTCTGGCAGCGGAAGATGAATCAGGTAAGACGAGATCAGGAGCGATTCAGATGCCTCGCCTCTATCGTAGTCCACACGCACACAACCTGGAACGCCGGGATGCTAGTGCCGGATATGGGAATCGAAAAGAGAGAGTTTCTGTTTTCTGATCAAGAAAACTGAATCGCTTGGGTTCTGGGTCGATCATATAAGCCTATATATACGACCTAATATGACTAAACCATCTTTCGGGTTTAACCGAAAAAGTCTAAGCCATAAAACGAAACATCAGTTTCGGAATCGATCCCGTGTCGATCGACACACATACTGTGTCGATCGACACACCTCTCTTTTATCAATATTGATGTGTATCCAATACACATCATCTTGATCATCACCATGATGATCATTCCCATATATAATCTTCCAGATTGCTTAGGTGTGTGACCCTAAAGGATCATATGATACTGGCAGTAAGTCTACAACTTACAGACTGCAAGAGGCTTCTAGCAAAACATTGCAACCGCCCAGTATCATACAACATGTCTGATCTCGACATACAACTATCGTCAGAGTAGGTACAATGTGATTTCAGGACATAATCCCAACAAAACCACACGACCACGCTTTCCTCGTTTGTCTAGTAGTTGGAGATGTCGAAATATCGAGGATAATGATAGGCACATGAAGTTCGGTGGATGTCCTTTTTTACGACGCATTCAAAAAGATGGAGTTCAACGACTCCGAGATCGTCGAGGAAAAGACACCTTTGGTAGGGTTCGCTAGCGAAACAACATACTCAATGGGCTCTGTCTTCGCCCCAGTAATAGCTGGAGGAGTTCGAAGAATGACAGAGTTCGTCGTAGTAGATCGACCAGCTCCCTACAACGCAATTCTAGGTCGACCGTGGATATACGACATGAAAGTGGTACCATCGACCTACCATCAATGCGTGAAATTTCCAAATCCGAAAGGAATAAAAACCATTTACGGGAGTCAAAAGATTTCCCGTAATTGCTATATGAACGGGTACAAGAAGATCGAGAAATCCCACGCGTAACAATTACAGAAAGAGGAAGAGCTTGTCACTATGCAAACCAAAAGGTCGAACGACCCAAGCCAAAAGAACCTCCAAAGGACCTCACAACCCAAGTTTGCATAGACGACGCTCATCCCAAAAGACTTGTCGGCATTGGAATTGACATATCGGAGCCAGTTAAAAATGAACTGATCTCTTTTCTTAAACAGAACGTCGAGCCAACATCGACGTAACCAGCCACGAGCTGAATGTCGACCCAACTTATAAACCGGTAAGACAAAAGCGTCGAAAACTTGGCCTGGAACGAGCTCAAGCCGTCAACGACGAGGTCGATCGATTACTGAAAATCGGATCGATCAGAGAGGTCAAATACCCCGACTGGATTGCGAACCCCGTAGTGGTCAAGAAAAAGAACGGGAAGTGGAGAGTCTGTGTAGATTTTACAGACCTCAACAAAGCATGTCCGAAGAACAGCTTCCCACTCCCACACATCGACCGGCTGGTCGAAGCCACCGCCGGACACCAACTACTGCCCTTCATGGATGCTTTCTCGGGGTACAACCGAATACTAATGAACCCCGAAGACCAAGAAAAGACTTCGTTCATAACTGATCGAGGCACGTACTGCTACAAAGCCATGCCTTTCGGACTAAAAAATGCAGGAGCAACTTACCAACGCCTCGTCAACAAGATGTTTTCAGGACTCCTGGGTAAAACTATGGAAGTCTACATTGACGATATGCTGGTCAAATATTCTAGGCACGAGGATCATATCCCCCAACTAAAAGAATGCTTTATCATTCTCAATAAATACGGGATGAAACTCAACCCATCAAAGTGCACATTCGGGGTCCCATCAGGAGAATTCCTTGGTTACTTAGTAACCGAAAGAGGGATCGAAGCGAATCCTAAACAGATCGCGACATTTATGGAGATGAAATCTCCCAAAACAATGCGAGAAGTCCAGCGTCTGACTGGCAAAATAGATGCTTTGAACCGCTTCATCTCGAGGTCGACTGATAAATGTCTACCCTTCTATCACTTGCTCAAAGCGAACAAGAAGTTCCTCTGGGACGAAAAGTGCGAAGAAGCGTTCGCCCATCTCAAGTCTTATCTAAGCGAACCACCTATACTGGCGAAACCAGTAGAAGGGGAACCCCTCTACCTCTACCTAGCTGTTTCTATGGCAGCAGTAAGTGAAATCCTGGTTCGCGAAGAACAAAACAAACAACGGCCGGTGTATTACATAAGTAAGACCTTAATCGATGCTGAAACGAAATACCCCATCATGGAAAAACTCGCTTTGGCATTGGTGACATCAGCTCGGAAACTCCGACCATACTTCCAATCGCACTCAATCATAGTGATGACTTCTCAACCACTGAGAACCATACTTCAAAGTCCGAGCCAGTCAGGTCGACTGGTCAAATGGGCTATCAAACTCAGCGAGTACGACATCGAGTTCAAGGCTCGGATGTGCTTAAAAGCGCAAGTACTGGCTGATTTCATAATTGAACTCCCTCTAACCATCGAACTCGACCCAACTTCCGCCAAGAGATGGAAATTCCACATCGATGGAGCTTCCTCGAGGCAAGGATCCGGGGGTCGGAGTAAAACTGGTCTCCCCCACGGGAGAAGTATTAGAACAGTCATTCAGGCTAGGCTTCGCCGCATCAAATAACGAAGCAGAATACGAAGCGTTAATAGCCGGGCTCAGACTAGCAATAGCAATAGGAGCTTGGGAAGTAGACGCTTTCAGTGATTCCCAATTGGTCACGAGCCAATATCATGGCGACTACGAGGCCAAAGATGAACGCATGGAAGCATACCTGCGGGTAGTCCACACCCTTGCCGACCAGATCGAATTCTTTGATCTAACACGGATCCCGCGATGGGAAAACACCGCAGCCGACGCCCTAGCCGCGTTAGCATCGACATCAGATCCTAACCTCAAAAGGATCATACCAGTCGAGGGGATCGTAAAACTAAGTATCGACATAGCCCTAAAAACTCTATCCTTGAAAGAGGACGAGCCCACCAGAAAGGAGGACGTCGAACACAAGGAACATCCCAAGGATACTAGTCATGACATCATCAAGATCGATGATGATCTTGACCCGAGAAATGCCGTGTACGTTACGAACGTTCCTGATGGACCAATCCAAACCACATCCACTAGTCAGCGACCCGAGCCCAACGATGAAGAAGATTGGAGAACTCCGATCATCCGATACATAACGAACGGCGAAGTCCCTGACGACAAATGGGAAGCGCGAAAGCTCAAGACACAGAGCGCAAGGTACTGTGTCACGCAAGGAGAGCTTTTTAAAAGAAGTCTCTCTGGACCTTACCTCAAATGCCTCGATAAGGAGCAAGCCCGAGCCGTGATCACGCAGGCCCACGACGGATCCTGCGGAAGCCATTCCAGAGGACGAGCTCTGGCCATACGAATCAAAAGGCAAGGCTATTTCTGGCCAACAATGGCCACCGAATGCGAATCTTTCTCCAGCAAATGCGACAAATGCCAAAAGCATGCTCCGATTATCCACCAAGCATCGGAGAAACTCTCTTCTATCTCATCGCCATACCTATTCTTGCGATGGGGAATGGACATCGTGGGACCTTTAGTCGCATCCAGCAAAAAGAAAGCTATACACCTATTAGTGATGACAGGCTACTTCACTAAGTGGATTGAAGCAGAATCGTAGCAAAAGGTTAAAGACGTTCACGTTAAGGAGTTCGTCTGACGAAACATCGTGTGCCGACATGGACTACCCCACGAGATTGTCACCGATAACGGATCTCAATTCATATCAATCATGTTCAAAGAGTTATGTAGAACCTGGAACATAAAGCTGACCTACTCAACGCCCCATTATCCTCAAGGAAACGGACTGGCGGAAGCGGCTAATAAAGCGATCATGAACATCCTTAAAAAAAAGACTCAATGAGTGCAAAACAAGCTGGAGCGATGAGCTCCCAGCTGTACTCTGGGCTTACCGGACTACTCCACGAAAATCCTCTGGCGAGACTCCCTTCTCTCTAGCGTATGGAATCGAGGCGGTAGTACCAGCCGAAATCCTCGTGTCAAGCATCCACAAAGAAGAATGCCCACGACAAGAGGAGCTTAACAACAAGATGATAACGGACGAGCTCGATCTCGTCGATGAAAGGAGGAATCTCGCACTAGCTCGAATCCAGAACTACCAACAAGCCGCAGCTCGCTACTATGATACCATAATTAAAACTCGAAGGTTTCAAGTAGGGGAGCTCGTCTTACGGAAAGTGTTCAACCATAAAAATGAAGAACACGCTGGAAAGTTAGGAGCAAAGTGGGAAGGTCCTTACTAGGTCACCGATGTTGTGAAGGACGGGGTCTACCGACTCAAGTCGGTGGAAACCCAGAAACCCGAACTACGACCCTGGAACATCATCAACCTCAAAAAGTACTTTCACTTAAAGTACGCAACACAATCGAACTACGAAATGGCTTGATCCCCTTAAAAGGGTACGTAGGCAGCTCGACCTCGAGCGCAGCCCCCCCCACCCCCAACACAAAGCTCTTATCGAGCTCGACAACTTCAAAAGAAGTCGTACTAGCTTATCTTTGTGAAATCAAAATAAGTCTCTCGATCAATGTCTCTTTCCATTGTAAAAGTTAGAGTCGTCGCGAAATACTTCGCCATTACATTTTACCAAGTGATATGAAATTATCTCTTCAAAATTAAAGTGATATGAAATTATCTCTTCAGAAAAAAAGATATTAAATTATCCGTTCCAAGTGACCTGAAATGGCCTCTCCCAAAATCAAGCGATATGAAATTATCTCTTCAAACCTAAGCGACCTGAAACGGTCCCTTCTGATCAAGCGATATGAAATTATCCCTTCAAACAAGCGACCTGAAACGGTCCTTTCAAAATTGAACGAACTGAAATGATCGTCCAAAAAAGAGGCCTGAAACGGTCCCGTCAAAATCAGAACGATCTGAAATGATCCTTCAAAAACTCAAAATTCTTCCAACCTTATACGGATTAGAAGAATTGGGGGGCTACCCCCTCCCTTCAAGCAAAAACAATGAGGTCGAGTCTACATCAAGACAGATAAAACGAGACAGTTGTTCACGCAAAACGGCCTCCACATACATTCAAAACGAATCTATGTAAGTTTACTTCGACTCGTTGTACACTTAAAAATACTTTATATCTGCATATTCGACGAAAAGCTCGAATTTGACATCTCGAAAGAAGCCACACCTCGAACAAATCTCGAGGAAGAGCTCGAGCTCAAATACAATCGGCCTAAAAGATTGTGAAAAATTCCTAAGGCAAATCAAGCCGAACCATTTATTCGACCCCTCTTTAGAGGTCCGAGCTATCATGATGGCTAATTCCACGCTAAACAGTCAAATCTATGCTAAAGCATGAAAGATTGAAGCAATTCATAAAAAAAGAGGACACGATGTCCTCAAGCTCGAATAAAAAACCCTATCGGGGCAACACTAAATAAAAAAAAGCCCCGCGGGCAACAAAAGTTCGAAATGGGAACAAAAAGCCCTCTCGGGCAATAACAACAATAGGTTATTCAAAAAGCAGCAAAAGAGGAGTCTTCGTCCTGGTCCTCCGCCTCCCTTCTTGGCCGAGATTCGACCTCGTCAAGCATCCTCGGACCAGTCTCAGTCGGAGGATCCGCCATGGTCATAAAATCCTCCGATATTTCCGGCAAGACAAGCTTGCCAATGCTAAAGTAGGAGACTACCGCGGCCTCCATCTCCGCTGTGGCGAGTCGCTTCTTCTCAGCCAACTTAAGAACCTCATGGGTCATATCCACCTCTCCAGCCGCGATCTCAGCGATGAGTTCGATGTTGGCCAAAGTTTCTTGAAGACGAATCTCGACACTAGTCTCGATCTTCCTCTTCTCGGCTTTCTCCTTGACCCCGGCCAGAATCACTAGATACTGGTCGTTGAGCTCCTTTCGAGCCCTACGAAGCGCGACCCGGCTCGATTCCTCGACAGTTCAAATTTGAGCTTCAGCGGCGCTAAGCTGACGAGACAGCTCATCTTCCCTCCTCTCGAGGCGCACGATCCTGGCCTCCGCAACAGCGTGGTCTGCGACCCTCTTCTTCAAACGCTCCTCCCTAGCCAAAGCTTCTTGGAGCTCGGTGTTCATCTGGGTGGCAGCCCCCCGAGCAGACTCGAGCTCGTAGGTCTGAGCATCTAACACCTCGTTCTCAGACCGAACCGCATACGTATTCACAGCCTCCACAGCCTGCGAAGAACGTCGAGTTAGCAAAAAGGGGAAAAGAAAAGTTAACATTCCAAAGAAAAGGGGACTAAAACAAAACATCTCACCTTCCCGCCAACAACCATCATCTCAGAATATACGTTACCGAGAATCATTTCTCCGATAACTGAGAGTTGAGTGCCCGCGGGCCTAAAGCGTCTGTCAACAATCGAACACTGATAGGTTCTAAGTTTTACCCTATTCTAAAACTGCAAGTGCACAGTATAGTCAATGTAGTATATAGGGTTATCGAATCCACAGGGACACTTGGTCTCAAGAGAATCAAACCGTAGGAATTAATACTAGAAATAAGCAAGTAGTGATTGTAATGAATTGCGGTGCAAGAAAGTAAACAGTAGCAGGAAATCGGTTTGTAAGCAATAAACTAAAAGCGTCAAGCCTAGGGTATTCTCAGGAAATCAGACAAGCAGACAAGTTAATCAGTCAGGATCAAATTAAACTCAGTTCTAGAACTCGAATCACGGAAATAGAATTAACCAAATCTCTTTGCGAAAACTCTCTAAGTCTAAGTGCAGTAATCCAAATCTCTTTGCAATTACTAACAAATTAAACTAGCATTAAGTTCAAGTTCGATATGTTCACAATTAAACTAAACCAAATCTCTTTGCGAATAATTCAATTGCTCAACCTAAATAGTTCAGATTCCTAAACCCCACTCTCGTGACGTATTTAGTAACCTAGGATCTAGATTCTAATTGATCAGGTTAGAACTAGCTTTAAGCACAATTTAGTTTGAAGAACATTCTAATCATATGAATCCTAACTGAATTAAACAAGTCTAGCAAGTCATCAAACCCTAGTGAGAAACCCTAAACTCAACTATGGATCTACTCAGACATGATTGATGAAAACATAATCATAGAATAAATAGATTGCATATAAGAAATTAAAATATCAAAGGGGTTCGAAATCTTCTCCAAAATAAATCAATACAAGGAAAATAGATCAGCCCCAAAAGCTCTAAAAATCTCTTAGCTCTAAGTATCAAAGCGTCTCTAAATTAAACACTAAAAACTAGTATATATAGGCATAATCTCGGCTGGGGCTTCTGTGTAAATACTGAAAGTATCTTGGGCTTCTTTGCAAATCTTCAATACTTGTTACGCCGACGCGTACGGCCCATCTCGCGACTGCATCGACCGATGCACAATGCGTGTCGATCGATGCAACATCAAATAATCGAACAGTGAATAAAGCTCTCGGCCAAAACGTCCCAAAATGCTCAAAATGCTCCATATATCTCCAATTAGCTCCAAACCTGATTTAACCTGTAAAAGACTCTAAACTAATACAAAAGACTCTAAAAACACAACTATATCATGGTATAAAGTGGGTAAAAACCATGATATATCAACTCCCCCACACTTAGCCTTTGCTTGCCCTCAAGCAAAACAGAGAACTAAAATGCAGTGAAGAGGTTTGAAAACTCTTCAGAAACTCATTTTGTCATAGAAGCAACAGCATTCAGATTCCCCTTAGTAATCCACATGAAAGAATCAATCTACAGACATCAAGACCAACATGTACTTCCCCCACACTTAGCAACTGTCCCAAGTAAACGCCACAATCACATTCAAGCATTCAAATTCACCCTACTGACTTCTGCAAGTATTTAAGTGCGGTCTCACCTAAGGAGTATCGATCTAAAGGCACATGGATTCTTACCTTGCCAGCTCTAGACCACCATACTATCTTTCTCTAGTCCCTTTCTTCTCTTTCCCTTCTTTAACAACTGATTTTTCCCCACTGGGTATCATTTTATTTTTTTTATCAGTGTTCTTCCCGTTATGGGGTGTACTTTGGACACATTCCATGGATCACATGAGAGATAATAGTGTTTGCTACTATTCCCATGACCACTTCGGAGTTACTAACTCATCCTCAGTTTATTATTATTATTTTTTTTTTTTTTACTTTACAGAAGGGGAGAAGGGGACTAAATAGGACAGGTTTACAGGCTGTGTCAGAACCAACAAGGGAGTCCGACATAAAGCATACCAAGCCCTTAGGTGAGAAAAATTAAAGTCAGTATTAAGGTGAAGTCAGTAAAGGATCCTCTGATACCTGAAGTGATATGGGTGTCCTCAGTAGGCTGATCTGTGATGGGGTTTTCTAATAGTCATAGATAGATCTGCAGCTTCATCCCAATGGTCACTTAAGTTCCTGCAAATGCTGCTAATCTCCTCCAAAAATCATTGTTTCCTACTTAAACCAATTTTGACTCGAAAAACAAATTTTGAAAAATTTAACTGACTCTAAGAAAACAAAAGAAACTAATTAGTAGAACCTCCCCCACACTTAAGACACACTGTCCCCAGTAGTGTCAAGCAAGGGATTGGTTAAAGAAAAGAAAAATTAAAATAGTTGAATGGTTAGTTCTCTCGGGTTTTACCTCTGTCGCAGTCAGGCATCGATCGTTGCACTAGGTGCACCGACCGTTGCTATGCGATTTCCGTTGTAACGATCGACACAAACGTGTGTCGATCGACGCAATGCGATTGTCACGAACCCTGCAACCAAAAACTCACCAAACAGAAACAAAAACGTAAAATCTAGAAAAAATACTAAAATCAAAATGCAAAAACGAAAACAGTGGGTTGCCTCCCACTCAGCGCTCTTTTAACGTCAATAGCTTGACGTTTCAGCTGATCTAGGTAGAGGGTGCATCATCCAGAGGCAAAATCTGACCTTCTGGAATCTCGGCTTTCGCCCAATAATGTTTCACCCTCTGTCCATTCACAGTGAATTCAATACCATCCTTACCAGTTAGAACCACAGCTCCATACGGGCGCACCGCTTTGATTGTGAAAGGGCCAGACCACCTTGATTTCAGCTTTCCTGGAAACAAATGCAGACGAGAGTTATATAAAAGTACCTGATCATTAGGCTCAAATTGTCTGGAGACAATCTTCTTGTCATGATATGCCTTAGTCCTTTCTTTGTACAGCTTTGAGTTCTCATAAGCAAAATGTCTAATCTCATCCAACTCATTAAGCTGCACTAATCTCCTTTCTGCAGCAGACTTAAGATCAAAGTTCATTTGTTTTACAGCCCACGCTGCTTTATGCTCAAGTTCCACCGGCAGATGACATGCTTTTCCATATAGCAGATGGAATGGAGTGGTCCCAAGTGGTGTCTTGAATGCTGTCCTGTAAGCCCATAATGCATCATCCAACTTTGCTGCCCAATCCTTCCTTGTCTTTCCAACTGTCTTCTCAAGGATCTCTTTGATCTGTCTGTTAGAAACTTCTACTTGTCCACTAGTCTGAGGGTGATAAGGAGTAGCGACTCGATGATCAACTCCATGCTTCTTCAGCAGCTTTTCGAAGACCTTATTGATGAAATGAGATCCTCCATCACTTATCACTATACGAGGCACTCCAAATCTGGGAAATATGATGGTCTTAAAGAGCTTAAGGACCACCGAAGAATCATTTGTTGGACTAGCTATTGCTTCGACCCATTTAGACACATAGTCCACAGCAACCATAATGAATTTATTTCCATAGGACGAGGGAAAAGGACCCATGAAATCTATACCCCAGCAATCGAAAACCTCAACTTCCAGAATGAAATTCTGAGGCATCTCATGCTTCTTGCTGATTTTCCCTCTCCTTTGACAAACATCACACTGAGTGATGAAAGAATGAGCGTCTCTGAACATTGTAGGCCACCAGAAACCTGCTTGAAGAACTTTAGACACAGTCTTGAATGTAGCAAAATGTCCAGCATAATCTGATCCATGACAGTAGAAAAGGATGTTCGAAACTTCTGATTCAGCAATGCATCTCCTGTAAAGGCCATCTGAACAGTGTTTATAGAGATAAGGCTCATCCCAGTAGTATCTTCTAAGTTCCCTAAAGAACCTTTTCTTCTCATAGCCTTTTAGATCATCCGGTTCAGTCTCAGCAGCGAGGTAGTTAGCTATATCTGCATACCAGGGTCGATCAGAGGTAACCACAGCAGAGATCTCGAAATCATAATTTCCAATTCTGATCTTAAAACATTCTCGATTCGTATCAGGTGTGCAACGACCGTTGCGCGAGCATGTGTCGATCGTTGCTCCCCCGATACTTGTATCGACCGTTGCTAGTGTAGCATCGATCGACACAAGGCGATCCTCCCGACAGTTCTGCAACTCATCTTCCAAATCCATCTCAGAAACTGTACCAACCATGTTGACGTTTTCCTCAGGCAAATAGTCATTTATGGGCACGTCCTCCTCAACCAGCATCCTTGAAAGATGATCAGCAACTCCATTCTCAACTCCCTTCTTGTCCCTTACTTCGATATCAAACTCCTGAAGCAACATAATCCATCTCAACAGCCTCGGCTTAGCATCTTTCTTCTGCATCATATACTTCAGTGCTGAATGATCAGTATGAACAATCACTTTAGAGCCAACAAGATAGGGGCGGAATTTCTCGAAAGCAAAGACAACGGCTAGCAGTTCTTTCTCTGTGGTTGCATAGTTCTTCTGTGCATCATCTAGTGTCCTACTAGCATAATAGATAGCATGAAGCTTTCTGTCCTTCTTCTGTCCTAGAACAGCTCCCACAACAAAATCACTTGCATCACACATAACCTCAAAAGGTAAATCCCAATCTGGTGGCTGGACTACTGGAGCACTCACTAAAGCCTGCTTGATTTGTTCAAATGCAGCCTTACAGTCTGCATTGAACTCAAATTTTGTATCCTTACACAGCAAGGCAGTTAGTGGCCTAGCAATCTTACTGAAATCTTTGATGAACCGCCTATAGAAACCAGCATGTCCAAGAAAACTTCTTATGGCTTTAACAGAATCAGGTGCTTGCAGGTTTGTCATTACCTCAATCTTAGCGCGATCCACTTCGATCCCTGCTTCAGACACCTTATGTCCAAGAACAATACCATCTTTGACCATAAAATGACATTTTTCCCAGTTAAGTACCAAGTGCTTCTCTTCGCATCTAGTCAGCACTTTGCACAGATTCTCTAGACATTCATTATAAGACGATCCGTAGACTGAGAAATCATCCATAAATACCTCCATAAAGTCCTCAATCATATCAGTGAATATGGACATCATGCATCTCTGAAAAGTAGCAGGAGCATTGCAGAGTCCAAAAGGCATCCTACGGTAAGCAAATGTGCCATATGGACAAGTGAAAGTAGTCTTTCCCTGATCTTCTGGGTGGATAGGAATCTGAAAGAAACCTGAGTATCCATCGAGGAAGCAGTAGTAAGGGTGATTTGCTAACCTCTCCAGCATCTGGTCAATGAAAGGTAAGGGAAAGTGATCCTTTCTAGTTGCAGCATTTAGTTTCCTGTAGTCTATGCACATTCTGTGCCCCGTCACAGTCCTAGTAGGTATCAGCTCATTCTTCTCATTCTTCACGACTGTAACTCCACCCTTCTTAGGCACTACATGGACTGGACTTACCCAATCACTGTCTGAAATAGGATAGATGATCCCAGCATCCAGAAGCTTCATAATCTCTTTCTTAACCACTTCCTGGAGATTGGGATTAAGCCTTCTCTGATGCTCAATAGATGTCTTAGACTCATCCTCAAGATGTATCCGATGCATGCACAGCTTTGGTGAGATACCTGAAATGTCATCAAGAGAATAGCCAAGAGCCTTGCGATGCTTGCGCAGCTTGCTTAGCAGTAAAGTGAGCTCTGCGTTGTTCAAACTAGCGTTAACTATCACTGGATAAGTTGAATTAGGTCCAAGGAACGCGTACCTTAGACCGGTTGGAAGTTGTTTCAAGTCTACCTTCGGAGCTTTTTCTTCTGCCCAGTCTGCGTCGCTTTGCAACGACCGATGCTTAGTAGGTGTCGATCGTTGCATCGTCGCGTCAGATACTTCAACTTGCATTGCAACTTCAACAGAATCCATCAGTCTTCTATAGCACATTGCTGGCTCGTCCTGCAGGTATTCCAACTCCATTATAGAGCTCAGTAAAGCTCTTTCCAGTGGATCTTCAGCATGTGACTGGTGAAAGTACTCTGCAGCTAATTCACTAAGTGTGTCCACATAGAAAGTCTGACCGTCGATGGTTGGTCTCTTTACCAGCTTGTTCATATCAAAACTCATCTTCAGATCACCCACATTCAGAACTATCTTACCTCTCTGACAGTCAATCATTGCACCAGCTGTAGCTAAGAAAGATCTGCCCAAAATTAGTGGATCCTTTGGTTCCTGTCCATATTGTAGAACCACAAAGTCAGTAGGTATCGCGCATTGGCCGATAATTATAGGTACATCCTCCAATACTCCTTCGGGAATCCTGACCGTTCTGTCTGCTAGAACCAGTGATATCCTAGTGGGTCTGAAATCAGTCATACCGAGCCTCTTAGCAACTGAGAGAGGCATAAGGTTCACACTGGAACCAAGATCACATAAGGATCTTTCGAATCTCTCCCTGTAGATGGTGCAATCCAATACGAAGCTCCCAGGATCTTTCAATTTCTCAGGGGACCTGCCTTGAATCACTGCACTACATACCTCACTGATCATCATCACACTTTCTTCATCAGTCCATTTGCCAGCAAACATGTCTTTAAGGCATCTCCTCATCATTGGTGAAGTATCCATGGAGTCAAGCAAAGGCACTTCAACTTTCACCCTTTTTATCATCTCTTTGCATTTAGCATACTGCCTCTCGCTTTTAGCCTTCCTGGGATTCTTAGGATAGGGTACTTTAGGCCTGTACACCTTCTCTGTCGATTGCTTTGGATCCTCTGACTTTTCATTCTCGGCAGTCGTCTTGCAACGATCGTTACTAGATTTGTGTCGATCGTTGCTGGGTGACTTCGCGACATCAACTTCTTTGTTATCGCTTTGCGTCGACCGTTGCTTTGTAGCATCGATCGATGCATCGCGAATGTCACGGATTTCATCTTCTAACTCTTCAATTTCTGTGAGTTCTTCAACGCTCAGCTGCCTGTTCTGGTTGGGTAACAGTTCCTTACCACTTCTCAAAGTCACTGCATTGCATTGGTATTTGGGATTAGTGTCTGTTCTTCCTGGAAGATATCCATTTTCCCTCTGAGCATGTCCAGCAGTTCTCGCAACCTTAGCATCAAGCTCCTTCATATGTGAATTTAGACATTCAATCTTCCCATCTAGCTCCTTATGGACTGTATCTATTCTCTTGTGTATGTCTGCGGTACTCCTAATCTGTCCTTCCAGTAGCTTGTCCATCATTGCTGCCATCTTAGCTTCAAAATCAGATCCGTAGGCTCTCTGAGAACTATTGGTCTGTCCTCCACCAGAAAATCTGTTTCCAGATTGATATCCAAATCTGTTTCCTTGGAAACCAGATCCTCCGATGTAATTCACATCTTCTCCCTGAGTGTCCTTCTCAGTCTGAATCACTTCTACTTCTTGAGCAAAATGGACAGCTTTCTTCTCACTTAGAAGAGTGTAGATTTTGTCCACCCTGGATCTTAATTCAGCCATCTCTGATTTATCAACACTTCCACTAGGCTTCTTTCTCCTCTCATCCATAGTTTTGCAACTATTGCTGCTAATCAAATTCTCGATCAACTGCTTAGCTTGTGTAGGAGTCCTGGTGTTGAAGTTGGCATCACTAGAATTATCCAGCGCCTGCTGATACGGGAGATCTATTCCTCTGAAGAAGATACCAATCAGCTGAACTTCAGTGAATCCATGGTGCGGACAGTCGCGCTGATACTGCTTAAATCTCATCCAGGCAGTCTTTAAAGGCTCCACAACTCCTTGGGAGAAGGTAAGTATGTCCTGTCTAGATTGGTCTGAACGCGCATTGTCATAGAAATGACGCAGGAACTCGCTCTTTAAGGCTGCCCAAGTAGTATACTGACCAGGTGCCAGTTGTCTCAGCCATGCACTAGCGTCTCCAGCAAGACTGTGCGGAAATAGCTTAAGGAACAGATAGTCCTGGCAAACTCCATCGTATTTCATACCAGTAACTAT
This sequence comes from Orychophragmus violaceus, assembly GCA_030180135.1. Classification (NCBI taxonomy): domain Eukaryota; kingdom Viridiplantae; phylum Streptophyta; class Magnoliopsida; order Brassicales; family Brassicaceae; genus Orychophragmus; species Orychophragmus violaceus. The sequence goes on from CM058238.1 coordinate 87,919,457, forward strand.
GTCCTCAAACTTGTCTATGTGATCCATAGGCTGCTCTGATTGAAGACCATGAAAAGCAATCTGCCTCATCAGTTGGTAGTAGATAGTCTTTACCTCAAAGTCGTTCCTCTCGAAGGCAGGAAGTACTAAAGCTGCTCGGTTCGCATGAAACTCGTCAGGTCTGTTGTAATCAGCTAATGTCCTTTCACCGACAACCATCTGGCCCAGTGGCCCAGCTTCATCAGGGATCACTTGTCCCTCAGCATCAATCCTTTGCCCAGCAGCATTGTAAGGATTGTTCTCTGGATCCCTCAGGGTTCCTTCAGCATCTGGTATCAAGATCAAGCGTTCTCGTACCATTCTCTCTCTCTTTTCTCTTCTGATTGTCCTTTCTAGACGTCCAAGTTCCTCTAGATTGAGATTAACCAAGCTCGAGTTCGGATTACTTCTAGTGTTCTGCGTTGGCATAAACTGTCTGTAATCGTCCAGCAACGATCGATGCTATCAGTGCAACGATCGATTCAATCTCAGAATCGCCTAGTGTCGATCGACGCAAGATGTGCAACGGTCGACGCAAGGCGAAAGTCGTACATGCGACGGAAAGAAACAGAGAAAAGAATCAGTAAAATCAAAATAAAAACGAAAACGAAAAGCAAAAACAAAAACGAAAAATTTCTAGTAAAACCCTAAGTTCGGTCCTATCGAAGACTCAAAGAGTCCCCGGCAACGGCGCCAAGAACTTGATAGGTTCTAAGTTTTACCCTATTCTAAAACCGCAAGTGCACAGTATAGTCAATGTAGTATATAGGGTTATCGAATCCACAGGGACACTTGGTCTCAAGAGAATCAAACCGTAGGAATTAATACTAGAAATAAGCAAGTAGTGATTGTAATGAATTGCGGTGCAAGAAAGTAAACAGTAGCAGGAAATCGGTTTGTAAGCAATAAACTAAAAGCGTCAAGCCTAGGGTATTCTCAGGAAATCAGACAAGCAGACAAGTTAATCAGTCAGGATCAAATTAAACTCAGTTCTAGAACTCGAATCACGGAAATAGAATTAACCAAATCTCTTTGCGAAAACTCTCTAAGTCTAAGTGCAGTAATCCAAATCTCTTTGCAATTACTAACAAATTAAACTAGCATTAAGTTCAAGTTCGATATGTTCACAATTAAACTAAACCAAATCTCTTTGCGAATAATTCAATTGCTCAACCTAAATAGTTCAGATTCCTAAACCCCACTCTCGTGACGTATTTAGTAACCTAGGATCTAGATTCTAATTGATCAGGTTAGAACTAGCTTTAAGCACAATTTAGTTTGAAGAACATTCTAATCATATGAATCCTAACTGAATTAAACAAGTCTAGCAAGTCATCAAACCCTAGTGAGAAACCCTAAACTCAACTATGGATCTACTCAGACATGATTGATGAAAACATAATCATAGAATAAATAGATTGCATATAAGAAATTAAAATATCAAAGGGGTTCGAAATCTTCTCCAAAATAAATCAATACAAGGAAAATAGATCAGCCCCAAAAGCTCTAAAAATCTCTTAGCTCTAAGTATCAAAGCGTCTCTAAATTAAACACTAAAAACTAGTATATATAGGCATAATCTCGGCTGGGGCTTCTGTGTAAATACTGAAAGTATCTTGGGCTTCTTTGCAAATCTTCAATACTTGTTACGCCGACGCGTACGGCCCATCTCGCGACTGCATCGACCGATGCACAATGCGTGTCGATCGATGCAACATCAAATAATCGAACAGTGAATAAAGCTCTCGGCCAAAACGTCCCAAAATGCTCAAAATGCTCCATATATCTCCAATTAGCTCCAAACCTGATTTAACCTGTAAAAGACTCTAAACTAATACAAAAGACTCTAAAAACACAACTATATCATGGTATAAAGTGGGTAAAAACCATGATATATCAAACACTCTTCTTGATCCGATTCCACCGGTCTCCCTCCCACGCCTACCTTACGATGCTTCGGCGAGGGAGGAAGAGACCCTCCTCGGCTCTGATGGTCTGCCCCTGATAGGTCTAGTTTTAACCCTATTCTAACTGCAAGTGCACAGTGATGTAGTTGTAGTACTTAGGGTATCGAATCCACAGGGACTCCGGTCAACGATAGATTAAGAACAGTAAAGATTAAACTAGGAGAAAGCAAAGATGATTAAACTAAAAGCAGAGCAGAAAAGTAAATAGCAGCGAGTTTGTGAGCAAGGAAGCGAAGCGTTAGGTTTCAGGAGTTCTCAGGAAGTCAGGAACGCAAGCAATCAATCTATCTAGATCCAATCAATAACTATTCTAGAACTCAAACACTGATATAGAATTAACCAAATTCCTTTGCGATAATTCTCTAAGTCTAAGTGCAGCAAACCAAACTTCCGTTTGCGAGAACTAACAGATTAAACTAGCATTAATTCCAAGTTTGATATGTTCACAATTAACCTGAACCAAACTTCCGTTTGCGAACAATTTAATTGCTTATCTAAGTTCTTTCTAGTTAAATTAACCAACTTCCGCTGAATTAATCAACCTAACATCATAACTCTGATTAGCTACTTCAGATTAAGCATTAAGATCAACTTAGATAAAGAACTAGCAGATATGAATCTCTACAGATCAATTTAAACTATAATTCTCTGAAATCCTTAATGAGAATCCTTCAACCTAACAGGTAAACTACTTAGACATGTTCATCGAAACAGAAAACATCTTAAGTAGAAAACCAAATATCATAAAACAGAATAATCAACAGGGGTTCGAAATCCTCTCTCTTTCGAGAGCAAGATCAGCCCCTAAGGCTCTCTGAAAATAAAATAAAACTAAAGTAAAGCGTAGCCTAAACAATGGCTTAAAAACCCTTATATAATAGCTAAAACACGTTTTGGGCTTCTGTGTAAATATCTGGGCTTTTCTGCAAAATCAGCATTCTTCATTAAATCGGCGAGTCTGGCCCATTCGCATATGCAACGATCGATGCAGGTGTGCAACGATCGACGCAGTCTTCAAAACTGGGCAGTGAACTCTGTCTCTCGGACCAAATCTCCAAAATACACCAAAAAGCTCCAAAATCTCCACTTCTGCTCCAAATGTGTCTAGACCTGTAAACATACTAAAAAGACTCCAAAACATAACATAAGACTCGATAAATAAGGCATATACCATGGTTAAAACCGGTAAAATCCATGGTATATCAACTCCCCCACACTTAGCTCTTGCTTGTCCTCAAGCAAGTAAAGAACCAAAGTATAAGCGAAGAGGTTTGAAAACACAGAAACTCATTTCGTCCTAGGAACTTTCACAATCACATTCACTTAGTAAGCCACTGAAAACTTCCCTACAGAACTCAAGACCACAATATACTTCCCCCACACTTAGCAATTATCCTAAGTAAACTCCACAATCACATTCAAGCATTCAAATTCTCCCTACTGACTTCTGCAAGTATTTAAGTGCGGTCTCACCTAAGGATTATCGATCAAAGGGCACATGGATTTTTACCTTATCAGCTCTAGACCACCATACTATCTTTCTCTAGTCCCTTTCTTCTCTTTCCCTTCTTTAACAACTGATTTTTCCCCACTGGGTATCATTTTATTTTTTTTATCAGTGTTCTTCCCGTTATGGGGTGTACTTTGGACACATTCCATGGATCACATGAGAGATAATAGTGTTTGCTACCCTTCCCATGACCACTTCGGAGTTACTAACTCATCCTCAGTTTATTATTATTATTATTTTTTTTTTACTTTACAGAAGGGGAGAAGGGAACTAAATAGGACAGGTTTACAGGCTGTGTCAGAACTAACAAGGGAATCCGACACAAAGTATACCAAGCCCTTAGGTGAAAAATCTAAGTCAGTATTAAGGTGAAGTCAGTAAAAGGATCCTCTGATACCTGAAGTGATATGGGTGTTCCCAGTAGGTTGATCTGTGTCTGGGTTTTCTAACAGTCATAGAGGCTCTGCAAGTCTGTCCAATGGTCACTTAGTTCCTGTTCAAGCGAAAAGTTTCCTCGAAAAATCATAGTTTCATACAAATTTTGACTCAATAAAACAAATTTTGAAAAACTAAGAAAACAAAAGCGTGCGTCAGTAGCTTCCTCCCCCACACTTAAACTACACTGTCCCCAGTGTAATCGAAGCATGAGCTCGGCGAAAGAATAATTAAATTGAAGAACAAACCGAAAAGTTGCAGAATACTTACCTGTCGTCGCCCTGCGTCGATCGATGCCACAAGGGTGTCGATCGATGCAAGGCGATTATCGCTCGTGGTTATGTAGATAACCGATGTCTGAACCGCAATCAATTCGTTAAACCGTAAATCGCGACTGCATCGACCGATCCACAATGTGTGTCGATCGATGCAATGCGATTATTCATGTTTCCCTCAGCTCTGAACACACTTAAATAGAAAAATCAAAATAGCAAAACCAAAACGAAAAATGAAAACAAAATCAAACCTAACAGTGGGTTGCCTCCCACTCAGCGCTTGTTTTAAAGTCATTAGCTTGACTATTGGAAGAGATTTGATTCATGGCGGTTTCAACAGAGACTTTGAATGTCTCTGTGAGTATCTCTTCATCCAAGGAGGTGTATAGGCATTATGATCATGAGGCTTCCCAAGGAAAGAGAAATCAGAATCAGGGCGGGAGCGAAGCTTGGGCGGTCTACTGCGTTTTCCTGCATTCAAAGCAATGCGGTCAGGAGGTTTAAGCTTAGGTGATTTGTACCTTACCTTTGGTGCAGATCTGATGTTTGGGACTTTTTGCTTATGAGCAGTTGCAGGTACTGAAGATGTTAGAGCAGGTTCAAGAGGAACTGCCATCTTCTTCTTTCCACTATCAGATACTGTAGTTCCACCAATCTGAACTTCTTCTTTCAGATGACCATCAGTGGAGATCATCTCCTTTGCATGAACTCGCGAAGTTTCAACTGGTGGTGTTCTATTCACCTTCTTATCCATCACTTTTATGCAGTTAACCACTTCTAGCTCTTGTCTGGAAGGTTTAGGAACCTTAGGATATGGCACTGGGGGCTTGTAAGCTTGTTCTGGTACTGTTGCAGGTTTCTGGACATGTGTGCGTTTTGTGTCGATCGTTGCATAATGTGTGTCGATCGATGCAAGGCGATTCTGTTTCTCGAAAGAACTCGAAATTGCCGTCAGAATGGCGTGTCGATCGTCACTAAGGGGGTGTCGATCGGTGCATGTATCAGGCAGACAATATTCATCCAGAAAATCCGAGATTATGCTCTCTTCTTCACCTAGCAACTCAATCTCATCCCTTATGTTCACAGAATTGATGTGCAGCTTCCGTTCAGCTCTCTTAGCTTCATTTTGCCTCTCTATCGCTGCATCCAGCTCCTCCATATGTGTGCTCAAAGATTCAAGCTTCTCATTCAAATCTTCATACAAAGCATCCATCTTTGAGTTGAAGGACCTATAAATCTGTTGTTGTCTCTCAAGGTACTGCTCTATCATGATTTCCATTCTGCTCTCATGAGCTGTAGGCGCAGGCGGTACTTGGTAAGAAGAAACGCTACAACTCCTTGAGAAGGCATTGCCCTGTTGCTGGAAAGGTCCCTGAAAAGCAGATTCCTGACTGTAGAATTCATTCCCTCCAACGTAGTTGATAGCTTCTTGCCCATACTTTTCAAGTACAAGACTATGCAGAGACTCTACTTTGCTCTTTAACCAAGTTATCTGCGAGTTGTCAATCCCTGGATTGAAGAAATCATACATCTTCCTTACGATATGTGTCGATCGATGCAGGAGAAGCGTCGATCGATGCAAGCGCGATGATGTGACGATCGACACACAGGACCGTGTCGATCGTTGCAGGGCGATTACAGGCGTACCTGAAACGCAAGAACAGAAAAAGAAAAAAAAATTAGTAGCAAAAATTAAAAAACGAAAATCCTAGTCTAAACCCTAAGTTCAAATCTATCGAGAACTCAAAAGAGTCCCCGGCAACGGCGCCAACAACAATAGGTTATTCAAAAAGCAGCAAAAGAGGAGTCTTCGTCCTGGTCCTCCGCCTCCCTTCTTGGCCGAGATTCGACCTCGTCAAGCATCCTCGGACCAGTCTCAGTCGGAGGATCCGCCATGGTCACAAAATCCTCCGATATTTCCGGCAAGACAAGCTTGCCAATGCTAAAGTAGGAGACTACCGCGGCCTCCATCTCCGCTGTGGCGAGTCGCTTCTTCTCAGCCAACTTAAGAACCTCATGGGTCATATCCACCTCTCCAGCCGCGATCTCAGCGATGAGTTCGATGTTGGCCAAAGTTTCTTGAAGACGAATCTCGGCACTAGTCTCGATCTTCCTCTTCACGGCTTTCTCCTTGACCCCGGCCAGAATCACTAGATACTGGTCGTTGAGCTCCTTTCGAGCCCTACGAAGCGCGACCCGGCTCGATTCCTCGACAGTTCAAATTTGAGCTTCAGCGGCGCTAAGCTGACGAGACAGCTCATATTCCCTCCTCTCGAGGCACACGATCCTGGCCTCCGCAACAGCGTGGTCTGTGACCCTCTTCTTCAAACGCTCCTCCCTAGCCAAAGCTTCTTGGAGCTCGGTGTTCATCTGGGTGGCAGCCCCCCGAGCAGACTCGAGCTCGTAGGTCTGAGCATCTAACACCTCGTTCTCAGACCGAACCGCATACGTATTCACAGCCTCCACAGCCTGCGAAGAACGTCGAGTTAGCAAAAAGGGGAAAAGAAAAGTTAACATTCCAGAGAAAAGGGGACTAAAACAAAACATCTCACCTTCCCGCCAACAACCATCATCTCAGAATATACGTTACCGAGAATCATTTCTCCGATAACTGAGAGTTGAGTGCCCGCGGGCCTAAAGCGTCTGTCAACAATCGAACACTCTTCTTGATCCGATTCCACCGGTCTCCCTCCCACGCCTACCTTACGATGCTTCGGCGAGGGAGGAAGAGACCCTCCTCGGCTCTGATGGTCTGCCCCTGATAGGTCTAGTTTTAACCCTATTCTAACTGCAAGTGCACAGTGATGTAGTTGTAGTACTTAGGGTATCGAATCCACAGGGACTCCGGTCAACGATAGATTAAGAACAGTAAAGATTAAACTAGGAGAAAGCAAAGATGATTAAACTAAAAGCAGAGCAGAAAAGTAAATAGCAGCGAGTTTGTGAGCAAGGAAGCGAAGCGTTAGGTTTCAGGAGTTCTCAGGAAATCAGGAACGCAAGCAATCAATCTATCTAGATCCAATCAATAACTATTCTAGAACTCAAACACTGATATAGAATTAACCAAATTCCTTTGCGATAATTCTCTAAGTCTAAGTGCAGCAAACCAAACTTCCGTTTGCGAGAACTAACATATTAAACTAGCATTAATTCCAAGTTTGATATGTTCACAATTAACCTGAACCAAACTTCCGTTTGCGAACAGTTTAATTGCTTATCTAAGTTCTTTCTAGTTAAATTAACCAACTTCCGCTGAATTAATCAACCTAACATCATAACTCTGATTAGCTACTTCAGATTAAGCATTAAGATCAACTTAGATAAAGAACTAGCAGATATGAATCTCTACAGATCAATTTAAACTATAATTCTCTGAAATCCTTAATGAGAATCCTTCAACCTAACAGGTAAACTACTTAGACATGTTCATCGAAACAGAAAACATCTTAAGTAGAAAACCAAATATCATAAAACAGAATAATCAACAGGGGTTCGAAATCCTCTCTCTTTCGAGAGCAAGATCAGCCCCTAAGGCTCTCTGAAAATAAAATAAAACTAAAGTAAAGCGTAGCCTAAACAATGGCTTAAAAACCCTTATATAATAGCTAAAACACGTTTTGGGCTTCTGTGTAAATATCTGGGCTTTTCTGCAAAATCAGCATTCTTCATTAAATCGGCGAGTCTGGCCCATTCGCATATGCAACGATCGATGCAGGTGTGCAACGATCGACGCAGTCTTCAAAACTGGGCAGTGAACTCTGTCTCTCGGACCAAATCTCCAAAATACACCAAAAAGCTCCAAAATCTCCACTTCTGCTCCAAATGTGTCTAGACCTGTAAACATACTAAAAAGACTCCAAAACATAACATAAGACTCGATAAATAAGGCATATACCATGGTTAAAACCGGTAAAATCCATGGTATATCAGCCCCCCGGAGCCGTCCGGGCGAGGGTCGTGTGAAACGATCACCTTGGATTGAAGCATAACCACCTCCCGTTCAACCAAAGGAGGAGACGCATTCGCGACCCCCGTAGTCGTTTCCCCTAGCCCCGTCGCCGGAGGTAGCATGGTCTGAGCGGGAGGAGGGGGACGAGCTGGAGGAGGAGGAGGGGCCCGACCAAGGGCGAAGAGAATAGCGTTACTCAGGTTGCCCGCCTCTATCTTATCGACTAGTTCGACCAGGTCTTTCCCATTCCGGCGACTGCTTACTCTACGAGACAATATCTCGTGAGGAAGGGTGCTAGTAGTCGAGCTATCGTCCGGAAGAGGTCGAGCTATAACAAGAAAAAGGAGAGTCAGACAAATCACAATGACGATAAACAAAACTTTGCAACCAGACGACTCACTCTCTCATGTCCGCTCGGAAATACAAAGCGGAGGCTGAATAACTTGAGCCGGGAGAGCCCGGGAGGGTTCAGAAGGAAGCAACGGGTTTTGGGGAACCTGAGGACGATCCAGCGGAGTCCGCTCGGGGTCGATCCGCAGAGCAGCCTGAACGCGCTCAACTGTGAAGCTGGCCCAACTAACAACACCCCCTCTCAGTCGGGCTATCAAATTCTCTGTGATTGGGTTGATAGCAAGCGATTTGGGAGCCTCTGTAATAAAGACCAAAGCAAATAAGGGACGACCCGGCAACCAAAAAGAATCGAGCATTAAAACTCGGGTCTTACCAACACTGGAAGTCCACCGAGACGGGATGACTGAGTAGTCAAACTCCCCGACCGAATGGTGAGTAATTCTGAAGAAGAAGTATCGGTCCTTCCATTCATCCTTCGTCGGAACATCGTCGAGGATCCGCCCGAAGCGAGGAGAAAGATAGCACGTCCCCGGGAAACGAGTGTTATGCTTCACCGAGCAAACTCACATAAGTTCCTCGGGCCCGAACTCGATCCCCTCTTCTGCGGCCCTAACCCCGAGCCCGATGACGTACCGGACGAAGTTCGGCGTCATCTGGTGGAACGCCAACTGGAGTTGGGCCAGTACCAAATAAATTAGGCGGGGAATAGGGAAGAAGAGCCCATACTTCTCGAAATACATGTATGAGGCACATCAATAGCCTTCCACCACAGTCTCCGGTGACACCGTCGCCGACAGGATTACTATCTCCACCTCCGGTGAAATCCAGCATACCCTCCGCAACCGTTCGATATGGTTCACGGTAAAAGCGGATGGCGGATGAGGACCAAACGATCCTACCAACGCACTCGTACTAGCTCTTTTCGCATCTCTCAAAGCCATAGAAAGCAGTGTATCGGAATAAAGAAAGCAAAGGGCTTTTTTATTATGATTTTTTTTAAAAAAAGAGAGAGGAAACTTTTCTGATGACAGAGGAAAAATCAGAACGAGAGAAAAGATGAAGCGAAAGTGAGAAGAGAAGAAGTACCCTCGACAATATGAGAAATTATCTATAGTGTAGATCGTGCAAAATCTCGACCGTACGATCCCAAACTCGTAATAATTACGAGAAAATCGAGACGGTTGGGACTCCATACTTTCCCATTATCTTAACCATCGATTTGAGATCTACGACTAAGAATGCGTGACAGCTAGGTCACGTCAGCGAAAGATCGAGTCCGAAAAGACTCTTTGCGACCATCGAATCTCAGCTGTTAGTGATCGACCAGATCCATGGTGGAAGATGAGACCCTCTTAACGAATATACGTCATAACTGCCGATGCGCTAACAAACAGGTCAGTTCGATCCACGCGCCCATCCTTGACCCTTGGATCGAAACAAGATCTACGGACGGGGCGAAAGTAATCATTAGGTCTTTCACACCCGAGGCGCACGCTTCTTCTCGAGGACGTCCACCGCCCATAAACCACGACTTGTCGAAATTAATGGGTTGGGGGGCTATTGTTGGTGGTGGATTTTCCTTTGAAGAAATCCGGCCCATAAACAAACCAAACAAAGGCCCATAATCATGAGCCCGTTCCATAATCAAGACAGAGAGATCGACCGTCATCCCTTTTGGGCCCATGCGACCAGCATCCGGACAAAGCCCACACAATGCCGGAGTGAGAGGCGATCGAGCTCGAGCTCGATAGGAGACGATGTAGAGGCATAACAACCTGGTCTTCGTCGGTTCAACCGATTCCCGCAAATCTCGGAGATCGTTATCACGGCGAGGCCGAAATATCGGAACAAGAGGATCAAAGTCGAGACTATTTAAAGAAGAAGTGGCGATTCATTCAAGACATTCCAACCTTAATCAAGAACACTTCGACTAGATAGCTCGATTATCATACTTTGTACTTTCTATTCGATTGTGTTTGTTCTATCTCGACGATCAATCTCAATAAAGTCTTTGATTCATAGGAAATCTATACCATTCTTATATCCAAAAGTCCAAATCCACGATTACAAATTCTTGGTGTGAATCTCCGATCTCATAGGAACCAAACCTTTCAAATTCTTTAACTTCCGTTCTAGTCATCCTCTCTGTCTATCCACGGTGGAGACAATATGGAACCAAAGTGGAATCGATGCTATTAACCTCGCTTCATTAGGAGCAAAACTCAGAGAGCAAAAAAAGCCACTAAAACTCTAAATAGAGAGAATTTTTTCAGATATCCAAAAGAGAGTGATTGAAACTAATTGTTTGTTAAAAATTGCGCACATACAAGCTATGCATTCTCCATCTACTTCCACCTTCCAGGCATAAAGGGGGTGTTTGAAAAGTGGAGTTTCCTAAGGGGAATTGAGGAATCGTTTTACAAGCAAAAGTCAAGGGTGAACTTTCTCAGATTGGGTGACCAAAACACTCCATATTATCAAAGAGTAGCAGCGGGCCATAAATCGAACAACTCAATCCGCTCTTTGGAAACTGCGGATGGCTCTCTGATCACTGATGCAGACATAATGAGTTTTATCGCCATCTCTCACTTCCAATCAATCTTGGCGCTTCAAACTCTGCTCCCTGTCTCCGCAACTATTAATTGGATCACCGAACTTCATTATCTTTCTTGCTCTCCTCACCACCAGTGGATATTGTCGACTCCATCAATTGGAGCTGAGATAACAAATGCTATTCAGAAGCTTAATCCCAACAAAGCCCCTGGGCCAAACGGGTTAACTTCAAGATTTTTTAAGGTGGTTTGGTCTGTGGGTGGGTGATGAAACGTTTCATGCTATTGGTAAATTCTTCTCCACTGGGTTCCTCCCAAGGGCTACAAACGCAACTATTCTAACACTTGTACCTAAGAAGCCATGGGCGTCTAAGATCACTGATTTTTGAACAATTTCCTGTTGCAACACTACATATAAAACCATCTAGAGGCTATTAGTCAAGTGCTTAAAGCCTATTCTCAACAGCATAATCCTACCTAACCAAACTGCTTTTGTTAAGGGAAGACTACTCATGGAGAATACTTTGCTTGCATCAGAAATTATACAAAGGTATAACAGAAAAGGAGGTGTTAAAAGAATAACCATAAAGGTTGACATTGCAAAAACTTTTGACACTGTCAAATGGGAATATCTTTTCCAATGCGTGAGGAGCTATCATATTCCGGAAATATATTTGCGTTGGTTAGAAGCATGTGTGCGTACCCCATCTTACTCAGTAGGTTTTAATGGCTCAACATATGGCTACTTTAAAAGTAGAAGAGGTTTAAGACAAGGTGATCCCTTATCACCTTACCTATTTGTGCTAGCGATGAACTGTCTTTCTTTATCCCTAAATAAAGCAGTAGAAGAAGGAAAGTTCCACTATCATTACCGTTGCGCAAGATCAAAACTTACTCACCTCTAAACACATAAAAGATAAACTTACTAAACACAATTTTCACTGACAAAAAATTAAAACAAAAAGAGTAAAAATGGTAAGAGAAAGAAACACATGGTTTAGCCGCGATTAGGAGGACTAAGCATGTCGGCGTCTTCCATAATAAGGTAATAAAATGGATCAGAGTCAAGACCCACTGATAACTAAGCACGTGTCATTTGATAGACTCACTATTTTCAGAGAAATTACGAAAATTAATTTGTTTTTGTTTTATCAGGCGCGAAGGGTGTATAAATACTTGTCACTTCTCTTCACCCCCTCCCCTGTCTACTACTGTTTGAAGCTCAGAGAGAGAAAAAATTCTCCTCTGAAACCCTAATTTTGTTTATCGATCTGTATTTTGTGTGTAAAAATGGAGAAACATCTGGTGGGATATAGATTTCTTCCAACTGGAGAGGAATTGATCAACCATTACCTGAAGAACAAGAATCTTGGTAGATCATGGCTCGTCGACGATGCCATTAACGAGATCAACATCTATGCTTACGAACCAGCGCTCTTGCCTTGTAAGTTCTCTCCTAACTTCAATTCACTTTGAAGTCAATCGTTATCGATCATTTCTGATTTTGGGGTTTTGTGTGTGTGGTCGCAGCGTTATCGAAGATCCCATCGAGCGATCCTGTATGGTACTTCTTCTCTCGGAAGGAATACACATCTGCGAAGAATAAGTTAATGAAGAGGAAAGCACCTTCTGGGTTCTGGAAATCAACTGGTGAAGATCGGAAAATCAAGGACAGGAGAGGAAAGGGTGTTGAGATTGGGATTAAGAAGACGCTTACATACCATGAAGGTAAAGCACCTAAAGATCGGACTCCTTGGGTTATACACGAGTATCACATCACTTCCTTGGAAGTTCCTCTTGATCAGGTAACATATTTCTCAGTTTGAGATTTGAGATTATGTGTTAGTTGAATTGGTCTTATGTTTCCTTTGTTCTTGCTTCTGATGTAGTCATCATCTTCTTGATGTGAGTATGGGGTTTGATTCATCTGTCTCTGATGATCTAGTTGTTGGCTTTGATTTTCCCCTGTGTTGGTTGCTACTTACTCAGTTTGAGGGTTTAAGTGTTACACAAATTTACATCATCAATTGTACTTTTGTTTCAGAGGACCTATGTTATCTGCCAAGTGATGTACAATGGTGATGACGGAGGCAATCCGTACGGTAATAACAACCCTGAGGCGCAGCCACAAATTCCTTACGTTGATTATGGTTGGACTGGATCTAACCGAGGGTATTTAGAAGATATCTTTCTCAGTCCAGACGTCACGATGCATGAGAACCACCACTCTATGGTCTCTGATTCGAATACTTTCAGAGCTATTAACACAGCGCCTGAGGTGAGTTCAGTTTCAGTCAACACTAGTATCAATCAACCTGTTTCTTTATTGGCCTCTCTTTAACATATTCAGGTTGAGCAACCAGTCCAAGAAGATATCTATGGATTGTATGTGGATGATTTCTTAAACGCTATGAATGAACCAGATGATCCTTCTCTATTCAACCCAGACACGATTCTCAGCAACAACTACACTTACCTGCAGTCGCAAACTCCTTGCGATAATGAGTTTATGCGTGAATTGCTGAGTTTTAACGGAGGGAATTCGGATGATGTGTTTCCCAATCCAGAAATTATAATGCAAGAGCACAACAACGATCACAGGCCAAAGAAACCTTTGACAGGGTTCATTGTTGATTGTAGCAGTGAGAGCGAATCTGAATCCATAATTGCAACGGTACATCACATCACATCACTAGTCTTCTTCATTACTTTCATGGAGATAATCTGTATACTCATCAGCTTTTCATTCTAACATGACAGAGTTACCGAGGAACATCAAGTCCAGGTGATAGTGATGGTAGTCCTGGTAGACACTTCTACACTAGTGTAGACGAGAGTCTGTCATCCAGAAAAGACTCTTGCACTGCTATAAAAACTTCACACTTATCTCATTCCACACGGCGCACCAGACCATCAAAACAAGAGGTCTTGATCTGCTCTTATCTTATTATGTTGGATTTTCAAAGATATTGATGATGTGGTTTCCTTTTCAGGTGAAAGAAGGCAAGTCTAAAGCCGTTGATGCCTCCATGGACAACAAGTCATCATCATCATCATATATGCTGAAGACAGAGAAGAAGGGATGGTTTATTACAGAGGAAGCAATGCAGAGAAACAGCAAGAATCCACCGTATATCTACCTCATGAACATGTTCATAGGTTTCATCCTCTTGGTGGCTGTCATTGGCAACATCATATCTGCTTTACGAAGCTTCAAAACTTGACCCTATCAACAACATCAACATCATATTGTGTCTGTGTCTGTGTGTCTGTTTTTTTAAAATGTATTTCTTGTGCCTAAGGTAAAAGTGAAAATTTGTGGCTGAATAGCAATCCAAACATGTGTAAGATTAAGCAAAGGCGCATAAAGGTCCTTTACATTTTACCTCTATGAACATATGATTGATTATAAAGTGGATTAGGTTAGTGAAAAAGGTCAATGTTTACAATTTTTTATTTATTTATGAACATCTGCTTTTTTCAGCTTTCATCAATATCTTCTCCTGAATAATAAGAGTAATCTCTTCTTTCAAATTTTCTCCAAAACTTTTCCTAGAAGTTGCCTTAGCTCCAGAATGGGATCTTAGCATACACATGTGCCTACCACTCTTTCCTTCTTCTTACATGAATAAGAGAAACACTATCAAACATGCATGCTTGAATACCACCGGTCGCACGGGTGCAATATCTTCTTTTGACAATTGCAATTTCTTTGGTTAATATGACACTTTTCTTATATATCCGATTAAATTTTATATTACAAAATTCTCAAATTTCACAAACATAAAATACTTTTTTAAAAGATATCTGCAGTGGAAGCCCCTTGGTCCAGTGGTTAAGGGTTTAAAGACTTCTACACCAGGTCTAACAACCAGCCATCATGGTCTCATGTGTTGCGGGAGAGTTGTCCATCGTAGGTGTGGTACATGTGAAGCCGTTCGTCGTAGATCAAGTGTTGCAGGAGAGAGCTGAACCATGGAGTCATTGTTCGTGGAGCTGTTCATCGTAATCGTAGGTGCTGCAGGTAGTTGAATCATGGTGTTGATCTTGATCAGAAGATTCTTAGTGTTAGGATTCGATCAAATATCACTCATGATTGTAATAGTATTCTAGACGATAAAAAACAAAAGATATCTCCAAATCGTTTTACAAATATTTTATTTCCCAATATATTCTCTTAAAAGGAAAGAAAATTCAAAGCTGTGATATCTTTTCTATTGTTATCTTCCAAGTCAACAACCATTTTTTGGTTCAAATCTTATCACTAGGATTCATTTATATCTTAGCAATCACACATTTCCATGGCATGTACTATTTTTTTGTATTCTTCATAATTCATATATTACTTCTTATACTATTTTTTGATTGGTTTAAAACACCACAAACAATTGCATTTTCATTCTCTCCAATTTTGAATATGTATGTGAATTCAACAACCATAATTTAAAAGACTTCATCACTAGTAACACTAATCTCCCCTTGCTTGCATGATATCATGGTTAAAAATTCATTAAAATCTATCTTTTTGTGAGCTAAGTTTTTATCCTCACCTCTTAATTTATCTGAAACAAGAAAAAATCTCTATCGAAAATCTGCTCTGATACCATTTGTAAAATAAATAAGATAAGAAATAAAATGCAGAAAAATAAAATATATGTGAGAATTTTTTACAAGGTTCATTTCCTATATCCCCATGACCTAGTCGAGAAACAATCCACTAGAAAAGACAGAAAATTAACACACATGTTTTTACCATTTTTCCTACGTGAATAAGGAAATAGTATCACGCATGCATGCTTGGCTACCACCGACTGCACCGGTGCATCAACGTCTTTTCTGGCAACCATAATTTCCTTGGCAGATTGACACAATTCTCATAAGACCACACTCCTTTTAACTATCAAATTAAATCTTGCATTCCATAATTCTCCAATCATACAAATATCATATATATTTTTTTATTAAAATATCACTAAATCCTTTTGAAAATATTATATTTTCCTATATTTTTTCCCAAAAATAAGAAAACTCTCTAAAGCTGGATATTCTCTTTAATGTACTCCTCCATATCACATCCAACTCTTGATTCAAATAGTATCACCAAAATTCGTTTATATCGTAGCAATCACACATCTCCACGTTATGTATTAATTTTTGTACTACTTTGTGATTCATATATCACTTCTTGTACTACTTCATGACTGGTACATAAACACTCAAAACAATTGCATCTTCATTCTCCCCCTTTTTGAGTATGTACGTGAACTCCAACCATGACTTCAAGGATTTCGTCACCAGTAACACCAATCTCCCTTTCTTTAATCACATCATGGTCAAAAACTCAATCAACTATATCCTTCTTCTTGAACTAAGTTTATATCCTCACCTTTTGATGTACCTGAAACAAGACTAAATATTTTTCGAGAACTCGCTCTGATATCACTTATAAATACATGTGAGACAAGAAATAAAATAAGGAAATTCTCCAAATTTGTAGTATACTTAGGAATTGCATATCTGCACGTCATATATCAAATTTTGTACTACTTTGCGATTCATATATCACTTCTTGTACTATTTCACGACTAGTATAGAAACACTTCAAACAATTGCATCTTCATTTTTTTTGCTAAGTATAGAAGTTAAAAACCATAACTTCAAGGACTTTGTCACCAATAACATCAATCTCTCCTTGATTGATTCACATAATTTATTACGAATGTTAACGTAAGTTCAGTTACAAACGGAGAAAAATACACAGCACACAAATTGACAGATGTGAAGATGATCATTGTAATGATGACCCCCTTGAGGGCACATTGAAATAGAAGTGAAAGAGACATATATAGTTATAGATAAACTGAGGTATTTGAGGTGATGCATTAGCGAATGAGTTGAGTGGATGGTTGATTGCGAGAAGATTGCGGAAAAAGAAGACAATTTTTTTCTCTTTTTTTTGACAACAAATGCGACAATTTTTTCTCTTTAAAGATCAACTTAAAAAATAATTATTTAAATTATTTTATAGTTTTTTCCCAAACTTGGATTTCACATAATCTTATATTTTGATTTATCTTCATTTATATCATGTCATGTGCTCATCGACAGACAAATTACAATAATTTGATATATATTTCTATGGTAAAGAACTCCAAGTGACAAACAAGCTAAGATTTTATGGAAAGAACCGTGTTACCTAAAGGAGTAAGGTGTTTTGGGCTATGAAAACACAAAAATTCATCTTGGTTTTTGCAATCAGTCTCATATGTATATATTGCTAATCTGAATCATTTTGGGTGGCATGGACAAAAAATATCTCTTTGTAACACCGGTTATTGTGGGAAATTCTTGAATGATTATGAATTTGGAAGAAGCTACTCAAGCTCCCAACTGTGGTTGTAAATTTTATTCGTTAGAATCTGCAAAATGGAATATTGTGTTTTTGGTGGGTTTCAGAGTTTCATGTAGGCAATATTCATAATTGTAGTGTATGGGTTGGAGGGCTTCAAAATCTTAGAATAAGGTGTTTTCGTAAAGTTTCTGAGGTTGTACATCAGAGTGAATGGCATATATGTAGTTGCTGACATCCAAAACACAGAGAAGTGAGTGTGATCTTTCATACATTGGCAGCCCATAATTCGGATGCTGGTGAATATATCCCTTTTATTTTTTTCGGGTGTAAAGCTTTAGATCGTCATATTTGGGTAAAAAACTCACACTCAGAAGAACAAAGTAACGTGGTCGAATGTGGTATTGTTTTCACAAACAAAAGCCACGCTACTCATTCACGTTTGGTTGCAGTAAGAAACTATAACGCCTCGACCGCCGTCGTTAGTGAGCCCCACATCCGTTCTCTTGGTCTGTGGATCCATCCTCGTCCAACGGCCAGACGATCTTTTCTGTGCTTTGTTCTCACTCATATGATACCGCGAATGACTTCTCGGTAGGTTACCCATCCTTCAGATACTCCAGCTCAAACACGCTTAATGATCGAGTTTTCTTTGGAAAAGTGATTGAAAATATAAGTGCACTTTGTGACATAGGTAGCCAAATCAATTATTTTAAGCCTCTCCGCATATACCACAAACTTAGATATTACAATCACCCTTTCTCACATAACACAACTCTCTCGTTGTGTACCAGGATTGATATCCTTGATGGTGTGAGTCCTCACTGATTCCACACACATTTTTCAGCTCTGATACCACATATAACGCCCAAACTGCCACCATACATGGGGCCCCATGCCGCTCTCTCGTCCCTTTGGGCCCACCCTCATCCGACAGTTGGTAAGTTAGTCCAAGAGGCTCAAAAGACTCATTTACTGTTCTTGTAATCACCATACGATCGTTTCATCTGCTTTGTCCTCACTCACATGATACGGAAAATCACTTCATCTATCTTTCAATTATTACATCTCAAACACGCTTAACGATAAAATTCTCTCTGAAAAACTTACAAAAAATTACACTTTGATAACATAAATTGTCTAATCAATTCTTATAAACCTCCCCGCATATGCTGCTAAATGTTACATAAATCTTCTTTCTACTAGTTCATGTAGTAGACAATGTGGACAACACCATGCCTTCTTTCTTTGCGGCGAACCAGATATTGGACCGATAAGAGCCATTATCTCGAGGAGATGTGTTAGTATCCCACATTGGAAGTATAAATGGACCAATACTAATATATAAAGGTTAAAGTCAATCCACTCATTATTAATTAGTTTTGAGTTGAAAGCTCACAATAAGCCCTAACTAATAGTCTTCATTAGTTAATATTTTTTTGGGTTGAAACTTAAATAGTCAATTTTCAAATCATTTCTACTTATATATACACATATATCAAAATGGATACTGAATACTTAAATTATAATCAAAATAATGTCCACTATAACAAACCAAACACCAAAAAAAAAGTTAAGCAAATTTACGAAATCATATTTAGAAATTGTATATTGTTTCACAGCAAACAAGTCCATATAATATCCGTATAGGTGGAACGAAAACAAAAGAAATTGACTAATTGCCCACTTGCAAATGAATGGTATGCCAGATGAATAGCGGAATAGCTGAATAACTGAATAATTGTTGGCGGGACGAACTAAACTGAATCAAGTTTCTGCAGAAAAATTACAAAACGCCGAAAACTAGTTTTAGTAGATTAATCACGTTTTGTTTTTTTATAGTTATATTTTTAACACGCTAGTTATATATAGCGAAATTATGTTTTCAAAACGTGAAAACGTGAATAAGTGATGAATGTTACGAATGGTAAAAAATAGCGGAATCACGTTTTTAAAACGTGAAAACGTGAATAAGTGGTATACCATTCATCACCTTTCTATAAATCTTTTGATCATATTTGTGTATAAGTGTACCATAAGTTTTGTTGTTGTCATCGACATTATATTATTGATATTAAACAAAGTATATTCCATAGTCCATCTGGTTACATACTTAGCATTACTAGATCGGGATAACTTAACAATATTATCCACATGAGCTAAGAACTTTACAGGACTATAGGAAAAATTATAATTCATACAGCGTGCCATTCTAGCAATTTCTTGGTAACAAGTGGTTATCTTTATGTCAATAATTTAGCGGTTATTGAACCGCAAAACTTTCACCAAATAAATCATATTACCGCCCAATTGTTTTTGGTTAAACCGTCAAATAATTGGACCGCTTCAAAACTGACGGATTTCCGACGGTTCACTAATTCATGTGGGAAATCCGTCGGTTAATTAGAAATAATCGACCGACCAATTTTTCTTCTTCCCCATTCTCTCTCTCTCTCTCTCTCTCTCTCTCTCTCTCTCTCTCTCTCTCTCTCTCTCTCTCTCTCTCTCTCTCTCTCTCTCTCTCTCTCTCTCTCTCTCTCTCTCTCTCTCTCTGTACATCTTCTTCTCCACTTTCTCTCTACTGATTATCGTCGATTCCGGCCATGTTTCACCGCCACCGACCGTCCAAAGCCTATAAACCATGTGAGTTTCCCATTAACCTTTTCAATTTCGAAAATAATTAGTTTTTAGGTTGTTAGATTGTTGGATTTAGGATGCATGTAGTCTAGGCTTGGATCTATGGTTTGGGATCCTATTTAAGTTATTAAAATGATGTCTGTTTGGTTAGTTTGATTAGGAATGATTTTTTTTTAACATACATTTTTAAGTTTTTATAAAACATTTTTTATAAGTTTAAAAACGTTTTTATATTTTTATGATTTATAAAACGTTTTTATAATTTTTAAGATTAATAAAAACGATTTATATAATTTTTAAAAACTTTTTATAATTTTTATGATTTATAAAAACGTTTTTATAATTTTTATGATTATTGAAAACGTTTTATATAATTTTTAAAAACGTTTTTCTAATTTTTATAATTTATAAAAACATTTTTTATAATTTTAATGTTTATTAAAAACGTTTTATAATTTTTATGATTTATAAAAACGTTTTTACAATTTTAATGTTTTTTAAAAACGTTTTATATAATTTTAAAAAATATTTATAATTTTTATGATTTATAAAACATTATCTATAATTTTAAAAACGTTTTATATTTTTATGCTTTATAAAAATGTTTTCATAATTTTTATGATTATTAAAAACATTTTTTATAATTTAAAATTATTGGCATTTTAATTATTTTACGCAACATAGGCCTGATTATAGAGCGTTCGAGGCGTTCTTGTCCTCCACCCTGTAGGATGAGGTCCAGCCTACTCATGCACGATCCGCACCTCCACGGCAGTCTCAATCTACTCAACATAGACAGACACAGCCGAGACAATCCCTTCCGCTGCAGGAAGCTTCTAATGGTAGCCTTTATGTGTTCCAGATACCGGATACGCAGGATGTTCCGTGGTCTATCTCATCGAAGATGGAAGTCTGAGTCGAGCGGCCGAGATGGGAGATGCTCAAACGACTTCAACCCGATCCGTTTAACAACCCGAGCACTTATTGGTAAGTTATCTTAACTTTGACAAAATCATTTTTAATATATATGCTTTTTGAACGTCTGTTTAATGTTTAATGTTTTGGCATTGGCATTCTAAGGTTCGAGATGACCGCTTCGGAGGTCACGAAAAGCATTTTGGGAATGATGTGTAGCATGCTCTCTCACCCGTACCCGACGTACAACAAAATGCCAAGATCCGACTAGCATAACTGGTTCCGCCAATTCGCGGTACGTATATATCCGTTCAATATCTCACAAATTTATAATTTATATCAATTTTTAGTAACGTAAATCGGTTTTTTTTTTTAGCAAGAGTACACATGGGCTAAACACCATACGTCGCTTGTGGAGAAGGGTTTCCACAAAAAGGCGAAGAGCCACTATTCTCACGTCCTCAACGAGTGGAAGCAGAAGTGGGTGCAAACAAGAAGAGCCGAAGGGAGTGAACCCCATACTGTTTGCATGGTTCATCCGTCATTGGTCCCTGCCTGCTACAGCAGTGGACTCTTTGACGCATTCCCTGAACCGCAAGAGTGACAAAAACAGTATGGGGATGGCGAACAATAACGCGAGAGCAAAGAGCACCGTGCAGCGAAAGATTGACTTTGTAAGTATTATTTTAAAATTTTTCCATATTTTAAATAATTAAATACTAATGACCGTTTAATAAATGTGCAGAAACAACAAACAGAACGAGACCTGATGCTTGTTGAGCTTACTAAGGAGGGCCGTAGGAACAAGGCTACGGGCGAGATCCAGGATCCGATCGCTCGGAGAATTTTAGAGTCAGCAAAGAGGTGGGTGGAGGACGTCCAAACTCAGCAGTCCGAGGAAGTTGGCTCAACGGAGGAGTTACTGTCGGAAAGGATCAACGAAATTTTTCTCGAGGTAAGATTGTGTGTTTACTAAAATTTTACATAACTCTTGCTTACTTGATTTGTAACTAATATTTGTTAGTTACTTTGCAGGAAACGCAACGGAGGCCGTGTTTGCGGTTTAGGAAACTTCGGGGAGGGAGCCTCGACTCCGCATTCCCGCTTCCGACCAGAGAACGATGCCTTCACCGAGCCTTGCGCGAGAAAGGCGCAAATTGTAGCTCTCAAGGCGAGTTTTGAAACTCATATGCAAGAGGAAAGGGCGCAGATGTTGGGATTATGTCCTGAAATCACATTGTACTCACTCTAGAGATAGTTGTATTGTCGAGATCGGACAATTCATGTGATACTGGGTAATCATAATGTTTTGCTAGAAACCGCTTATGACAAATGAGTTGTAACTCATTTCCAGTATCGTTTGAACCTACAGGGTCACACACCTGAGCAAGTTGGACATACTTCGTATGGGATTGATCATTGGCATATGGTCTGGTCGATGTGTATTGGATACACATCGAATATGAGTTTTGATGAGGTGTGTCGATCGACACCATTGGGTGCGTCGGTCGACACAAGATGTGTGTCGATCGACACCACTAAGTGTGTCGGTCGACACAAAGGCGAAACCGAAACTGATGATTCGGTTTACGTCGAGGTCAGTATATATAAGTTCATATGTATTTCGACCAAGATAAGTGTGCGCCGCCCAGTGAGTGTTTTCTTGAGAGAAAACACAGAAAACTCGAAAGAACTTAGTTCCCGGGAGATCCGAACACCGGTACTAGCATCCCGGCGGATTCCAGCTTGTGTGTGTGTGGACTACAGTAGAGGCGCAGCATCTGAGGCGCTCGAGATCTTGTTTATCTGACTCTATTCCGCTGCCAATCTCCAGGTAAACACGAGATCAGATCCTTGATTCAATTAACTAGACCCTAGATCCTAGGCTATCTGGAACATGACAACAATTCTGAATCTGATAGAATTGGCTCCAAGTTCCAACAGTGGTATCAGAGCCTTAGGGTTTTCCATTGAATCAACCTGTCTAAATGAATTTGATGATTTAGATTCGCAAACTAGGTTGTTTGTTTAGAACAGGATAGATCGCTTTCGATCAAAATCGAATCTGTGATTTCGCACAGTGTCGATCGACACACTAGGTGTGTCGGTCGACACAGAGTGGCGAATTCGACAGAGTCGGCGGCTAGGGTTTTTCGCGAAGAAAAACCGAAAGCCTACTGTGTCGATCGACATAGGTTGAGTGTCGGTCGACACAGAACAGATTCGGTCCAGTGTCGATCGACACAGGTTAGTGTCGGTCGACACATACCTAGCGAATGGTTAATCGGTTCAATTGGATTAGACCGGTTATCATGCTTGGTTAAGATCGAACAGATCGGTTTAAATGGGATAAATTGGTTCAATTGGATTGAGCTGATTATCTCAATTAGCATGAACCGATGGGTTGAATCAGTTTGATTGGATAAAACGGTTCAATTGAATTAGACCGGTTATCGCAATCAGTTGAAACTGGTTAAAACAGTTTAAAATTGGATGAATTGATTCAATTGGATTGAACCAATTATCGCAATTAGTATAAACCGATTTGAATTGTTAAGATCAGTTTGATCTGATAAGTCGGTTCAATTGGATTGGACCGGTTATCAAAACTATCTTCGGTTAAGGTCTATGTCGACCGTCACACACGGGTTGTGTCGATCGACATGACCGGTTCGATGAACCGGGTTAATTGGATTAATCGGTTATTGAAGTCCGGTTTTGTTTGGTGGTGTCGATGTCTGTCGATACAGTGCCCGAAATTCTGGTTATTGAACCTTGAATTTGCAGAAACCAAAGAAGACTTAAACCTTGATCAAAGTTTAGCTTCAATATGGTCAACTGTCAAGACTCATTTAGTTGTGTGATGGTCTAGCCAAGAGCTTAGTGTCCACAATTAGGTGAGTAAGGCAGGTAATTATGTTGATGGACTTGCAGTGCTTGACATCAACAATTACATGACCTAATAGATTGGTTTGCTAACCTTTCAGAGTTTAGTTTCCTCAACTAAATATCAAGTGACCTTGATGTATTGCCCAATTTTGTCTGCTGTGAAAACTTGTTTCGTTTGTTGGATAGTCTTGGAGTCCTTGGTATCCACTGCGACATGAGTGAGGCAGGTGGTCATTGACAGACTTGCAGTGTGACTGTCAGTGATCACAAGACAGAAGAGATTGGTTTTACTTGACTGGGCTATCAGAAGTTCTGGGCCCAGAGACATCAGAGTGGATTAGACATAGTTTGTCTCATCCACAACCAAAAGTTGTACTGGGTACAATTAGCAATGATTTGCTTACCTAGATAACTAAAGTTTGGGTGATGGCGAGTCGCCCACTCAGATTTTGGTGAAGTATGGGTCTTGGATCATTATATTCATAGAGGAAACATTGTTTGAGTATAATGCGAGTTTTCTTATTAAATAAGATTTCTCATCATATACATAACTAAATCTTTGTTTTTCTTGGATTTCAGCTTATGTCTATGACTACTTTCTCGTTGCGATCCGTCCTTGAGAATGACAAGTTAAATGGATCCAACTTCCTGGATTGGTATCAGAATCTGAGATTCATTCTCAAGCAGGAGAGCAAGGACTATGTCCTTGAGAAAGCTCTTCCAGAAAGGCTTGGGACCAATCGCTCGCATGCAGTATATAATGCTTGGAATAAGCATTATATTGATGTGGTAGATGTGCATGGTCTGATGTTGGCTACCATGGACTCGGACTTGAAGAGTCAATACGAGAACGTGGAGTCGCCAATAGAGATGATCACCAGCCTGAAACTGAAGTTTCAGGATCTGGCACGAGTTGAGAGATTCCAGATGGTGAAGTCTCTCACTGGGTGCAAGCCACCAGAGGATGCTCCAGTAAGTCCTCATGTCATTAAAATGAAGGGTTACATTGATAACCTGGGGAAACTGGAATGTCCTATCAGCTTAGAGTTGGCCACTGACATCATTCTGCAGTCACTGCCGTCAAGCTATGATAAGTTCATTAAAAACTATATCAAGAAAGGCTTGACGAAGACGTTTACTGAGCTGCATGGCATGCTCAAAACATGCTCATAAAGGGTAAAAGATTTGAGAAATCTTGTGTTGGCAAGGGTAGAGGCAGGGCAGTCCAGATTTGGAATCAGGATAAGCCTGTGTCATCTTATAAGCCCAAGTCAGGCCCATCTGGTGTTAGAAAATGCTTCTACTGCGATGAGTCAGGGCATTGGAAGAGAGATTGCATTAAATTCTTGGAAGATTCACAAGAGATGAAGGAAATGTATGGTACTTCTTCTTCAGGTATTGTGTTATTAATTCAAGTTCTACATAAGTATTGGATACTAGTTGTGGTACTGATATTTTTGAAATATGCATGACCTAAGCAACAGTAGAACGTTGAAGAAAGGACAAGTGGAACTGCGTGTCTGGTATGAAGCAATGGTTGCTGCATGATCCGTAGAGATTCTCCACTTGTAGGAGCCTTTCATACTTGGTTTTAGAAACTAAGTAATTGCTACTATGTATCTGCCTTGTGCAGAAATGTCTTTCATCTTCTTGTAAAGAATTTGGATGTTTTTCATTTTGATAAAAGACAAGTTTTGTTCTTTAGATCTTAATGAAATATCATATGGTAGTACCCCGTTTGGAATGGGTTTTATATCTTAAACCAGCGAAAGTTAGAATATAACACAAATACTAAAAGTTTAAGTCTGATGACTCGAACTCGACTTTTCCTTGGCAGAGTCGTTTGACCATACAGAGTGAAGCGGATTCAGAAGTTCCATAGTTTTGGACTCATTTGATTATTAATCATTTTGATATGAATTCTGCTTGCTGGGCCAAATGACTAAGGCCCTTTTTAGCAGAGCTAAAGGAAACGGGCCAGAGGCTTATTGGGCCTTACACATACTGATGTATGCGGCCTAACGAGCATTAGTGCCAGAGAAAATATTCTGTACTTCATTACCTTATTGATGGCATCAATAAAGTATGGATGTGTTCATTTGATGAGACACGAGCAGGAATCCCTTGAGGAGTTCCAAAATGAAGTGTAGAACCAATTTGACAGAAGTATTGAGATCCTCGATTGAATCGCGGAGGAAAATACTTGAGTCAAGAATTGGGTGATTATCTGACAGAATGAATCGGATCTTATTAGATATGCTCTGATTAATGATGAGTCACAGGAATCTTCCATAATCATTTAAGAATACGTTCTAAAATGTCTGTCTTTGCGCATAAAAGGGTTTCAATCAGAACCAATTGAAAGACACCGCATTGGATGTGGACTGGAAGTTTTTCAAGTAAGTTGTTTCTGATAATTTGGGATGATAGCTAATAAGCTTGAACCCAAATCTGATAAGTTCTACCTCGCTGGTTGTCCTAAGGAAACCAAGGCTTAGTACTTTTGTTGTCCAGAACTGTGTCTTTTAAGAAAGATCATACTTTCCAAAAGGAACAGTGGGAGTAAAAGTACAGATCGAAGAAATTCGATAAACACAGAAGACTGCTCAACCTGTTGAGGGAGAACAGCGGTGAGATCTACAAAGTGCTGTAGGATCTACACCTGTGGAGCCTGAAATTCGCAGATCCGAAAGGATCCGTCACTAACTCGAGAGTGATTTCTCGTAGCCAATTGTCGTGATCCGTTGATCATTGAAAAGTGTCGAGCATGCGAAATTCAAGAAGCGATGGTGAGCCCCAACTCCGAAAATCAGCTAGTCATGCATGTTAGCTTCACATATCCGTTTCTGGATTGAAGCAGACATCTTGGAGTTGGAATCAACATTCTGATAAAGTAGTCAAAAGTTTTGACTCGATCAGAAACGAAATGAAACCATGCGTTTACAAGAAGACTAGTGGGAGCGTAATTGCAAATTCTCACACTGTATGTAGATAACATACTTAATCTCATAAACGACGTTCCGACGCTAAATTCTTGTCAAGATTTGGGTCGGAAGTCAAGTTTAACAATGGACATGGGAGAAGGCCGTGAAAGTTCTTGGAATAAGGATCCATTGGAATGGATCAGAAAGGCTAATTGGATCATGTCAAAATCCTTATGTTAATAAGGTATTGGACAGTTCAAATGTGCTTGATTCCAAGAATGGCTTCATACCAAAGGTCTTATGGCCATAATCTAAGCAAGATGAAGTGTCTTGGACACTGGCTGAGCTAGTAACAATATTAGCAAGATGAAGTGTTTTAGACACTAGCTGAGCTATTATTAATGAGTGTGATTTCTAATGCTGCTGCAATAGAATCCATCATAAATGCCATATTTGTGCTCGTCAAGATGCAGCTTGTGCATAAACCATGACGAGAAAATACCATTATGTTCCGGTAAAGTTCACTGATCAGTTACCAGAAATATCCCAAGTGTTTGAGAAACACTAAGGATAGGTTCGTGGTGAACTGATAAAGTGATGAACCAGTTGAAAGTAGTTAGACGGACAAAGACGATTCCCGGTTCCCACCCGGTTATGTCTATTTGTCTGAATAGCGGTGCTATCTGTTGGAAAGGCTCCAAGCAGTGGACCATAGAATAGTGCTTTTATCTGAATGGCGGTGTGGTTTGTTGGAATTGTTTCAAGCAAAACACCGCAGTCTCTCCCACAACCTAAGCACGAAATTTATTCTGTTGCTGTAGGTATAAGATATCTGAAGAGATGATCTTGATTCTAGTGGGAGTAACTTTAGTTATGTTATAATCTTTACATAGACATGCTATGGTAGTGTTTATGTAAGTTAAACTGACATCAGTATTATTTAATTATTGGATAATTAAGTAATGGTCCCAAAGTACTTTATGGTCATCATATAGGTCATCAAGTTGAGGACTTGATCATGAAACCTTATAAGTAAAAGATGACATAAATTATGATTGTCCCTAGTCGAGGTTATTGAAGTGGGGCACCAATAACCGCGCGAGACTAGTATGTGAGGTGACTGTTGGACTAAGTTTCATGGAGTCAATGATATGATTATCACAGTCAGTCACATAGATATATGTTGGTGAACATATGATCGGACATGACCCGCTAAATGAGAACTCCACAGGATAGTTATATCAGTGTCATGGGAGGTTCTCATCACGACTATAGAGTATAGTCCTTAGACCTGAGTTCATCATGCTTTCTAGCATATGAATTGGTGCGTTTTGACCTTGTCAAACGTTGTTCCGTAACTGGCGGCTATAACGGCATTGCTTATGCGTATCATGAAGTATGTATAGAAACAGGGATGGAACAAGATGGGATTTGTCCCTCCTGGATAACGGGATATAAATATCTCAGGGCCCATCGAAGATTTGATACTTAGAAAATGCATGGCCGTGCTCAAACGAGGTGATTGTCAGTCGTTTGTTTTATCAGTATAGATCAGAATTCGATGAACATGATGTTGGCTATAATAAGGATGACACAGTCTCTTGCCTTATGCCATATCAAGATATAGAGACGAAGGGATTGTAGGAATAGGTGATTCCAGTACAAGTGGGAGATTGTTGGGATTATGTCCTGAAATCACATTGTACTCACTCTAGAGATAGTTGTATTGTCGAGATCGGACAATTTATGTGATACTGGGTAATCATAATATTTTGCTAGAAACCGCTTATGACAAATGAGTTGTAACTCATTTCCAGTTGTAACTCATTTGTAGAGGGAATGGGGACGGGACTGAGATTCGATGTAGTCTTATGTAATTTCAACTTTTTTATAAATAATTTTTATAAATTTAATAATAAAATTTCGTATTAAATATATATTTTTTATATAAAATAAACAATTTTTAATTATGTTATATTATATAAATTTCAAATAAATTTTATTTAAATAAAAAAATTTAAATTTAACTACCGTCGGAAAATCGTCGGTTATTTTCCGTTGGGAAACCGTCAGTTATCACCCGTCGGTGAACCGTCGGTTATGACCGTCGATAAACCGTCGGCTATGACCATCAGTAAACCGTCGGTTATGACCGTCGGTAAACCGTCAGTAAATTCTGCCGGAACCCCGTCGGTTATGGACTGTCGGCAAATCGTCGGTTAGTTGCCGTCGAAAAACCGTCGGTAAAGCGCTCTATGTTTACCGTCGGTTATGCTCCTTCGGTAAACCATCGGTTTAGTCTTCGGTAAAATCCTATCGGTAAATCGTCGGTAAACCATCGGTTTATTGACCGTCGATAAACCGTCGATACCGTCGGTAAAACACACGTCGGAAATCCATCAGAAATTACCGAAGGATTTTCGACGGATATGTATTTCCGACAAAATAGAATCAATGGTTTTGACCGGCCAGTAATCTGTCGGAAAAGGCCATTACCAACGATTACGGCTGTCGATTTTTAACTGTTTTCTTGTAGTAGTGGTAGCGGCAAAAACATAATATATTTCGTCCAAATACCGAGAGTTAATTAGTCTCTTGGATGACAATTACTTTTATAGTTTTTTAAGAAATAATTTTTTGTTTGCCTAAAATTATAAAACTATATATCAACTATTTCCTGGCTATACTGATAAGTTTTACTAATGTATATATCGTTCCACGAAAATTACATGCACATATTTTTCAATTGTCTTGCGCATTTCTCAAAAGAGAAAAATATTGTTCTTTGAAAGTTATTACATAAAATCTTCACTTTGTTTTTTTATTACTGTGAAATTCCCGGTCTTACCCTATTTTGATGTTTTCTGGTTCTGCAACATCTAATTAACAGTCCTTTTCACTATGTTGTTATTTGTTCAATTTTTTCATTTTTTTTTTTTTTTTTTGATAAATGATTTAATTTTTTCATCTTTCATTCATTCATTCTTTTTTTCTTAAATGGTTCAGCTTAACCATAACAGAGAAGGAACTTTATGTTTTTGTTTAACAGTGTTGGCACTGCTTGTATATATTTAACGTGTGTATGTATAAATAATCTGGTGCAGAAAAAAGTTATATACTATTGGTCCATTGATGCTACCCAGTTTTATTCCTGAATCGGAAATTTCAAAAGCATTTACCTCCACATCATCTCTCTCTCTTCCACATCTTACCCTCTCTCTTCTACCTAATAATTCAACACTCACTCAAACTTTTTACTCTACAATGGTTTCAACACCTTACCGATTTTTTTCATTAATTTTATTTATATTTATTTTATTTTTTGTCACATTTTTATATTATCTTATAATATAAAAATAATCACATTCACATTCACATTCACCGATTGAAATTAAATTAAAATAAATACTCTACAATGGTTTCAACACCTTACCTTATTTTTATTAATCACATTTACCGATTGAAATTAAATTAAAATAAATTTGTTAAATATTTTTTATTTCTTTCTTATTTTATATTCTTAATTTTTAAAAAAATATGAAAAATAAAATGGGTAATTAGAAAAATTTTGGGTGTTAGAAGATTGATAACTATGAAATTATAGGAAAAATACGGTTTTTATTACATGTTCAAATTAAATGAATCAAGTCTCTATTAATAGAATACAAAAAATTATGAATTTTGATATAATTAACAAAATAAATAAAAATATCTAGTATCAAATAATTAATTTTAAAAATTTGAGATAAGAAAAAATATGAAAAATAAACAACAAACCATGAAATAACACATGACTAGGTACACATTCTCTCTTTCTAATTCGCTCCGTTGAAATTCTTGGTGGTCCCCTTTGTCTCTCTTTCAACTAGTTGAATTAATTCAACTACAAATAATCCACCTCAGCTCGCACCATAATTCAACTCCTCCATTGTACAAGTTCAACTGTTGAATTTTGAATTCAACATGTCCATTGTAAATGGTCTTATTAAAAAGGTATAAATCATGCATCCTTATCCCTCCGGCCGACCCTATCCCTTTCTCTAACCTTATGATAATGAAAAAAAATGCCTTGAAAAACTAAACACATAAATTTAGTGAATAACAGGAACTAAAGATAAAGCCTTATATTTGGATACAATATAGATTATAATTTTCCAATAGATTTATAATTTACAGATGCAAAGTAACTGGCTCAACTTTTCTACAATCTAAATTCAATGTGTGCAATAATGCTCTTAGACTTAGTTTGGTATCCGGGTAGACATCAACTTTTCAATCAAAGTTTTCTTTAAAACATAAAGTTAATATTAGTATTTGCTACAAATAATAATAATTGATTTGTTTATGCTTAGAAGCGTCAATAGTTTTTACCAACTAGAGTCCATATTAAAAATGTCGTGTTCACTAAAAAGGAAGAGCGAAAATTCTTGTAATAGTATAATAAAAAGAAAGCATGATATTTGGCACCCACCCAAAAGAAAATTGTTTGTCTGTCTCTTGGAGATAAAGAAAAGGGAACGTATAAAGTAGAGGAGGATCAAAAAGAACTAGCTTTTGGTTTAAGAGCCTTTAAGCGGCATCTTTCTCTCTCATAAACTCTCTCAAGGGTGATTTTTTTAGATCTAGATCTGCGGGGCTTTTCCGGTGAATCGACGTCTCTCGTCGTCATCCGAAGGAGCCTCATGTGTTCTTGTGCGTTTTAGGCAAACCGCGGAGGTCGATCCGAGCTTTAGAAGTCTCGTCCCCTTTTCCTTCGATATCGCGTGGTGTGGATCTCTTCTGCGCGGCGAGGCGACACCGGTTTCTCTGATACGACGGCTCTCGTAGGTCGCAAAGGTCGGCTCTGCTGGAGGACGTGCAGTGGCTGGGCTGAGCGCAGGGTAAGGAGTTGAGGTGGGTTTGGTGCTTGTTTTCGTCGGCGGGGAGAAGGAGGGTGTCGATATCAGTCGAGGAGCTGTCGCGGAGGTGGTGGCCACACCGAAGTGACTGCGGCGGTGTCAAGCGGGTCCGTGCCTCGTTGCATGCTTGACCTGCCGGAGAAAACTTCTTGACAGGAGGAAAGGCGCGATTTGGAGACAATCAGAGGGGATCGATCTGCTGATCCGGGTCAGGGAGGCGGAGGCGACTGCGACAGAGGGAGCTTAGCCGGGAGCGGCTCCTCCGGGTGTGACCGTAGGGTTTCGGAGGGAAGCCCGTCTGCAGGGAGAAGGAGAGAGGAGTTGGGTCGGCGGTGCCGGAAAGCGGGCTGGGGTCGGATCTCCATGCTTCGTCGGAAGGTAGTCGTCCGGTCCGGCGAGTCTCTCCGGCTCAAATCCGCCGGCGGCGCGGCGGAATTCCGATCCGTCCTTAAAGAGTGTCAATGGCAATTCTGTGATTTTCCTCCGGTTTAAGTGGGTTCCTCTTTGGTTATTTAGGTTTTATGTCTGGTTTTTTACTATTGCTCGGTTAGATTGTAATCCCGGTTTGATCCCCGGTTATTGGATCGGTTATGAGTATAATTAATATAATTAAAAAAAAAAAAGAAAAAAAAAAAAAAAAAAAAGAGGAGGATCAAAGAGGCAATGACTTAAACCCCTACAAAGCTAAAGCACGGCACTGCACATCACGATTCCTATTAAGGAAAGGAAAAAAGCTAGGATACCTAATATTCGCTACGTACTTTTACATGTAAGCATAAATATAAATATGCGTTTCTAATATTTATATTTTTGCATGCGTGTAAAATTATGGTAGATTACGTTTTGTTCTCGGAGAATCTTAAGACGACGATGTCACGATATCTTGAGCCAGAATTTTTTTTTACCAAATCATGATGTATAATATCTAAAAATATATTTACCATATATTTTTTAAAAATAGATATATAATGTTTTTCTTATTCTTTTTTTTTTTGTCAACCATTGATTCAAGACCACATGCCGTAAAAGAGCAAATGGACTACGACCCTACAGTGAACAGTCCAACACTAAAAGAAACAGGCCTAACAAAGGCCCACAGACAGAACAAGATCGACACAGACACGCGGCGATCTCTGCGGGAAGGAGGACATGCACATGTCAGAGAAGGAAAGCACCGCCGGAGAGCAGCCGGAGAACGCGGAGGAAACGTCACCGAGCCGTTCCAGAGCAATTCGCTGTAGACGCGGAGGACCCATTCGCCGATCAATACGCATCTCGAACCACCGCTGAGTACCTGCATTTAAAGGAAAACAGTATCAAGAACTCCTCCGGAATCAACCCAGCCCATAGAGGCGCCGCCGCAGATGAGATAAGATAACCCATCAATTTCCACCAAAAGCTTCCTCAAAGCAGTGGAACGGCGACGATATTATTCCCGGAGAAAGGAGGATCGGAAGCAGAGGCAAGAGAGATCAGGGGCCAAACGGCGATGAAGAGAGAGAGAGAGAGAGAGAGAGAGAGAGCGTGATCGCAGAGAGAAATCCGGAGAACCGGAAATTCCGATAGCGGAAAGGATCAGCCAGCCGAAGACAAAAACGGGACTTATTGGGCGAAACAACCCAAAATCACAAGACAAAAGACAAACGCCGATCAAGATCGAGATAGAGACACCGTTAAACACGATCGGCGGAGAAGACAAGGTTGAGGGAAAAAAGATCCCATATCGGAAGAAGAAGGAGCGAAAACAGAATCAGAAAAAACCCTAAACCCCAATATGTACCCATCAACAAAAGAAAAATCACGACTCAAACCTCAACTCTTCTAAAAGATTGAATCGGTGAAGAAGAGAGAGGGAGAAATTCTCTCTCAAAGAGGAGAGAGAAAGCGCTTAATGTTCTTGTTATTCAGAAACAACAAAATGTAATAAATCTAAAAAATAATATTGTCTGGGGCTTTCCAAAACGTAAGGAAAAAATATTATATGGGCAGATAGTTTAAAAAAAAAAAAAAAGAAATTATGTAGGAAAAGGGAGTCGGTGGGGGTTTGAACAGTAATTTAGGGGGATCATAGCATGAGTTTTAACCGTTTGAGTTGAAGATTTTTCATTGTTTTTTTACGCATTAAATTTTATTTATAATTTGATCGGGGTCAAGTGATCCTCATGCTCCCTTAGTGATTCCGCCCATGCGATATTCGTTGAACCAAAAATAACTAATCAGAATATTTTCTTATGGTCTCAAGAATCTGAGTTTTTTAAGTCCAAAACCACCAACATAACCAATAATCGTATTTCTACTTTTTGTCCTACAAAGGAAAAGAACGGAGAAAAAGAAAAAGGAAAAAATGCCAAAAAAATCCTGAACTATTCAGATCTCTTCAAAACATACACAGACTAAAGAGCTTTCCAAAACAAACCCAAATTAAGAGTTGACTTCCCAAACAATACATGGACTTATAGTTGACTTCGCCAATATGGGACACCGTTAACTAAATTAACGGATGGATTAGATGGCGTTAACTAGCCGTTTATTGAAGTATTCAGATCTTGCCAAAAAAATACCCAGACTAAAGAGCTTTCCAAAACAAATCCAAATTAAGAGTTGACTTCCCAAACAATACCTAAACTTATAGTTGACCTCGCCAATATGGAACACCGTTAACTAAATTAACGAATGGATTAGATGGTGTTAGCCCAGCCGTTTATTGGACTGTTAACAATATACGACGTCGTTTTGACTTGATTTTTGTTTAAGCGAATCGAACCAAACGACGTCGTTTTGTTTAAAACAAAAATTAAAACCCAGCATCAAGCTGGATTCGAACCAGAGACGTGAGAGCCGAGAGTATGTGTTGTCAAACCGTTGTGCCATTGTATTTCATTGTTTATGATATACATATAAATTATAATAAACTTCATTCGTTCTTATTTACCCATAAAACTCCCAAATCGATTTGGGATGAGCCAAAGAATTTCCTCTGTGTCGTTTCAATCAGGTTCTTCTCCTCTTCTTCTAATCGTGATAACCTCTGAACAAAGACTTTAAAAGCACCATCAATGAGTGTATTAAGGAATTCATTAATAAACTATCATGCCCCGGTCATAAAGTTGGCTATTTCAAACGTAAAGTTGACTATAGGGTTTTAAAAAATTAGGGTTTAACTCATCCCAAATCGAGTTGGGGGTTTTATGGGTAATAAAAACGAATGAAGTTTATTATAATTTGTATGTATATCATAAACAACGAAATACAAATGGCACAACGGTTACACAACACATACTTTCGGCTCTCGCATCTCGGGTTTAAATCCAGCTTGATGCTGGGTTTTATTTTCGTTTTAAACAAAACGACGTCGTTTGGTTCAATTCGATTAAAAAAACCAAGTCAAAACGACATCGTATATTGTTAACGGTCTAAAAGCGGCTGGGTTAACGCCATCTAATCCATCTGTTAATTTAGTTAACGGTGTTCCATATTGGCGAGGTCAACTATAAGTTTAGGTATTGTTTGGGAAGTCAACTCTTAATTTGAGTTTGATTTGGAAAGCTCTTTAGTCTGGGTATTTTTTGGCAAGATCTGAATAGTTCAAATAAACGGCTGGTTAACGCCATCTAATCCATCCATTAATTTAGTTAACGGTGTTCCATATTGGCGAGGTCAAATATAAGTTCATGTATTGTTTGGGAAGTCAACTCTTAATTTGGGTTTGTTTTGGAAAGCTCTTTAGTCTGGGTATGTTTTGGTCAGATCTGAATAGTTCAGAGTTTTTTTGGCATTTTTCCCAAAAGAAAAATGACTAAGTAATTTGTTAATAACAATTACCCAATGAGTGATTCTAAGACCTCAATCTTAACTTAAATTAGCACAACATCAAGAAACAAGTCTAAAGCTAATATCACCTCGAAACTAATCGCCTGAAGATATATATACATCAACCCACACAATCCACGATGTCTATAAGCGCGGCCTCAGGCTAAAGCCCCCCCCCACACTTATTAACCACAAACAACCAAAAACTTGAACCCGCAACAATTAAAGACTTGAACCCGCAACATAACCATGAACTTAAACTTGCAACATAACCATGGACTTAAAGCCGCAAAACAAGGGCTTAAACGAGCGACATGGTTAAACAAGACCATAGGTCACAAACAACGGTTTCGATTTTAAATGATATCCTAAGATCCTAGGTTCATTCAATCACTTAGCCGGCATTACTAACCTAAGCTTCCTAATAAATAAAATATTAAGAAAGGACTCGCATCCTAGTATTGAGTTAATCTAAGGTAGAGATCACGACCGTTCCTCACCTTTACCACAACGATGAGGACGAACCGCATACGGACATAAGATTGGACAGAACTGCTGCCACAACTTCGACGACACGCTTCCATATGCTCCTAAGATCCAATTTAGTTCTACTCCAACCGAGATATAGATCTATGAGTTTAGAATGTCCCTGCCAAGTTTCAGGTCAATCGGAATCCGTTTTCCCAACCCAAAACACATAAAAGTTAGACTAACAGTAGATTCTCAACACACAAACACATTTTACAAAACATGTCATAACTTTCAAAAGATAAGTCTTAATTGAGCGACTAATATGTTTTGAAAATATATGGCCAAGAAATTTCCAACGACATATTTTGTGTTCGTGGATCCTTACGAATCATCGGGAAAATGCAAATCAATCTGACGGCCAGAATTATATCTATCCTAGATATGCTTTCGATATGGTGGAATATCAAAGAAGTGAAATTAGAGATCCGATCTAACATCACAAGGGACCGAAACATGACATGAAGAGATTAAGAGTAGAATAATCGTAGGAGATCAGAGATTCAATTAAACCGGAATGAAGAACGGATGAGAGACACAAAAGAAGAGAGATCGACGGACGAGAATGGTGGCTGCGGGCGATCTCCGACAACGGCGGCTCTGATTTTCTGACGACAGCTTACTCCAGGCGAGAAATGGGCAAAGCTTTGTTGGAGATTTCTTCTTGCCTCTTCTCTAAGTGGCTGCCATATTTTATACAGAAACACGAGGAGAGACAAAGGTTACACCACGAACTTCGCAGAATAAAAACTGAATTTGATCCCTTACTCGCTTGAAATGCATTATCTCGAATCCAGAAGATTGCTTCTCCCCCACTTATTCCAAACGAAACTCTGGATTGTCCCTCTCCTCGATACCATGCGAAAAACATATTACAAAACGCCTTACGAATACAACTTACTACCACCCATGTCCATTAGGGTTTGTTTCACACATTATGGGGTGATCTAATTTCCATCGTCCATTGCTAAGAAAAAATTACATTACTACATCCCATTTACCTCTTGAGCCGAACAAGTTACCATCTCTATCCTCGAGTCTGGTAAACATTAACGCTTAACAATATGACCAAAGAGAACGGCATTTGTCATAACTAATACCTCCA
The DNA here is from genome assembly GCA_030180135.1 of Orychophragmus violaceus. NCBI lineage: Eukaryota > Viridiplantae > Streptophyta > Magnoliopsida > Brassicales > Brassicaceae > Orychophragmus > Orychophragmus violaceus. Next base: position 87,956,569 of record CM058238.1, read on the forward strand.
ACATTTAGAAAAAATACTCATCCTTCGAGTGGTTCTAAAACTTGAATGAGATGCTCTGCTCCAAATGGGTTCTCCTCAATGGTTTTTCCATTACTGTGCCACAATGTATCATCCACTTCCAAATGGACTCTCTTCAACAATTTTCCATTACCGTGCACTATGGCATTGACTGTGGCACGAACATACATCATTGCTTATCCATGGTGAAAGATGAGGCTAGCCACCTCCATTAAGACTACCTGACATGTGAGGAAGGACCCACCTAGCTTCCGCTACGCTCACTCCCCACGCTTCCGCTGCACACTCTGATTTCCAAACGACTTCCAACTCAAGGTTTCCCAGCTTGTGATCCAGCTGTGGTGTTTCCCAAACACCATCCTTTGGGTTTCTTTCCCATTAAACTTGTCCTCTTTCCCTTAATCATGCAGCTTTTTTCCAATCCGCCATAGTGTTTTCCTAACACTCTTCTGTTGGGTTTCCATCTCTGATAACTGGCTTTATCCACTTTTCCTTGCAACAAACAACAGTCCAACTTACTAGGAAATTCTAAACGCCAAAATTCCACTTTCTCAAACACCTTTTACGACCGTTTTTACCACTTGAAGAAACTCCATTAGCTGCTCCAGTAACACATAGAGAACTCCACAACCGACATTTAACTTTTTGACCCCATCGTTGATTCCCCGGCCTGCAAAACTACGAAGATCTCCTCCAAATTTAACGCCACCTCCTACGGCTTCCTTCCAACCAGATCTTTCCACCCCTTGCACTTGATATAAAAATCCTTGCGATCCAACTAATAGTTGCCTCCCAAACTCCAACTCGAATCTACCTCCTTCTAATGGTGATTTCCTTACACTAATCTACCACGCCGCTCCTTGCAGTTGGTCGAAAATCTCATTGATGTGTGGTGACAGATACTTTTTCTTGTTGTCTCCTGATTCAAACTATGGTAGCCTATACCAAGTCTGAAACCTTTGTCACTCATACTTACAATATGGCATGTGCTCACATGGTGAATTATTTGATCCGATTAATCCTTTCTTCACCAGGTCCTTGCTTTTTCAACTCATTCATCTTTGCAGGTGCTAAACAATAAGATGTATTTTACACGGTTACCATCATGGATGAACACCACCACGCACATGTCGCCTTACCATTCTTGGTTATACAAAAAATCCGAACAAACGTCAATCCAAACACACATCTCAATGGAATCTACTACCCCGAAAGCACACATCGCAACATACAACTCAACATACACCTCGTTAGCATACTACGCAACATACATCTCAACATACACCTCATCGGTATACACCTCAAAATAAATCTCAAAATACACCTTAATGGCATATATCCCAACATACATCTCGACACACATCTTAAGGGCAATCGATACCACTAAGGTCTAAGAGCACCGACTGCAACCTGCAAGGAATATATAACTAGACTAGTACCATATTGAAGAAGTCACATACTACTTTAGTTGGTGGTCTGAAAATATTTTCGTAACTTTTATTGGGACACTAAACTTTTGCAAACACTTTTCAAAATCGGAAACAAGGTTTTTAGAAAACGACATAAGATGATCCCTTAGGCAGGACTGAGGGACCTTAACCCAGGCTCTGCCATGGCATGTTCCTGGAGAACCGGAAAAACAACAACATTAGGACTTCCATTGAACCAAAAATGGCTAACCAGAATATCCTCCCATGGTCCCAAGAGTCCGTACGCTCCCTTCTATTCAGAACCACCAACGTAAACAGAAATTGTACTCTTGCTACATGTCCTGCAAGGGGAAGGAACAAGGAAAAAGAGAAATGACTGAGTAATTGATTAACAACAATTACCCAGTGAGTGCAGGCTCTACGAACCCACGATCTTAGGTTAAACTAGTACAACATCAAGATACAACTCTAAAGCTAATATCACGTCGTAAACAATCGCTCTAAGGCATACATTAACCCACACAATCCACTATGTCCATAAGCACGGCCTCATACTAAAGCCCACACGCACTTATGAACACATAAACAACCAAGGACTTAAACCCGCAACACAACCATGGACTTTAACCCGAAAACAGGGACTTGAACCCGGGACATGCTCAAACACGACCATAGGTAACAAACAACGTTTTTATTTTAAATAATATCCTAAGATCCAAGGTTCATTTAATCACATAGCCGACATTATTAATCTAAGCTACCTAAGAAATACAATATTAAAAAAATACTTGCATCCCGATATGGAGTTAATCTAAGGTAGAGTTTACGACTTGTCCTCACCTTTGCCACAACGGGGACGACAAACCGCAAACGAACATAAGATTGGACAGAACTACTGCTACAACTTCAACGACACATTTCCATATGCTCCCACGACCCAAATTCGATTCTCCTTCAACAAAGATCTAGATATATAATTATTCGCAATACACATACTAGTTTTACAAAATAGATCATAACTTCCAAACGATAAGTTGGAATTGGGTGGTTATTATCTTTTTAGACACTGCGACCAAGAGCTTTCCAACGACATATTGTGTGTTTCGTTTATCCTTACGGATAATAAGAAAAACACTGCATCCGTAATTGCAGCTTTAATCGCGAGTGATTCAACATCAATGACTGAGGGCACCGATCATTGGCTTGAGGAGTTGGTGAGAGTGTCATTTTTGTCGTATCTTGTATTATCAACCGACACCACATGTGCCGGACGAACTGGCCCAAGCAGCATTCCTCCAAGAAAAAATGATCTGAAAAAACTAATTAGTTTTTGGCAGTAAAAAGATTCCAAAAAACTAAGGGAGGATAGGAGTTTTCAACAAACCTAGAGGTGGCAGATTAACAAATGTGAGGCCCAATGGAAGAAGACCTTCCAAGGTAGATATAGTCTGTGTCTCAGGTAGTTGAAGGCATGAGCGAGGTCTCATACTTTCGATGTAAAGGGCAGTGAAGAAATTGTGGATACTTGTTTCCTGCATACCACATCGTTTGAAACATGAGTCCACAACCATACCTCGACATCGTAAGGCATCACCGGTGAAGAGTGCCTTTTCACATGTTTTCTAAAGAAAGTTCTTGATTTTAGGAGGATTTTGTAGGTTACAGATGCATTTTTCTAGATGAAGAGTTCGGTAGAGCATGGAGGAAGAGAGGATTTCTCAAAAGAGTAGCCTGATTTAGTGGAGTAAATATCCGATTTATCGGATAACCAAACAAGCTCATCAACCATGCGACAAGAGCTAGGAATGATCTTACATATTTTGTCCTCATATGGAGGTAAAATTTTCCTGATCCATGATCTATTCCAGTCCTTAGAGACCAGGTCAATGAGATCGTACACCATGAGAGAAAGTATTGCTTCCGTTGGTGGGCGAAAATGGTACTAAGCGTCGAAGTAGACAACCACATGTCAGACTAAACCCGTATCTTTGAACCACCCCCCCACCACCCATCCAAGGCCTTTCTTTAGTACTTCACGTCCCGCGATAATACTTCTGTTGCTATGTGATACAGATTCGGAAACGAGGCTTTCCAAAAATGGAGAAAAGAGGCAGTATTTACCCAAGAATATTTTTCTTAATAAAGAATCATGTTCTTTGATTAGGCGCCAAGCAATCTTTGCTAACAGAGCATCATTGAAATCTTCAATATCACGGAAGCCTAAACCTTCCCTATTTGTTAGGCATAGTGAGCTTGTCTCAAGAGACCCATCAAATTTTCCTAATATCCGGTTTAATATTCCATTAAAATCGAGTGAGTATAGACTAGATTTTCTTGCAGAGAGAGAGAGAGAGAGAGAGAGAGAGAGAGAGAGAGAGAGAGAGAGAGAGAGAGAGAGAGAGAGAGAGAGAGAGAGAGAGTTTGAAACAAGACATGGTATAGGCCAGCATTTCTCGAAGGACTGATTTGAGGAAGATTTGTTTGCCCGCGCTAGACAAGAAGCGTGATGTCCAACTATGTGATCCATCGATAAAAAATGCTAGCAAAAATGTCATGCTTCTTCTGCCCAAAGTATTCTCGGAGTCCCAAAATGTTCTGGGAGTCCCAAGTACTTTACAGTTTCTCCTTCTTTATCAATTCAAAGGCTAGCTTTGATTCAAGATTCTAACTCATGAGGATTTTTCGCCGAGAAAGTAATTGTCGACTTGTTCAGGTTAATGTACTGACCCGAGGCTTTCTCGTGGGTAGAGAGGATGGAGAATAAGGTGGAAACATTATTCTGATCCGTCTTTCAGAAGAAAATGGTGTCATCCGCAAAGAGAAGGGAGTTAATTAAGGGAGGATTTCATGCTACCTTAATTCTATAGACAACCAAGCGCTTGGGAGCAAAGAGATAAACCCGATAGAACCTCCATACAAAGGATAAAAAAGCATGGAGAAAGAGGGTCTCCCTGACATAGGCCACTGGAGGGGGTCACTAGACCTTAAGGAGCATCATTTATCAAGAAGAATAAGAAATAGTGGTAAGACACTCCATGATCCAAGAGATCAAAATATCACGGAAACCAAACTGCTTAAGCACTAGTCAAAGAAAGTATCATTCGATCCGATCATATTCATTACCCATATCAGTCTTGGCAGCCATTGCACACCATTTATAGATGCAGAAGTGCGGAGCAAATGGAGAATTTCGTGAGTAATAAGAACGTTGTCGGATATAGCTCTGTTTGGAAAAAGTAGACTTAAATTCCAAAATCAAAGTTGGGAGAAAGGGCTTATGGTGCTTTGTTAAGATCTTTGCAAATATCTTATAGTGTGTAGAGCAGAGGATAATGCGGTGAAAGTCTACAAACGCTTTTGGTGCTGTTATTTTCGGGATCAAACGAACATGAGTTTCATTTTGGCGGTGATGTAGCAAGCTGGTCTCAAAGAAGCTTTGTATGTCTCGAGAGACATCATCACCAATAATATCTCAAAACGAATGGTAGAAACCTGCTGAGAAACCATCTGGACCATGAGCCTTGTCATCATGGATGGCAGAGACCACACACTTTATTTCCAAAACTTCGAGTAAAGCAATAAGGGCTTCATTCATTTCCAGCGAGATTTTAGGAGAAACTGCTTTGTGAACCAACAAGGAGAAAATGCTGGGCGTGGATGAAAAATGCTCTGGTAGTATGATGCAATAATATTGACAATCGCCTCCTCTTCATAAACTGCTTCTCCTTTATTGTTTTTCTATAATAGATAAAACTTGTTAATTTCTCTTCCTCCTCTCGTGACTGCGAAGAACTAGTTAGTACTTTTGTTGCCATTTTGTAGCCAGAGGATACGACTACGTGTTCTCCAATAGATCTCTTCATCCGCATAAGCCGCTTCTAAATATTTTTAAAGAGAAAAGATGAGATTAGGAGCAGGAGATGGGTCCGAGAGACATCTTCAAGATTTTCTTGTTGGTCAAGGATTCAAACCATGCTATTGAGATTATGTTCTTTCGTCCATTCAATCAGTTTCCTCCTAATATGGCTGATCTTAGTGAGGACTGATTCAAGGGAGGGGAAATGCCATTCTTCAACCAGTTTTTGGACTTCAAGTTTATATCGTAAGTGTCTATCACATATGAAGTTGTCCTTCTTTTTACGGAGAGCTTGGTCAAAATAGGTGACAAGGGGGCGATGGTCTGAACCTTCAAAACATAAGTATCTGTAGTGACCTTCCGGAAACATCTCAGACATGAACAATTAGTTAGATAGTGGTCTAGTCATGAGTGGATGAAGATAACGTGTTACACGGCAAGATAAATAACTTCCATAGAATTAGAGGTTCCAAAGGCCATTTTCCAAGACAAAGTTGTGGAAATCTGAAAAAAGAGCCTTCCCACCTAATTGGAACACTTTCCTTCTCATTGTTTTCCAAAGATTGTTAAACTCGCCAGTGAGGAACCATGCATCTTCCTTGAGACTACGCAAGGTTAACAGCATGTTCCAAAATTGAGGTCGATCTTGTTTATTTGGTGCACCGTAGATAAAAGGGACAAATACAGACTTTTGATTAATCAAATGATTTGTATTATTAATGTTTGGAGAGGCCTACAGAACTTCAACATAGATGTTTTATTTCCAAGAGAGAGCTAAACCGCCACTAAGTCCAGTTGGAGGGCCGGTGAAGTGGTTTTTGTAGTATGGGCCTTAATAAAATCTGTAGATATCTTTGTCTTTTTGTTTCGTCTCTATCATGAACAAAAATTCTGGAGAGATCTTAGATCGAAGATCCTTAAGACGACAAACTATCATGAAGATCCTAATACTCTGACAGTTCCAGATCAAGCATGCTAATGCTAAGGAAGAGAGATTGGAGGTGACAAAAAATCTGATTTTCTCGTCCTGATGGCTGAGATGATATTCACTGATGGAGCAGAAGAAGCGCATCAGCCTTTGGTCCGGAAGAGGATGAAGCATTATCCAGCACAAGATTTCTTCTCGGAGAGTTTTGGATATTGGTAATGCACCGTTATTTTTATCACAATTACATGAGTTGGGATTTTAGTAACCCTCTTTCGTGAACTGGAAATTTGTCGAGCTTCTTTTTGCCAGCAGCTTTCGAATTTGCAGTCTTAGAAGTAGCTGCAGATTTTGGTGATTTCCTCTTTGAAGCATATATAGTCCAAAGGTTCATTAACATTACTAATGGTTAGCAAGGGGCCCAGTATGAGAAAAACGTGAAGCCTATCTTCACTTAGAGTACCAATGAGACAATCCTCAGTATGTTGGTCATATCCGGGGAGCGTCGCGGTTTTTGATCCAAACAGACGAGAAGTGTTGCCAGTAAACTGGGGTTGCAAAATTTCTTCCAAGAACTGGATCTCTACATGGTTAAGTTAATCGTTCAAGGACAGATGGTTATAAGATATGATCCAGAGCATAACGTCTATCATGGAAGAGGAGCCGCCCTTACCTGTCACAACTATAGGTTGCATTTGTTCGCGTTGAGGTTTGGTAGAAAGCGTGTGCGAAACCTTATATTGGATGGATCTCAATTGGATGGCGCCACCTTCCATTTCTTGATACATTGCATGAGTTTATGGTTCATGACCTTTTTTTTGCATGGAATAATCCATCACCTCATTCACTTCACAATTTCTCACCTCCAGACCTCTCTCTAACCTCTCCCTCTCAGTTCTCTCTCTCTCTCTCTGATCATCTCATGCAACCAATAAACCTGCATTTCCCCTTGAATCTTCAAGAAATCATTAAGAACACTTAAGTGTTCATCATACCTTGCATCACAAGAAATCCTATATCTTCTAAACCATAAGCTTGATCCACCGGAGGTCGCCGGAATATCGCCGGAAATCTCCCGCTGGCGAGACTCTTAATTCTTCCTCCTTTCACCTTGGTGTTTCAAGCCTCTACTCTCATCCTAGAAGTTGTATCTCACTCTCTTAACCCTCTTCAATGGCTAGAACTTCTTTCTAGTCACCGGAAACCCTGAAACGCCGTCGATCAACGCTCCCACCACCGTGGTCAACGCCGGAGCCGGGCGCCGAAGAAACTCATTCTCCGCCTTCTGTTCAACCGGTTCATCAAGAGTGGTTCAACATTGAATTTAGATGGAATTGGGTTGGTCAATCATTGGAATCAGTTTAATTTAAACCGGTCAACCCTCGGTCAATGCAGGTCAATGGTTGACATTAGGCTGGTTTAACTAAACCGGTTAATTGGAGTTGGTTTAGCTGATTCAACCGGTTCAGTGGGTGGTCAACGGTCCAGGAGTGGTCAACGGTCAACTGGTCAACGCCCGGTCAGCCGGTCGACGATCGGTCAACGCTGTGTTCAACGCCGGTCAACGTGTTTGACTCCGGCCAGTTCTTGTTCGAGAAGTTCTAAGGGTTTTGGGGATCTTCGGGGTTCGTGTCGGAGTATTCGGGGTCGAGATCCAGTTCGGTGGTCTCGGGATTCATACCGCATCAGTTTTGTCACTATGAGTCGGCTCAACTTGTAGTTAGATAGTATGCATGTAGACCGAGAACCTAAAGCCGTAGAACTAGGAATTGCATACCCGTGCTTGAATGAATTTGTTGACGACTAATAATGATTGGTTAACAATAAACCAGTTAAGTAATTGAAAGGTATGTTAGGATCATAGGAATAAACCGTTGATTGTCGCTAGGTTGTTACAGGAATTAAGACGACAGTAAAATACAGAAGTAAACTCTAACAAACGTATAAAGTATATAACAGGTTGGGATTAGATTAAAATAGTGGTTGAGGGTTAATGAATGAATGAATTAAGTGAATCATGAGATATCAGGGAGATAGTAAGTTTACTATCTCTAATTCGACAGCTTGAGGAGTTATTAAAAGATACTTAGGGAAAGAGTAGCTAAGGAATTGTGTGGTCGAGGAGCCGTCAACGGATTAGTAGTCTGCTAATCAAAGGTAGCAGACAAGAATGAATTGACTGTGTAGATGCTTTGATGTTGTTGAGCTTTATGTGCAGGCTTATTTAGACTGTCCGGTTTTGGGCCAAGCGGTCCATGTGGACACTTAATCCGGTCACGGGGTCGGTTAAGTTCGTAGTTTTTTGGCTCGGTATAGCACCGGGTCAGAGTGGTGGTGTTGGCGTGTAATAGGCTTGCGGGATAGTTCGGTTGTTTATTTTGCTGTTGATGGTTGTGTGATTGGTGTTAGATTCTCAATGAGTCTGTGTGTTTACATTATTGCACTAGGACTCTAGGGTGCGTTAGATCCCGCAAGTCTAGATTTTGAAGGCGGTCCAGCACTTCCGACCCGATTGGATCCTCGGGTAGTTGCCTAACCAGATCGTGTATCTTCGGGTGGTGATTCTGGTCATGGCATGAACCTACTGAGTGACGCCGGTAGGTGTGCTGTTCGGAGAATTCGGAGTCATGTCCTAGGATCGAGCTGCATGGAAACTTAGGTTACTATGGGGTAACCCGAGTTGCTGCGTATCGATGGGCTGAGAACAGTGTCCTAGGTAATCGTACTTCGTGTTAACGTCTAGGAGTCGTGGGTTGTTGTAGTTACCTGGTTGTTGATTATGTAAACCTGTGGAAGTTACCGAGTCTGCATATAGTGGGTCCAGTGGAGTAAGTTGGTTTGCGCGATAGATAGATCGAATCCAATCGAGAGCATGTGCCGCACTGCTTTCGATTTCCTTAATCGTTCCTTCCTCTTTTGGCAATTGCTTGTGTGTTGTGGGTTTATCACGTCGTGGAAGTAGGTGATCGACCGTTTTCTTTGTTGTTTGTTGTTTTGGGGTTTGGGGCGGGATTTGTAGTTAATAGATAGACTAGAATCCTTAGTGGGGAGCCGGTTCATTGGGTGATTTTAGAACACTCATTAGACTCTTTTTGTGTTTTCAGGTTTAGCAGCGGTGGATCTATGTAGTTTCGGGATCGCTTGTGGCGGGGATTTTGATTCGATGTTTTGTTATTTTCTCGGTTCGGCTTTGGCGCCATTTTATTGTTGGAGCTGAATAGTTGAGTTTAATGGTAAAGTTGTTTTGTAAATGTGTAAACGTTATGTAAACGTTTAGTTGCTCTGTAGTGAACATGATTCTCTGATATATTGGTTTTGTCCGAACCGACATAACTCACAGAAGCAATACATGTTGCGAAGCTTTGTATTGTGGAAGTGAGGATAGCGGAGTCAAGGACAGGTCAGTATGATCCTTTGTCACAAACCGATCTGCCTCTGGCATCGTCTTGTGACGAACGTTTCCTGTTTGACTTGCTTGGGCTCGACTTGGTCACGTTATTGTTTGATTGTTGACCGGTCAGCTCGACGGTCAACGGATAATGGGAAAGGGGCGTTACAAGGAATCTCGTTCTCAGAAGAAATCTATGGAGTTGAACCAAATATTTCTATTTTGGCATCCTACTCTCTCCTTGTTAATGAGGGCTTAAAGGTTCCGGCATCCAAAATCAATCAGTTGGTTACTGATGAAGAGATCCTGAGAGATGAGCTTTATTCAATAGAAGATATCGATCTCTTCGATAAGGATCTTCATATGACTCATCTTGGTGAACATGTTCGCAGAGAGAATTCTTTGGTTGGTCGACCGTTATGGGATGTGCATGGCTCGAATGAGGTGGTTATTTTGATGCCGAAGCTACGAGGCTTTGTAATGAGGAGTTCGTTTTTCTGGAGAGTCGAGCTTCCGAGGACTCTTAGCTGGTCGTTTATTTGTGTCCCTTTTTTGTTCGGTTAGGTGACGCTGGAATTTTTTTTTAATGTAAATGAAAACTGTTCTCTTTTTAATATAAGGGTTTTGGTTTTTTTTTGTGTGTGCATTTTGCTTTGTCTAATTGCATTTTTTTTTTGGGTGCAAACATTGGTGCCTTATCTATAATTGTTTTTAGGTGCGAGACTGTGCCGGCTTAACTTGTAAACTGATTTTCTTGGTGTGGATTTACGTTTTGCTTATCTTGTAAATAACTCATAAAGCGAGTGCATGCTCGGCTTATCTTGTGGTTCGTATCAACGTGCAAAACTGTTGCCGGCTATCTTGTAAGTGGTTTTAAGGGCGAGTTTGGCTCGGCTTATCATGTAATTAAGTGATCGTTTTTAGGTGCAGGTACGTGCTCGGCTTATCATATAGAAGTATTGGTTAAACTGGATGTGTGAAGGAATGTTTGTCTTATTTCTATATGTTTGGTCAAAGACTTATGTGGGACTGGCCCCAACTTAAGTCTTTCAATATTGATATCAATTTTGACGACATGTCGTGCATAGTTACTATGTTATGTAAGACGTTGTTTTGATCAATCACTGGCTAGAATGTCGATGATTGTAAAGAACGACACTTCTTGGAAAGATTTTTATAAATTTTTTTATTGAAATAGTTGAACCTTGAAAAAGTTTGCCTACATACCTTCCGAAGAGTAATCAAGTCGATCGTAATTCACTTTACATATTTAAGAGAGTACTTCGGCTTGTAGAGAGAGCCGAATTTTTTTCTTTATTTATTTTTTTGAGTCGGTGCCTGTTTAGTAGTAGTATCTTTTGAGCTTGTTTGCGTTCCATGATCGATGTATTGCTTCCCCTAGCATGGTGACAAGCTAGCTGACTCCTAGTTTGACGACCTTCGAGATAATGTAAGGTCCTTCCTATTTCGCGTTAAGCTTATCAACTTTAAATTCTCGTGTGTGTTCGAAGACTTTTCTCAAACGATGTCGCTTTCGTTGAAGTGCCTGCCTTTGGCCTTTTGTTGTAATATTTGGTCGGCTATTGCTGATAATTTTGGATTATGAGGACTAATTGGTCGCGTTTTTCCTCCTCCTGATCGAGGTGATAGAGGATCATATTGTTGTTAAGGTCCTCATGTTCAGGTGCTAGATCTTTCCGGGTTGTTCGAACACATACTTCGCCTAGGGCCATTGCTTCAATTTCGTGCGACTGTGAGAAAGGTTTTTGACCAGTTTCTCGGCGCGAAGTCGTTCGGTGGGACCAGAGAACTCTGTCTAGCTTGTCGGTCCAAACTCCTTTTTTACTCTCGAGTCATTTTTAACCCATCTATAATCTTTTTGTTCGTCGCCTCAGCTTGCCCATTTCGTTGGGGCGAGGCATTGATTTTCCTAGTCTTATTCTTCATCGTGCGCATAATCCATCGAATACGTTCAAATTAAAATGTGAGCCGTTATCCGTCACGATTTCATTAGGTAAACCGTGACGGCATATGATGTATTTCTAGACAAATTTTTGTACGTCCAGATAGTGAATTTTAGCGTAGACTCGACCTCTACCTTTTTGGTGAAATAATAAGTCATTATGTTGACGAATTTCGTCTGCCTGCATGTTCATAAGGGACCCACGATGTCTATTGCCCATCTCATGAATAGATAGGGCGCGGCAGAAGTGGTCAAAAATTCGATAGGCTGATGAATATTCAGTCTGTGTCTTTGGAATTTTTTGCTATTAGCTACATATTTTCTCAGTCTGCTATTGATATATCATGGTTTTTACCCATTTTAGACCATGATATAGTTGTGTTTTTAGTGTCTTTTGTATTCGTTTAGAGTCTTTTACAGGTTTAATCAGGTTTGGAGCTAATTGGAGATATTTGGAGCATTTTGGGACTTTTGGGACGTTTTGGCCGAGAGCTTAAGTCACTGTCCGATTTATTGATCGTGCATCGACCGACACACCTTGTGCATCGGTCGACACACTAGCGAGATGGGCCGTACACGTCGGTTTAATGAAGATATGAAGATTTGCAAAGAAGCCCAAGATAGTTCCAGTATTTACACAGAAGCCCCATCCGAGATTATACCTATATATACTAGTTTTTGGTGTTTAATTTAGATACGCTTTACATTACGCTTTGATACTAATAGCTAAGAGATTTCTAGAGCTTTTGGGGCTGATCTATTTCCTGTATTCACTTATTTTGGAGAAGATTTCGAACCCCTTTATCTATTTAATTTCTTATATGCAATCTATTATTTCTTTGATTATGTTTTCATTAATCATGTCTGAGTAGATCCATAGTTGAGTTTAGGGTTTCTCACATAGGATTTCATGACTTGCTAGACTTGTTCAATTTCAGTTAAGGATTCAAACTATATCTGTTCTTCAATTTAATTGTGCTTAAAGCTAGTTCTAACCTGATCAATTAGAATCTAGATCCTAGGTTGCTAAATACGTCACGGAAGTGGGGTTTAGGAATCTGAACTAATTAAATTGGGCAATTAAACTTTGCGCAAACAGAAGTTTGGTTTAGGATAATTGTGAACATATCAAACTTGGGATTAATGCTAGTTTAATCTGTTAGTTCTCGCAAACGAAAGTTTGGTTTGCTGCACTTAGACTTAGAGAATTATCGCAAAGGAATTTGGTTAATTCTATATCTGTGTTTTGAGTTCTAGAACTGTGCTTAATTAGATCCTTGCTGAATGAACTGTCTGCTTGTCTGATTTCCTGAGAATACCCTAGGCTTGACGCTTTTAGTTTATTGCTTCACAACCGTTAATCTCTGCTACTGTTTACTTTCTTGCTTCGCAATTTGTTTACTTCACCATCTGCTTATTTCTAGTATTAATCTCTACGTTTCTGTTTCTATTGAGACCAAGTGTCCCTGTGGATTCGATAGCCCTATATACTACTTTGACATTGCTGTTCACTTGCAGTTTAGAATAGGGTAAAACTTAGAACCTATCAAGTTTTTGGCGCCGTTGCCGGGGACTCTTAGAGTCTTCGATAGGACCGAACTTAGGGTTTTTACTAGAAATTTTTCTTTTTGTTTTTGTTCTTTTTCGTTTTTATTTTTTTTGATTTTGCTAACTTTTTCTCTGATTTCTCTCTGTCGCAGGTACGAATTTCGCCTTGCGTCGATCGTTGCATACTTTGCGTCGATCGTCACTAGGCGATTCTGAGATTGAATCGATCGTTGCACTGATAGCATCGATCGTTGCTGGACGATTACAGACAGTTTATGCCAACGCAGAAAACTCGAAGTAATCCGAACTCGAGCTTGCTTAATCTCGGACTAGAGGAACTTGGACGTCTAGAGAGGACTATCAAAAGAGAAAAGAGAGAGAGAATGGTTCGAGAACGTCTGATCTTGATACCAGATGCTGAAGGTACCCTGAGGGACCAAGATAACAACCCATACAATGCTGCTGGGCATCGGGTTGATGCTGAAGGGAATGTCATCCCTGATCCTCCTGAGCAACAGCAACATGAGCTGAACCGAAACCAGGGTCAAGGACAGGCCCAAGATAGAGAGATGGTGGTTCATGAGAGGACACTAGCTGATTACAACAGACCTGACGAGTTTCATGCAAACCGAGCAGCTCTAGTGCTTCCTGCTTTTGAGAGGAATGATTTTGAGGTAAAGACCATCTACTACCAGCTGATGAGACATATTGCTTTTCATGGTCTTCAAGCAGAGCAGCCTATGGATCACATTGACAAGTTTGAGGACATAGTCACTGGCATGAAGTATGAAGGAGTATGCCCGGACTATCTGTTCCTTAAGCTATTTCCGCACAATCTTGCTGGAGACGCTAGTGCATGGCTGAGACAACTGGCACCTGGTGAAGGATTCGTTTAGTATTTCCTGGTTCAATTATCAGATTAATTGATCCTACTAAACATGCCAGATCTAGGTTCTCTTGCTAGAATCATAAAGGATCTCACCTGTTACCTTGTTTTGCAGCGGAAAGGGGAGGTACGGGTCAGAGACCAGCAGAACCACCAAGAGATAGCTCCTCCAAAGGCTCACACACGCACGCACAGGAAATTGGCTGCTAGACCGAAGAGGAGGGAGGCCGCAGAGAGAGAGAGAGTTGGCGCAGGAGGCTTGAGAAAATTAGAGAGCTAGGTCAGGTTTTATTCATTAAAACCCCTTCTAGTTCTCATGGGCTTTTGGGCCCAAATCTCAGTCTGATTAAATCCCTTGGATTTAATCAGGCCCTTCTATCTCTCCAAGCACAGTAAATGCCTAGCACTTTTACCGTACATCCGCTGTGCTGTTCCTTCATAGTTTCCTGTTAGCTTAGGCGTGTGACCCATATGGGATCATATAATAAAAGAATTAAGTCCAAGACTTATAGATCATGAGCGGACTCTAGCAAGCCATCATGACCCCCAGTATTATATGACTTATGTCTGATCATTGACATACTCTTACTTTCTAGAGACAGTACAGAGATTACTGGACATAATTCCAACAATCTCCCACTTGTAATGGAATCTATGTATTCATAATCCTTTTGTCTCAACATCTCGATTAGTCATAAGGCAAGATTAGTGTCATCCTTATAAAGCCTAATCTTGTTCATCGGACTCTGATTTGATACTGACAATCCAAACGACTTGGGAAAGTCCGTTTGAGCATGGCCATGCATTTTCCAGTATTCAAATCTCCGATTGGCCTAGAGATATTCACTCCATTTATATTGGAGGGACAAATCCCGTCTTGTTCCATCACTGTAAACTACTCATTTCATAATATACCCAAACAAGGTCCTTATAACTATCGCTTAACGACAGTGTTAGACAATGATCAAAGTGCATTAGTTCATGTGCAGTCACATGCATGCGAACTCAGGTCTAAGGACTATACTCTATAGTCGTAGTAAGAATCTCTTATGACACAGATATAAATATCCTGAAGAGTTCTTATAAGCGGGTCTTGTCCGGTCGTATGTACCCAAACATACACCTATGTATTGACTTTGATGCCGTGCATCTATGACATCCTGAGACTTTGTCATAAGTCACATACCAATCTAGTCTCACACGGTTGTTGGTGTTCCAATTTCAACAACCTTCGACTAGGGACAGGATGATATAAGCCATCTATCAAATATAGGGTCTCATGATCAAGCTAAATGACTTTGATGACTCAAGATCAAGTCACTTACTTCGATGACCTATAAAATGGTTCATATCATTTTGGAACGATTATTTCATCACAGTTAAAATAATCTTGAAATAATAATTTCATTAAACATCTTAAATGTTTTACAAGAACATATCAAATAACTAAATAAAGCCCTCAAACTCCCACTCAAATTTAGATTACATTTCAATGTCTCTAATGCCTACAACTTCAGTCAGGAACTCGAGCTTAGGTCTTGGGAGTGGCTTTGTCAATGGATCAGCGACGTTATCATCTGTCTGAACTCGGCTGATCTTGACTTCCTTTCTATTAATGATGTCACATATCAAGTGAAATCTTCTTAGCACATGCTTGGATTTCTGGTGTGATCTTGGTTCCTTTGCCTGAGCAATAGCACCATTGTTATCACAAAACAGTGCCAGAGGCTCAGCCGCATTTGGTATCACACCTAGTTCAATAATGAACTTTCGTATCCAAACAGCTTCCTTCGCTGCTTCCGAAGCGGCGATATATTCAGCTTCTGTAGTGGAATCAGCAACGGTGTCTTGCTTGGAGCTTCTCCAACTGATTGCACCGCCATTCAGACAAAAGATATAACCGGACTGTGACCGGAAATCATCTTGGTCTGTCTGGAAACTTGCGTCCGTGAATCCACTGACTTCAAGCACATCACTTCCACCGTACACCAAGAACTTATCCTTAGTATGTCTTAGATACTTCAGGATATTCTTGACGGCAATCCAATGGTTTTCACCTGGATTTGACTGGTATCTACTCGTCATGCTCAATGCATAAGCAACATCAGGACGAGTACAGATCATGGCATACATGACAGATCCTATTTTAGATGCATAAGGAATATTCTTCATGCGCTCAAGCTCAGCAGCCGTCGTAGGGCTCTGCTTCTTGCTTAGCGTTGTGCCATGTACCATTGGCGTGAAGCCCTTCTTGGAATCTGCCATGCTGAATCTATGCAGGACTTTGTCAATGTATGAATCTTGACACAAGCCTATCAGCCTTTTAGATCTATCCCGGTAGATCCTGATTCCAAGAACGTATGCGGCTTCACCCATGTCTTTCATGGAAAAACAACTTCCAAGCCAGTCCTTTACCGACTTCAGCATTGGTACGTCGTTTCCGAGAAGTAGTATGTCATTGACATACAGAATAAGAAATACTATCTTGCTCCCACTAGTTTTCTTATACACGCATTGTTCTTCTTCGTTTCTGATGAAGTCAAATTGCTTGATCGCTTCATCAAAACGAAGATTCCAGCTCCTTGATGCTTGCTTCAATCCATAAATGGATTTATGAAGCTTGCATACTTTCCCAGCATTCTTTGGATCTATGTAACCGTCAGGTTGTGTCATATACACATCCTCTTCCAGAATGCCATTCAGGAAGGCGGTTTTTACGTCCATCTGCCAAATTTCATAATCATGAAAAGCTGCAGTTGCTAGTAGAATCCGAATAGATTTCATCATAGCCACTGGGGAATAGGTTTCATCATAATCCACACCGTGAACTTGTCTGAAACCTTTTGCCACCAACCTGGCTTTATAAATCTGGACATTTCCATCCACATCAATCTTCTTCTTGAAGATCCATTTGCACTCGATGGCTTTTACACCAGCGGGTAAGTCAACCAACGAAAACACTTGGTTGACCGACATGGAGTCCATTTCGGAATCAGTGGCCTTACGCCACTTAGAGGAATCTGGGCCCATCATGGCTTGATTGAAGTTCGATGGTTCATCACCATCAATGATCAGAAGATCAGGACAGTTAGTCACGAGGAATCCTTGATATCTCTCGGGTTCGTGACGGATCCTCCCGGATCTTCGAACTTCAGGTACTACAGGTTTATGCTCTACAATTTCTTGTAGGTCCTCCTGCTGCTCTTCTTCATTAGGTTGAGCAGTATCCTGTTCATCTTGAATTTCTTCAAGCAGTACCTTACTCCCACTGTCTTTCTTAGAGAGAAACTCCCTCTCAAGAAAATTACAATCCCGGGCAACAAAGATCTTGTTCTCGGATCGTAGATAGAAGTAATAAGCCTTGGTTTCCTTCGGATAACCAATGAAGTAGCATTTATCAGACTTTGGTGTAAGCTTGTCAGAGATCAATCTCTTGACATAGGCTTCACAACCCCAAATTCTAAGATAAGACAGCATTGGAGCTTCTCCAGTCCATAATTCATATGGTGTCTTTGCTACTGCTTTTGATGGCGCTCTATTTAGAGTGAACACTGCTGTTAGCAGAGCATATCCCCAAAGGGATATTGGAAGGTCTGTGTGACTCATCATAGACCGAACCATATCCAATAAGGTCCGATTCCTCCTCTCAGACACACCATTCCATTGAGGTGTTCCAGGAGGAGTGAGTTGGGAAACTATCCCACACTCTCTTAGATGATCACTGAACTCTTGGCTCAAGTATTCTCCTCCTCGGTCGGACCGAAGAGCTTTAATGCTTTTGCCAAGTTGGTTCTGTACTTCATTTTGGAATTCTCTGAATTTCTCAAACGATTCAGACTTATGTTTCATCAAATAAACATATCCATACCTACTGAAATCATCAGTGAAGGTAATGAAGTACTGATAGTTTCCTCTTGCATTTGTGGACATTGGGCCACACACATCAGTGTGTATCAAGCCCAATAAGTCACTGGCCCTCTCGTTAGGTTTATTAAAGGGGGCCCGTGTCATTTTGCCCATCATGCAGGATTCGCATTTCTCACATGACTCAAAGTCAAATGAGCCAAGAAGTCCATTCAAATGGAGCCTCTTAATGCGTTTCTCGCTGATGTGCCCTAAACGACAATGCCATAGAAACGTTCGGTTCTCCTCATTAGGTTTGAACCGTTTGGTATTAATGTTATAAATTGGCGCGGATTGATCAAGTATGTAAAGCCCATTCATAAGAGGGGCACAACCATAGAACAAATTGTTGCGATTGAAGGAACATAATTTATTCTTAACTGAAAAATCATAACCTTCCAAATCCAACAAAGAAATTGAAATAATATTTCTGCTTATCGCAGGTACAAAATAACAATTATTGAGTTCTAAAACCAATCCTGAAGGTAAAGACAACAAGTATGTGCCTACAGCTAGTGCAGGAACTTTCGCTCCATTCCCAACTCGTAGCTCCACTTGTCCTTGCTTCAGCCTCCTACTGTTGCTGAGTGCCTGCATATTAGTACAAATATGAGCCCCACAACCAGTATCCATAACCCATGAGGTATTATCAGAAGTAGTTGTATTAACTTCTATAACAAAAATACCTGATGAAGAAGTCTCCAAAGTCTTCTTCTTCAATTCCTTTAGACCTTCCAGGAATTTCTTACATTCTCTCCTCCAATGCCCTGGTTCTTTACAGAACCTACAGATGTCAGTAGGCCCAGCCTTGGACTTGGGCTTGGGCTTTGGCGTGTCCTTGTCCGAGACTTGAACAGCCTTAGCTTTTCCCTTGTCCTTGGCAGAGGATTTCTTAAAGCCCTTGCCCTTCTGAACCATAAGTACATTGGGGTCCTTGGCTTTCCTCAAGTTGGGCTCTGCAGTCTTGAGCATTCCGTGAAGCTCAGGCAATGTCTTACTCAAGCCATGCATATTGAAGTTCATGATGAACTGATCATAGCTTGCAGGTAAAGACTGCAGAACGATGTCGCAGGCAAGTTCCTGGCTGATAGGGCAATCGAGTTTCTGAAGATGATTGAGATAACCCATCATCTTCAAGACATGAGGACTCACTGCCGCATTTGCAGCCAACTTACAGTCTAAGAGGTTCTTAACTGTCTGGAACCTCTCAGTCCTTGCCTGCTCCTGAAAAAGCGATTTCAGGCTTGCCATTATCTCGATGGGCGACAACACACTCTCGAACTGCATTTGCAGCTCAGCAGTCATGGTCGCCAACATCAGGCAATAGACATCATTTTCATCTGACGAATGCTTTTCCCAAGCATTATGCAGATTCCTGGCGGCATTGTTAGGAGGCCTCTCGGGGAGGGGATCACGAAGGACATATTCCTTCTTCTCCTGCTTGAGGACCAGCCTCAAGTTCCTTGACCACGTCAGGAAGTTCGTTCCAGTCAGCTTCTCCTTGTCGAGAACAGACCGGATTGAGAATGTGTTTTGTGTGCTTGTAGTAGTCATAGCTGAAATATAAGATAAAAGGATTTTAGTTAATATGTTCAATATGATTAATCTCGTATTATATTTAATATGATTAATCTCGCATTATATTCAATAACATCAGTTACCCTCAATTGAATATAATGATTCCAAGATCCACATATAACTAAGATCAAAGTGGGCCACTGGCCGTCACCCAACCTTAGCTTATATCGGTAAGCCCTATCTCGGCTAATTATATCCGTGATATAACTCTTGGTTGTGAATCTGGGCCCGAGGCCCAATCCACTATGATGTCTCAAGGCCCGGGACTCCCGATGGCCTAGTCAAGAAAACCAGACTATACAGTCATGTAATCACTAATGTCTGGGACTCCCAATGACATTAATGAATCACAAACTGTTTTACCCACGCAAAAGATAAACACCCTCACACTGTAAGGCCGTGTGTACGATTGAATGGGCTTCAACAGCTGACATAATCTGGACAAGACATCCAACGCTTGATATTATTTGAGGTTTGTAGGTTTATTTTAAAATTTCATTCCCAAAATAGAAGATTACTATTTTGGAAACTTTCCATTTTTGGAAACCTACTTATTTTGGAAACTTTCTAAAATAGGAAACTTCATAAAATTGGAAACTTTCTAACTATAGAAATTTTCCTAAAAACCAAAACATGCAAATCTAGAAACTTCTATTCTAAGAAACTTTCTAATTTCAGATTTTGAAAACAGATTAATTTAAAATCGATATTAAATTTTATTTAAATAAATTTTAAATTAAATCTGAAGAAAAGACTCAAATAATTGGCCCAATTGTTTTAACTTCTTGGCCCGAGGCCCAAGAATTGGTCCATGTCCAAGACATAACCCAATTGCCCAATTAAATTACATAACCGGTCTGGTTCATTAAAATTGGTCTAACCAAAATTAATTACTACGATGACCACAATTGTCAACCGGTTATTTACTAAACCGGATTTTCTCAATTTATTTGGTCCAACCAAATCAAATTAGAAAATCACTGGTTTAGGCACTAAATCCAATTTTTCGACTTTGGATTTCTTATCCCGGTTTAACCAGAACTTAATAAATTTTATTAAGTCTGTTTATTAAACCGTGACGATTAAGTTTTAATAAGTTTTAAACCGAACCGAACCGATTGGTCACGAACCGATCACGGTCGTGACCTAGCTTTGCGGTCGAGACAGCCGCAGCCGCAAGCATCACGCTTCCGCGGCGGGTCGATAGTCGGGACGTGAAGCCGGACGGGACGGGACGATCGGGACAGCCGGGCCGTGCGATCGGGACGAGACGCGATCCATGCGATCGGCGATCGTGCGATCCATGCGATTGATCGGCCCATCTCTCGCGATCGGACGGGACGCGTACGGCTTCGATCCATGCGATCGTACCGATCGGATCCATGCGATCGTTCTCGGTCGATCCATGCGATCTCTTGCACCAAACGATCCGGACGTGTGATCCGAAACTGATCAACACTCCGACGCATACCGATTCACTATAGATCGGATCATGCGATTTCGATTTAGTTTAGGTTTTAATTCTTTGTTTCTTAAGTGTTTTTCTTATCAATAGATTGATTCAAACACTTCTAAACAACCTAAACATGATTCTAAACAAGAAATCCTAATAGAACCAATGGCTCTGATACCACTGAAGGATTCGTTTAGTATTTCCTGGTTCAATTATCAGATTAATTGATCCTACTAAACATGCCAGATCTAGGTTCTCTTGCTAGAATCATAAAGGATCTCACCTGTTACCTTGTTTTGCAGCGGATAGGGGAGGTACGGGTCAGAGATCAGCAGAACCACCAAGAGATAGCTCCTCCAAAGGCTCACACATGCACGCACAGGAAATTGGCTGCTAGACCGAAGAGGAGGGAGGCCGCAGAGAGAGAGAGAGTTGGCGCATGAGGCTTGAGAAAATTAGAGAGCTAGGTCAGGTTTTATTCATTAAATCCCCTTCTAGTTCTCATGGGCTTTTGGGCCCAAATCTCAGTCTGATTAAATCCCTTGGATTTAATCAGGCCCTTCTATCTCTCCAAGCACAGTAAATGCCTAGCACTTTTACCGTACATCCGCTGTGCCGTTCCTTCATAGTTTCCTGTTAGCTTAGGCGTGTGACCCATATGGGATCATATAATAAAAGCAATAAGTCCAAGACTTATAGATCATGAGCGGACTCTAGCAAGCCATCATGACCCCCAGTATTATATGACTTATGTCTGATCATTGACATACTCTTACTTTCTAGAGACAGTACAGAGATTACTGGACATAATTCCAACACCTGGTCAGTATACTACTTGGGCAGCCTTAAAGAGTGAGTTCCTGCGTCACTTTTATGATGATGCGCGCTCGGATCAGTCCAGACAGGACATACTCACCTTTTCCCAAGGAGATGTGGAGCCCTTGAAGACTGCCTGGATGAGATTTAAGCAGTACCAGCGTGACTGTCCACACCATGGATTCACAGAAGTACAGCTGATTGGTATTTTCTTCAGAGGCATAGATCTCCCTTATCAGACTGCGCTGGATAATTCCAGTAATGCTAATTTCAACACCAGGACTCCTACACAAGCTAAGCAGTTGATTGAGAACCTGATTGGCAGCAACAGTTGCAAGACAATGGATGAAAGGAGGAAGAAATCTGGTGGAACTGTAGAGAATTCTGATATAGCTAATATAAGATCCAGATTGGACACAGTCTACAATCTCCTGACTAGTAAGAAAACTGTCCACTTTGCCCAAGATGTAGAGGTGATTCAGGCTGAGGAGGAAACTCAGGAAGAAGATGTGAATTTCATAGGAGGTTCTGGTTTTCAAGGTAATAGATTTGGTAATCAACAGGGGAACAGATTCTCCAATGGTGGACAGACTGGTGGTTTTCAGAAGACCTATGGACAAGGTACTCAGAGAACCTATGGATCTACATCCTATCAGACTTCTCCTGCGCCTACAGCCCATGAGAGCAAAATGGAGGCTATGATGGAACAACTGATTGAGAGTCAGACCAAGATTTCTGTGGACTGCAATAAGAAGTTGGACGCTGTCTATGAAGACCTCAATGGGAAATTTGAGTCTCTGAGCACTCACATGAAGCAGTTGGACACTCAGGTAAACCAGATGTCCAGCTCACTGAAAGGAAAAGGAGTGGCAGACACTCATGTTAAGGCCTGGTCTGTGTGCATTAATGATGGATCTCACCTAGGTGAAAGATTTGAGCTAAGTACAGCTGAGTTGGTGACAGAACAGGAATTTTCGGATATTTGTGAAAAACTCTCGGGTGAAATCTGCTGCAGTGCATCGATCGATGCAACATGTGTGCCGATCGATACACCCGTCGGGATGGCAACGATCGACACACCCTTAGTGTCGGTCGTTGCAGGGCGTGAATGGACAAAACTGTCGGATGATAATAGCATAAATGCTGATTTGGAGCTTGATCGCCTATTCAATGGAGCCTCTGAGATTACTCAACAGGAGATCTACGAACAGATTTTTAGACAACACTCCTCAGTGTCTGAAGTGATTAGGCAAGAGATTGAAGAGCTGAAGAAATTAGAAGGTATTGGTGAAAAATTGGAAGAAATTCCAACTTCTGATGATCCACCTTATCATCCATGTGTGCAAAGGTACCTGAACAAGATGTTGCCCCTGGATGATGATCTGAAAGACTGGGTGATAATAGTTCCTCAGCATATCAGTGATGTTCTGCTAACTAAGGTCCCGAAGAAGCTATCTGATCCTGGAGTCTTTGTGCTGTATTGTTCTATCTTTGAGGATAGTTTTAGACGCTCTCTGTGTGATTTAGGAGCTGCTGGAAGTTTGATGCCTTACTCTGTGGCAGAAAAGCTGGGTATGCTGGATTTTACTCCTACTAGGACTTCTCTTGTCCTAGCTGATCAGTCCATACGAGTTCCTGAAGGACTCCTTATGGACATTCCGGTGAGAGTTGGAAACTACTTAGTTCCAACGGACTTCCTTGTGCTGAAATATGACTGTGATCCGGATGAAGCATTATTGCTTGGGAGACCCTTTTTGGCTACAGCAGGAGCGTTGATTGATGTTAGGAACAGCTTGATAGACCTCCATCTGGGAGATGAACCACTGCACTATGAGATGGATAAGCTGCGAAAGCCACTGATAGATGGGCAGACATTCACCATAAGGGACGCAGATTTTGAGCAGCCTGATCATACCATGGTTATAGATCCTGGAGCACATTTCACTCCATCTTTTCTTGGACATGAGCATTCCGCAACAGCCTACTCACCACCTTGGATGAGGAGACTTGAACAGAGACAGAAAAAGTCTCTGTCAGGACCTCCTGGTGCTTGAAAATTCCCATCCGTCCGGTCAAGCTATTGACCTTAAACAAGCGCTGGGTGGGAGGCAACCCACCATTAGGTACTGGTGTTTTTCTACTTAATTTTTGGTGTTTTTGTTAGGATTTTACGTTTGTTTTTGTTTCTGGGGAGTTTATGTTTGCAGGTCTCGGATAAATCGCAGTGCAACGATCGACGCACTTCTGTGTCGATCGTCACAACACGAAAGGAATCGCATTGCAGCGATCGTTGCGGTCCTGAGCAACGATCGACTATACACGAAAATCGCCAAGTAACGGTCGATGCACTCAGTGCAACGATCGATGCTCAGCGACAGAGGTAACCCGACAGACATAATTTCACCTTTTCAATTTTTATTTTCTTCTTACCGATCCTTCGCTGGACACTGCTGGGGACAGTGTGTCTTAAGTGTGGAGGAGGTGCTACTGACTTTTGTTTTCTGTTTTCTTAAGAGTCAGTCCGTTTTTCAAAAAAAATTTGTTTTATTGAGTCAAAATTGTTTAAGTAAGAAACTATGATTTTCTGAGAAGATTTACAAGACTTGCAGGAACTTAAGTAACCATTGGGATGAAGTTGCAGGATCTATCTCTGACTGTTAGAAAACCCCATCACAGATCAACCTACTGGGAACACCCACATCACTTCAGGTATCAGAGGATCCTTTTACTGACTTCAACCTTAATACTTACTTAGATTTCTCACCTAAGGGCTTGGTATACTTTGTGTCGGATTCCCTTGTTAGTTCTGACACAGCCTGTAAACCTGTCCTATTTAGTTCCCTTCTCCCCTTCTGTAAAGTAAAAAAAAATATATATAATAAACTGAGGATGAGTTAGTAACTCCGAAGTGGTCATGGGAATAGTAGCAAACACTATTATCTCTCATGTGATCCATGGAATGTGTCCAAAGTACACCCCATAACGGGAAGAACACTGATAAAAAAATAAAATGATACCCAGTGGGGAAAAATCAGTTGTTAAAGAAGGGAAAGAGAAGAAAGGGACTAGAGAAAGATAGTATGGTGGTCTAGGTAAGAACCCATGTGCCCTTTGATCGATACTCCTTAGGTGAGACCGCACTTAAATACTTGCAGAAGTCAGTAGGGAGAATTTGAATGCTTGAATGTGATTGTGGAGTTTACCTAGGACAGTTGCTAAGTGTGGGGGAAGTACATTGTGGTCTTGATATCCTGTGATTGATTCTTGCAGTGGTTTACTAAGGGGAATCTGAGTATTGTAGCTTCTAGGATGAAATGAGTTTGTGAAGAGTTTTCAAACCTCTTCACCATGTTTTAGTTCTCTGTTTTGCTTGAGGGCAAGCAAAGGCTAAGTGTGGGGGAGTTGATATATCATGGTTTTTACCCATTTTAGACCATGATATAGTTGTGTTTTTAGTGTCTTTTGTATTCGTTTAGAGTCTTTTACAGGTTTAATCAGGTTTGGAGCTAATTGGAGATATTTAGAGCATTTTGGGACTTTTGGGACGTTTTGGCCGAGAGCTTAAGTCACTGTCCGATTTATTGATCGTGCATCGACCGACACACCTTGTGCATCGGTCGACACACTAGCGAGATGGGCCGTACACGTCGGTTTAATGAAGATATGAAGATTTGCAAAGAAGCCCAAGATAGTTCCAGTATTTACACAGAAGCCCCATCCGAGATTATACCTATATATACTAGTTTTTGGTGTTTAATTTAGATACGCTTTACATTACGCTTTGATACTAATAGCTAAGAGATTTCTAGAGCTTTTGGGGCTGATCTATTTCCTGTATTCACTTATTTTGGAGAAGATTTCGAACCTCTTTATCTATTTAATTTCTTATATGCAATCTATTATTTCTTTGATTATGTTTTCATTAATCATGTCTGAGTAGATCTATAGTTGAGTTTAGGGTTTCTCACATAGGATTTCATGACTTGCTAGACTTGTTCAATTTCAGTTAAGGATTCAAACTATATCTGTTCTTCAATTTAATTGTGCTTAAAGCTAGTTCTAACCTGATCAATTAGAATCTAGATCCTAGGTTGCTAAATACGTCACGGAAGTGGGGTTTAGGAATCTGAACTAATTAAATTGGGCAATTAAACTTTGCGCAAACGGAAGTTTGGTTTAGGATAATTGTGAACATATCAAACTTGGGATTAATGCTAGTTTAATCTGTTAGTTCTCGCAAACGAAAGTTTGGTTTGCTGCACTTAGACTTAGAGAATTATCGCAAAGGAATTTGGTTAATTCTATATCTGTGTTTTGAGTTCTAGAACTGTGCTTAATTAGATCCTTGCTGAATGAACTGTCTGCTTGTCTGATTTCCTGAGAATACCCTAGGCTTGACGCTTTTAGTTTATTGCTTCACAACCGTTAATCTCTGCTACTGTTTACTTTCTTGCTTCGCAATTTGTTTACTTCACCATCTGCTTATTTCTAGTATTAATCTCTACGTTTCTGTTTCTATTGAGACCAAGTGTCCATGTGGATTCGATAGCCCTATATACTACTTTGACATTGCTGTTCACTTGCAGTTTAGAATAGGGTAAAACTTAGAACCTATCATCTATCATTGTTAGCCAGAAATATCCATGCCTTTGAATTTTTGTAGCGAGCGCTCGGCCGTTGGAGTGGTTACCTCATGCTCTTTCTCGTTTTCAAGCGTCGGGTCGCCCACTTGTCTGGGATTGTTCCTTCTAGGATATAATCTTTGATTTTGTCTCTCCAACAGTTTGTTTTCTCGGGAGATTATTTTATGACGGGCTCATTTGTTTCATCAGTGTTGTTCATTCCATCTTTGAGTTCGAATATGGCAAATGTTTTTCTGGTGTGGATGATGCTAGGTTTATCAATGCATTCGACTGGTATGACTAACCGTAAATCGGCGCCAAACATGGAAGCGAGGGTGGTTAGCGCATCTGCTGGTGAATTGTCACTTCGTAGGATTTTTGTGAATGTAAAGACGCTGGATTCATCCACTAGACTTGAAAAATCCTCAAATATGCGTCCATCCGGTCGATCTTTGCCTTGTACTCCCCGTTGTACTGGCTAGCGACGAGCTGCAAGTCGCATAACACGTCAATGTGCATTGCTATAATCGCTTTTGCTAATTGCAGTCCTGCTATCAGGTTTTCGTACATAGCCTCATTGTTTGATGCTGGGAACGCGTCGAAAAGATTGCTCTATAATTTCTCTTGTTGGGGAGGTCAACTTAATTCTTATTCCCGATCTGTTACATGAGGATGATCCGACGACGAACAAAGTCCATTTTTTTACTATTGATTTCTTTTTGTCGTGGGTGAGCTGTAATGGTATTTCGATTATAAAATCCACCAAAACTTGGGATTTTGCGCTTTTCAGCGGTTTGTACTGATAGGTCTAGTTTTATCCCTATTCTAACTGCAAGTGCACAGTGATGTAGTTGTAGTACTTAGGGTATCGAATCCACAGGGACTCCGGTCAACGATAGATAAGATAAGAAGTGGTTAAACTAGGAGAAAGCAAAGGTGATTAAACTAAAAGCAGAGCAGAAAAGTAAATCAGTAGCAGGAGTGGTTTGTGAGCAAGGAAGCGAAGCGTTAGGTTTCAGGAGTTCTCATGAAATCAGGAACACAAGCAATCAATCAATCGAGATCTAATCAGAAACTGTTCTAGAACTCAAACACGGATATAGAATTCACCAACTCTCGTTGCGAGAATTCTCTAAGTCTAAGTGTAGCAAACCAAACTTTCGTTTGCGAGAACTAACAGATTAAACCAGCATTAATTCCAAGTTTGATATGTTCACAATTAACCTGAACCAAACTTTCGTTTGCGAGAAGTTTAATTGCTCATCTAGTTCTTTCTAGCTAAATTAACCAACTTTCGCTGCATTAATCAGCCTAACATCATAATTCTGATTAGCTACTTCAGATTAAGCATTAAGAACAAACTAAATAAAGAACTAGCATATATGAATCCCTACAGATTGATTTAAACTATAGTTCCATGAAATCCCTAATGAGAATCCTTCAACCTAACATGTAAACTACTCAGACATGTTCATCGAGACAGAAAATATCATAAGTAGAAAACCAAATATCATTAAACAGAATAATCAACAGGGGTTCGAAATCAAGTCTCTTTCGAGAACAAGATCAGCCCCCAAGGCTCTCTGAAATAAAATAAAACTTAAGAAAAGCGTTGTAAAAGCGTAGCCTAAACAATGGCTTAAAAACTCTTATATAATGGTCTAAAGTTGGCTGGGGCTTCTTTGTAATTATGGAAACTTCTGGGAAAGTTGCAATATCCAATTCTTCTCATTAAACGCTCGCGAGAATGTCTGCGTCGACCTTGCATCGATCGTTGCCACAGGTGTATCGATCGATGCAGGTCTGTGAATTTGGCAGTGAAGTCCATCTCTCGGGTTAAATCCCCAAAATGCTCCAGAATGCTCTATAATGTCTAATTCCGCTCCAAACATGTCTAGACCTGTAAACATAACTAAAAGACTCCAAAACATAGTAAAAGACTCGATAAATAACACATATACCATGGTTAAAAACCCTAAAATCCATGGTATATCAACTCCCCCACACTTAGCTCTTGCTTGTCCTCAAGCAAGTAAAGAACCAAAGCATAAGAAAAGAAGTTTGAAAACACAGAAACTCATTTCGTCCTAGGGACTTTCACAATCACATTCACTTAGTAAGCCACTGAAAACTTTCCTACGGAACTCAAGACCACAATGTACTTCCCCCACACTTAGCAACTATCCCAAGTAAACTCCACAATCAAGTTAGGACATCCAAATTCACCACACTAGTCTCTGTATACAATTAGGTGCGGTCTCACAGAGGGAGTATCGAATCAAAGGACACATGGACTCAACCTATTCAGTATCTGACCACCAAACTGTTTGTTTCTGGTTTTTTTCTTTTCCCTTTCTCCCTTAGCAACTGATTTTTCCCCACTGGGTATCATTTTTTTTTTATCAGTGCTCTTCCCTTGTTACTGGGGTTTAACTTTGGATTTTTCCATGGATACACAGGAGATAATAAGGGTCTCTACCACTACCGCGACCACTTTGAAGCTATTAGTTGGTTCTTTTCCATAGATACACAGGAGGTAATATGGGTATCTACCACTCCCGTGACTACTTCGAAGTTCCTAGCTTATCCTCAGATTTTATAACTCTTTTTTGTTTTATTCTCAAGGAAGAGGAAAATCAGAAACCATACTTTGGAACATGATCATAGGCTGTGCCAAACACATCAAAGGAATCCGACCCAAAGATTACCAAGCCCCTAAGTGAGAAATTAAAGTCAAGATTAAAGTGAGACTAGTAATGGATCCTCTGAATACCTGGTTAGATATGGGTGTCCTTGGTAGGTTGATTTGTTTGGGGTTTTCTAATAGTCATAGAGGCTCTGCAAGTCTGTCCAATGGTCACTTAGTTCCTGTTCAAGCGAAAAGTTTCCTCGAAAAATCATAGTTTCATACAAATTTTGACTCAATAAAACAATTTTTTTTTGTTGAAAAACTAAGAAAACAAAAGCGTGCGTCAGTAGTTCCTCCCCCACACTTAAACTACACTGTCCCCAGTGTAATCAAAGCATGAGCTCGGTGAAAGAATAATCAAATTGAAGAACAAACCGAAAAGTTGCAGATTACTTACCTGTCGTCGCCCTGTGTCGATCGATGCCACAAGGGTGTCGATCGATGCAAGGCAAATTTTGCTCGCGGTTATGTAGATAACCGATGTCTGAACCGCAATCGAATCGGTTAACCATACATCGCAACTGCATCGACCGATGCACTAGGTGTGTCGATCGATGCAATGCGATTTTGCCTGTTTCTCTCGGCTTTGAACACACTTAAACAGAAAAATTAAAAACACCAAATCAAAACGAAAAATGAAAACAAAATCGAACCTAACAGTGGGTTGCCTCCCACTCAGCGCTTGTTTAAAGTAAGTAGCTTGACTATAGGATAGAGATTGAACTCATGGCGGTTTCAACAGAGACTTTGAGTGTCTCTGTGAATATCTCTTCATCCAAGGAGGTGTGTATGCTGTCGGATCATGAGGTTTCCCAAGGAAAGAGTAGACAGAACCGGAGCGAGAGCGAAGCTTGGGTGGGTTACTGCGTTTTCCTGCATTCAAAACAATGTGGTCAGGAGGTTTAAACTTAGGTCATTTATACCTTACCTTTGGTGCAGATCTGATGTTTGGGGCTTTCTGCTTATGAGCAGTTGCAGGTACTGAAGATGTTAGAGCAGGTTCAAGAGGAACTGCCATCTTCTTCTTTCCACTATCAGATACTGTGGTTCCACCAATCTGAACTTCTTCTTTCAGATGACCATCAGTGGAGATCATCTTCTTTGCATGAACTCGCGAAGTTTCAACTGGTGGTGTTTTATTCACCTTCTTATCCATCACTTTCATGCAGTTAGCCACTTTTAGCTCTTTTTTGGAGGGTTTAGGAACCTTAGGATATGGCTCAATGGGATTGTAGACTCGTTCTGGTACTGTTGCAGGTTTCTGGTCATGTCTGCGTTCTGTGTCGATCGTTGCATGATGTGTGTCGATCGATGCACGGCGATTCTGTTTGTCGTAAGAACTCGAAATTGCCGTCAGAACGGCGTGTCGATCGACACTAAGGGGGTGTCGATCGATGCATGTATCAGACAGACAATATTCATCCAGAAAATACGAGATTATGCTCTCTTCTTCACCTAGCAACTCAATCTCATCCCCTAAGGTAACAGCTTTGATGGGTTTGTACTATTCAGCTTTCCTAGATTCATTTTGTCTTCGTATTGCTCCAGCTGTTTGCTGAACTTGGACATCTAGCTCATTCGCATGTGTGCTCAAAGATTCAAACTTTCCATTCAGATCTTCATACAATGCATCTATTCTTGAGTTAAAGGACACAAACATCTGTTGTTGTCCCTCAAGACACTGCTCCATCATGATTTCCAATCTGCTCTTATGTGTAGGTGCAGGCGGTGCTTGGTAAGAAGAAACACCATAGTTCCTAGAGAAGGCATTGCCCTGTTGCTGGAAAGGTCCCTGAAAAGCTGATTCCTGACTGTAGAATTCATTCCCTCCAACGCAGTTGATAGCTTCTTGTGCATACTTTCCAAGTAGAAGACTATGCAGATAGTCAACTTTACTCTTCAACCCAGCTATCTGTGAATTATCAATCCCTGGACTAAAGAAATCATACATCTTTCTTACGATATGTGTCGATCGATGCAGTGGAAGCGTTGATCGATGCAAGCGCGATGATGTGACGATCGACACACAGGACCGTGTCGATCGATGCAGGGCGATTACAGGCGTACCTGAAACGCAAGAATAGAAAAAAAAAAAAAATTAGTAGCAAAAAATAAAAACGAAAAACCTAGTCTAAACCCTAAGTTCAAATCTATCGAGGACTCAAAAGAGTCCCCGGCAACGGCGCCAAAAACTTGATAGGTCTAGTTTTATCCCTATTCTAACTGCAAGTGCACAGTGATGTAGTTGTAGTACTTAGGGTAACGAATCCACAGGGACTCCGGTCAACGATAGATAAGAACAGAAGTGATTAAACTAGGAGAAAGCAAAGGTGATTAAACTAAAAGCAGAGCAGAAAAGTAAATCAGTAGCAGGAGTGGTTTGTGAGCAAGGAAGCGAAGAGTTAGGTTTCAGGAGTTCTCAGAAAATCAGGAACACAAGCAATCAATCAATCGGGATCTAATCAGAAACTGTTCTAGAACTCAAACACGGATATAGAATTCACCAACTCTCGTTGCGAGAATTCTCTAAGTCTAAGTGTAGCAAACCAAACTTTCGTTTGCGAGAACTAACAGATTAAACCAGCATTAATTCCAAGTTTGATATGTTCACAATTAACCTGAACCAAACTTTCGTTTGCGAGAATTTTAATTGCTCATCTAGGTTCTTTATAGCTAAATTAACCAACTTTCGCTGCATTAATCAGCCTAACATCATAATTCTGATTAGCTACTTCAGATTAAGCATTAAGAACAACCTAAACAAAGAACTAGCATATATGAATCCCTACAGATTGATTTAAACTATAGTTCCATGAAATCCCTAATGAGAATCCTTCAACCTAACAGGTAAACTACTCAGACATGTTCATCGAGTTAGAAAATATCATAAGTAGAAAACCAAATATCATTAAACAGAATAATCAACAGGGGTTCGAAATCAAGTCTCTTTCGAGAACAAGATCAGCCCCTAAGGCTCTATGAAATAAAATAAAACTTAAGGAAAGCGTTGTAAAAGCGTAGCCTAAACAATGGCTTAAAAACTCTTATATAATGGTCTAAAGTTGGTTGGGGCTTCTTTGTAATTATGGAAACTTCTGGGCAAAGTTGCAATATCCAATTCTTCTCATTAAACGCTCGCGAGAATGTCTGCCACAGGTGTATCGATCGATACAGGTCTGTGAATTTGGCAGTGAAGTCCATCTCTCGGGTTAAATCCCCAAAATGCTCCAGAATGCTCTATAATGTCCAATTCCGCTCCAAACGTGTCTAGACCTGTAAACATAACTAAAAGACTCCAAAACATAGTAAAAGACTCGATAAATAACACATATACTGTAATATCCTGTTCCAAGAAATAGTCAATGGGCAGCAGAGAAGTCAACGGAGGGCATTTTCGTAATTTTCAGAAGATGAAGGGCATTTTGGTAATTTTACCAAAATGCAAGCCGGAAGTGGAGACAGGCAAAATGTTCTTCTTTTGGGTCATAAAGAACATTTAGAAGACCAGAAGTGGAAGAAACGGAGATAAATAACACATATACTGTAATATCATGTTCCAAGAAATAGTCAACGGGCAGCAGAGAAGTCAACGGAGGGCATTTTCGTAATTTTCAGAAGATGAAGGGCATTTTGGTAATTTTACCAAAATGCAAGCCGGAAGTGGAGACATGCAAAATGTTCTTCTTTTGGGTCATAAAGAACATTTAGAAGACCAGAAGTGGAAGAAACGGAGATTAAATGAGTTTTACGGGCTATCGGGAAAGGAAACCGATAGAACCGATAAAACTTGTAAAATACATAACCGGAGCTACGGGTGTCCAAACGGAGTGATTAGAATTGATAAATTCATCTAAGATCATCTATAACCTGAAAATGAGGCTTGGTGAATTTATAGAAGCAGCTAAAGGGTTTTTAAAATATTCAACGTAAAGCCGGTTTTTCCGAGAAACCGATACATCGTTCGGGCAAGCAAGAAGACCATCTAAAGTCCACCAAAAATTATGAAATTGTGACCGAAGCTACATTAGGAGATGAAGAAGATATGGTTAAAAGGATTCAGCAAGATTTGATGTCTAGATCAAGTTATGAATTTTGAGTCCTTAATGGGTTATTAAGGCTTAAAAATTCAAAATAAATTCCTTGAGGCTTGGGCTTGAGTCAGGGTATTTGGGACAGTTTACCAAGACCATATTGGACATAAATACAGCTCAGTATGAAGCATGGGCCACGAAATTTGAGCCCAAGAAATAGAAGCTTCTTAGGTGCATGAATCTCCAAAGATGTGTTGTCATCAATCCAAGGGATGCATGGAGGAGGCTACAAGTGGATGGTGAATGATCAAATGCATTATTTGTGGATGGTTTTTGGTGGAGAGGTCGTGGCTTAAGATGGAGAAGAAGAGGTGACAAGTGGAAGGTGGAGATCTCTTCACTTTAGCTATAAAAGGAGGCCTCCACCCCTCACTTTTCTTCACACCAAAAACACTTCTCAACAAGAGTAGTGAAGAAGAGAGAAAGAAGAGAGGGAGAAGGGAGGAAGAAGAAGAAGAAGGAGGCGGCAAGAAGAAGGAGGAGGAGGAGGAGCCGGGAGAAGAAGAAGAAGCCGGAGGGAGAAGAAGGAGAAGCCGGAGGGAGGAGAGAAGAAGGAGGAGCCGGAGGAGAGAGAGAAAAGGAGGAGAGAGAGAGAGAGTGAGAAAAATAAAAGAAAGATGGGGAAAGAAATATTAATACGTCGGAATATTCTAAAGAATATTCTCCGGAAAGGAATTTTTCCGACGTAATAATCTTCCCGATAAACCGGATTTCTTTTATTTAGAAATAGGACAGACGGTTGTAGTAGCGATCATATGAGGGTTATCCGGAGGTTCGGAATCACTAAGGTCAAGTGCGTGTCAAGGTCGGGTCAAAGCAACGGAGGTTCGGGGAAGGTTCGGGTTAGCGTCGGGTTCGTGTCGGGTCTCGGAGTTCCGTCAATCCATCCATCCGTCATCGTCATAATAACACTGTGAGTCGGCTAAATTGTGTGTTGCATTTAGAATAAAACATATAGATCCATAATTTATAAACCATAGTTATAGGTTGCATACCTTGACAATTGAATTCGTTAGAACGGTTAGGTTGATTAATAACTCGGTTAATTAATTAAATGGATAGGTTAAGAGATGCATGCTAGTTAGCTTATATTCGTTGATATTTCGTTGATTGCTTGATTGAGTGTTGCATTAATTGGTTGATAGTTCGTTGATTGCTTGATTGGGTGTTGCATACACATAGAATGGCATGCTAGGACATATATGCATATATATGATAGTAAGAACGTAATTAATGAATCTATATACGGGAAATTATGAGTTAATTAAAATGTGGTTAAATGACATAACACACTTAGAATATAATAACGGGTGTATTAATGAATGAAAGTTAATAAATAATGAGATGTCGGGGAGTTAGTAATCTTACTAACTCTAAACCGACAGATCGAGGACGTATTAAAAGATACTTAGGAAGTGATAAGAAGTGGTGTGATTGATGAGCCGTCTATGGGATTAGTAATCCACTAATCCCAAGGTAGCGGATTATATGAGTAAAGGTTAAGGAAATATTAAAAGACTAATGTTGTAATTGATTGTTTGTGTAGTGATTGATTGATTGTGTGATTGTTTATCTACTTCGGTGTTGGGCCGAGTAGACTGTTGATTGTTTGTGTGATTGCTTGCTTGTTTATCTACTTCGGTGTTGGGCCGAGTAGACTGTTGATTGTTTGTGTGATTGCTTGCTTGTTTATCTACTTCGGTGTTGGGCCGAGTAGACTGTACTGTAGATACTTACTCTGGTACGGGACCGAGTAAGTTTGGGTGATGTGGAGGTTTGTGGTAGGACTTGCGGGATGGATTGGGGATTAAGATAGTAGTTCTATTTGACCTTATTGGTATTGCATGATAGAGTTCCAGCGAGTCTGCTTGTTTACATTTCTGTTATTAGGACTCTATAGGGCGCGTTAGATCCCGCAAGTCTAGAGATGGCGTTCTGGTACTTCCTGCCCGATTGGATCCTCAGGAGTTGAGAACCTGGTGTGTGGTCCGGAGAATACGGGGTCGCGTCCTAGGGCCGGACTGCATGGAAGCCTGGGTTATCTAGGGGTAGCCTGAGTCACCGCGTATCGATGGACGGAGAACGGTGTCCTAGCCGTTGGACTTCGTGTTATCGCCTAGGAGTCGTGGGAGGTTTTAGATACCGTGGCGGCAGCTAAGTGTTCCCGTGGAAGTCACCGAGTTCGCAAATGGGCCCAGATGGTGTGAAGATTGCGTTAGAGCTGCGGTAGATAGATCGAGTCCAATCGAGAACATGTGCCGCAGTGTTCTCGATTCCCTTCGTTGATGATTGTGTTGTTATTTGAATGCTTGTGTGTGTTGTGAAGCTCATCACGTCTTGGTAGCACGTGATCAGCTATTTATACTTGATTGTTATTTTGGGTTCTTGGGCGGGATTATTAGATTGATAGCAGCCTTTAGTTGGGAGCCGTCTCACTGGGTAATCTTAGATTACTCATTAGACTCTTTTGTGTTTTTCAGGTTTGGCGTAGCTCGGCAGACGCGTAGGACACTCGGAGTAGTCTCGGGTTGGCATTGGGTATCGGGTGTGAAGCATTTTGACTATATTTTCGGTTGCGGATTTCTTGAACGCTCGCTAATGTTTTGTATTATACCGTATATTATTGTGAATAAGATTTATATATTTTAAAGTAATAAAAACGGAATAATTCCCTAATAT
Organism: Orychophragmus violaceus; assembly: GCA_030180135.1. NCBI lineage: Eukaryota > Viridiplantae > Streptophyta > Magnoliopsida > Brassicales > Brassicaceae > Orychophragmus > Orychophragmus violaceus. The sequence continues at coordinate 87,992,414 of CM058238.1, forward strand.
ACGGTTTCGTCCGAACCGAACACAATTCGTGAAAACGGTACAAGTTGAAAAGCTTTGTATCGTGGAAACGAGGTAAACGGAGTCAAGGATGGTTTGGTTCGAGCCATTGACTCAAACCGGACTGTCTCTGGCTTTCGTATTGTGACAAACTCTTCTTGTATGACTGCTCGGGTTCGATCGGTCATTATCTTGTTTGATTGTTGGCCGGTCAGCTCGTCGGTCAGCGGAAAACAGGAAGGGGGCGTTACAACAAGGTGGTATCAGAGCATGGTTCGTCATGGGTTCGAAAATTCTGGTTTTTCAAAGTTTTCAATGTTTTATCGAGTCAAAATGTGTCGTCAATACAACCATTAGATATCCGAGTCGCGTCCGTCTCCGGGGAATGAGTATTTTATTAGGATTGTGCTAATCATTTTGGGGTTTTGTTTCAGTCACGCAGCAGAGATATCCTGGGAGGATCAGTGTGTGTGTGTGGTTTGCGACGACAGGAGAAGCAACCTCAATATGGACGACCAAGAGTTCGTTAGTTCTACCTCAGTTAGTCGAAACCGATATTTCCAGCTTGCGAAGTGTTCCCGTATTTCACAGCTTCTTCTGGAGCATGTGGTTACCAGTGTCGGGCAAGTTTGCGCTCCACTCCTTTTGCGGTCACCTTATGATACAGCTACGTCCGGAGTACCACCGTCAGCAGTACCTGCACTGCCGATATTCATTCATGAAGACATGATGTTGGACCGTTTCCTCAAGCTAGCGGAGACTCAGAAGTTCAGGGTCACTCACCAGCAGCCATCACCACCAGGTGTTATTCCATTATTACAGCCGTTGTTGCCCGGAAGTAACAGTTGTCGTCACCACCAGCACATCTCTTGTCGGCCGAGAAGTGCATTGCGCTCGTTTCATGACATGATAAAGACCGTGTCGCTCCGCCACCACCACCACACTCATTCCATCCTCCTGGCGCACCTGTCGGTTAGGATCAACATGAGTTGTACCGCTCATGCTGGAGATTAGGAAATAGATTAGGCCCAGGTAAGTAAGGGCTCTAACTCGTTTTTTTGATGTGTGTATATCGGTTGTGTGTAGCGGTGTTTCTTTTGGGACGGATTGGTAACCGCTAGTATGTAGACTCCGACGGACCTACGTATCTAAAACTCTATGCGGGAATAGATGTTTTATTTACGTAGTGGATGTGGAGTATTTCGGTTGTCGTTTTGAGTAGCGGAGTGGTTATATTGCATACTCATGATGGTTGGGATTGCAATATAGTTATGATGTGAAAAAAAATGATGGTCCGAACAGACGGTTTCCATCAGAACAATAAGAGACAAACTGCAAACGCCGAATTGCTTGCTTGATTGATTGTGTGTGATTGATTGCCTTGCTAGGGTGTTAGAATTGTGAATTGCTGTGATTGCTCGCTAGGTTGGTAGTTGTTAATTTTGAATCTCTGCATTTCTGTTTAATCGCTAGGTTGCTAGAAAGTGATTTTTGATTTTAATTAGCGAGATCATTTGGTTTGCTTGGGTAGAATTGCTTTTGGTAAGCTAAGAATTGATAAATCGGTTTTTTTTTTAGAAAGTTTATTCGAGATTAAGCGGAATGATAGGATATTGTCATTTAGCCATGTGTGACCGTAAGGTACATGACTAAGTAACCATATTTCTATGAGGAAGTGATATCGAGAATTAAGTTAGAAAGGTCTAACCGTTCCAGTGTTGTTGAGATTGTTGATGTAGGACGTGATGGACGATTTGACGAGGACACGAGACCGAACCCGAACCCTAGCAAGAAGATGGTGTTACAGGAAGCAGTTTGACCTAAGCCTGCAAGTGAGTCAGTATAGTTTCAGTAGAAGAGCGAGTATCATTAGCAGATAGATTCAAGACGTGGATGAGTATAATGAGTTAGCGAAGCGATTCAGAAGCATCAGTGTCAGTCGAGGAACAATTTCGGGAATATCAGTTGGGAAGAGCAGTTTTGGAGTTGGTGAAGCGTGGAGTTCAGTGATCGAGAAAGTTCGAGGTATACATAAGTATGGCGGTTCAGTTGGGAGGAGGAACATCGATATTACCATAATGCCGTTGGGGGATCGAGAAGCAGTAAAGATGGAACAAGTATCGAGAATGGAGGGAGAGTCGGTGTTGTGCCATTCGCGGAGGTCGAAGCAAAGTGGGGAAGCCAAAAGTGTCGATTCAAGACGATCATCAGTTGGCGCAAATTTTTTGAGGAAATTAGTATGGCTCCTTCTGAAGAAATCAGTGGTTGTGAGATCAGAGTTGAATTAGAAGTTCGGTGGAAACAATCGGATGGAGAATCAAGAAGTGATAGTGATTCCAGTTCTCAGTGTAGAGAGTTCAAGGCGTCGGTGTTTTGGGTTTGTTCAAGACGGTGTTTCAGAGGTCAGTAAGCATCGGGAGTATAGTTCAGTTGGTTCATCGTTCGAGCATTGGAGCAGTGTAATCAGTTCCAGAGTGGTGACTTACAGGGTTCAGTTCCGATTCAAAGTTTTTAGTAACGGAGAATTCGGGGACCGAATTCCTGTAAGTGGGGAAGAATGTAATATCATGTTCCAAGAAATAGTCAACGGGCAGCAGAGAAGTCAACGGAGGGCATTTTCGTAATTTTCAGAAGATGAAGGGCATTTTGGTAATTTTACCAAAATGCAAGCCGGAAGTGGAGACGGGCAAAATGTTCTTCTTTTGGGTCATAAAGAACATTTAGAAGACCAGAAGTGGAAGAAACGGAGATTAAATGAGTTTTACGGGCTATCGGGAAAGGAAACCGATAGAACCGATAAAACTTGTAAAATCTATAACCGGAGCTACGGGTGTCCAAACGGAGTGATTAGAATTGCTCAATTCATCTAAGATCATCTACAACCTGAAAATGAGGCTTGGTGAATTTATAGAAGCAGCTAAAGGGTTTTTAAAATATTCAACGTAAAGCCAGTTTTTTCGAGAAACCGATACATCGTTCGGGTAAGCAAGAAGACCATCTAAAGTCCACCAAAAATTATGAAATTTTGACCGAAGCTACATTAGAAGATGAAGAAGATATGGTTAAAAGGATTCAGCAAGATTTGATGTATAGATCAAGTTATGAATTTTGAGTCCTTAATGGGTTATTAAGGCTTAAAAATTCAAAATAAATTCCTTGAGGCTTGGGCTTGAGTCAGGGTATTTGGGACAGTTTACGAAGACCATATTGGACCTAAATCTAGCTCAGTATGAAGCATGGGCCACGAAATTTTAGCCCAAGAAATAGAAGCTTCTTAGGTGCATGAATCTCCAAAGATGTGTTGTCATCAATCCAAGGGCTGCATGGAGGAGGCTACAAGTGGATGGTGGATGATCAAATGAATTGTTTGTGGATGGTTTTTGGTGGAGAGGTCGTGGCTTAAGATGGAGAAGAAGAGGTGACAAGTGGAAGGTGGAGATCTCTTCACTTTAGCTATAAAAGGAGGCCTCCACCCCTCACTTTTCTTCACACCAAAAACACTTCTCAACAAGAGTAGTGAAGAAGAGAGAAAGAAGAGAGGGAGAAGGGAGGAAGAAGAAGAAGAAGGAGGCGGCAAGAAGAAGGAGGAGGAGGAGGAGCCGGGAGAAGAAGAAGAAGCCGGAGGGAGAAGAAGGAGAAGCCGGAGGGAGGAGAGAAGAAGGAGGAGCCGGAGGGGAGAGAGAGAGAGGAGAGAGAGAAAAGGAGGAGAGAGAGAGAGTGAGAAAAATAAAAGAAAGATGGGGAAAGGAATATTAATACGTCGGAATATTCTTTAGAATATTCTCCGGATAAACCGGATTTCTTTTATTTAGAAATAGGATAGACGGTTGTAGTAGCGATCATATGAGGGTTATCCGGAGGTTCGGAATCACTAAGGTCAAGTGCGGGTCAAGGTCGGGTCAAAGCAACGGAGGTTCGGGGAAGGTTCGGGTTAGCGTCGGGTTCGTGTCGGGTCTCAGAGTTCCGTCAATCCATCCATCCGTCATCGTCATAATAACACTGTGAGTCGGCTAAATTGTGTGTTGCATTTAGAATAAAACATATAGATCCATAATTTATAAACCATAGTTATAGGTTGCATACCTTGACAATTAAATTCGTTAGAACGGTTAGGTTGATTAATAACTCGGTTAATTAATTAAATAGATAGGTTAAGAGATGCATGCTAGTTAGCTTATATTCGTTGATATTTCGTTGATTGCTTGATTGAGTGTTGCATTAATTGGTTGATAGTTCGTTGATTGCTTGATTGGGTGTTGCATACACATAGAATGGCATGCTAGGACATATATGCATATATATGATAGTAAGAACGTAATTAATGAATCTATATACGGGAAATTATGAGTTAATTAAAATGTGGTTAAATGACATAACACACTTAGAATATAATAACGGGGTGTGTTAATGAATGAAAGTTAATAAATAATGAGATGTCGGGGAGTTAGTAATCTTACTAACTCTAAACCGACATATCGAGGACGTATTAAAAGATACTTAGGAAGTGATAAGAAGTGGTGTGAATGATGAGCCGTCTACGGGATTAGTAATCCACTAATCCCAAGGTAGCGGATTATATGAGTAAAGGTTAAGGAAATATTAAAAGACTAATGTTGTAATTGATTGTTTGTGTAGTGATTGATTGATTGTGTGATTGTTTATCTACTTCGGTGTTGGGCCGAGTAGACTGTTGATTGTTTGTGTGATTGCTTGCTTGTTTATCTACTTCGGTGTTGGGCCGAGTAGACTGTTGATTGTTTGTGTGATTGCTTGCTTGTTTATCTACTTCGGTGTTGGGCCGAGTAGACTGTACTGTAGATACTTACTCTGGTACGGGACCGAGTAAGTTTGGGTGATGTGAAGGTTTGTGGTAGGACTTGCGAGATGGATTGGGGATTAAGATAGTAGTTCTATTTGACCTTATTGGTATTGCGTGATAGAGTCCCAGCGAGTCTGCTTGTTTACATTTCTGTTATTAGGACTCTATAGGGCGCGTTAGATCCCGCAAGTCTAGAGATGGCGTTCCGGTACTTCCTGCCCGATTGGATCCTCGGGAGTTGAGAACCTGGTGTGTGGTCCGGAGAATACGGGGTCGCTTCCTAGGGCCGGACTGCATGGAATCTTGGGTTATCTAGGGGTAGCCTGAGTCACCGTGTATCGATGGACGGAGAACGGTGTCCTAGCCGTTGGACTTCGTGTTATCGCCTAGGAGTCGTGGGAGGTTTTAGCTACCGTGGCGGCAGCTAAGTGTTCCCGTGGAAGTCACCGAGTTCGCAAATGGGCCCAGATGGTGTGAAGATTGCGTTAGAGCTGCGGTAGATAGATCGAGTCCAATCGAGAACATGTGCCGCAGTGTTCTCGATTCCCTTCGTTGATGATTGTGTTGTTATTTGAATGCTTGTGTGTGTTGTGAAGCTCATCACGTCTTGGTAGCACGTGATCAGCTATTTATACTTGATTGTTATTTTGGGTTTTTGGGCGGGATTATTAGATTGATAGCAGCCTTTAGTTGGGAGCCATCTCATTGGGTAATCTTAGATTACTCATTAGACTCTTTTGTGTTTTTCAGGTTTGGCGTAGCTCGGCGGACGCGTAGGACACTCGGAGTAGTCTCGGGTTGGCATTGGGTATCGGGTGTGAAGCATTTTGACTATATTTTCGGTTGCGAATTTCTTGAGCGCTCGCTAATGTTTTGTATTATACCGTATATTATTGTGAATAAGATTTATATTTTTTAAAGTAATAAAAACGGAATAATTCCCTGATATACGGTTTCGTCCGAACCGAACACAACTCGTGAAAACGGTACAAGTTGAAAAGCTTTGTATCGTGGAAACGAGGTAAACGGAGTCAAGGATGGTTTGGTTCGAGCCATTGACTCAAACCGGACTGTCTTTGGCTTTCGTATTGTGACAAACTCTTCTTGTATGACTGCTCGGGTTCGATCGGTCATGTTCTTGTTTGATTGTTGGCCGGTCAGCTCGTCGGTCAGCGGAAAACGGGAAGGGGGCGTTACATATACCATGGTTAAAAACCCTAAAATCCATGGTATATCATGTACTCATGTCACACTTGCTGAACTCCACTGCTCATTTCGCCATTCTTCTAGATTGGAACGGGCTGTGTAGTATGATTCTTAGTGGCTGGTTGGTGAGGACAACCATTGAATATGATTGAAAATATGACCAGAGCTTCGTATCCGAGGTAACAACTGCTAAGGCGAGCTTTTCCATGGTCGAATATCGGATTTCAGTGTCATCGAGACTCTTGTTGATGTAGAAGTCTGGTATCTGGTCCCCTCGATCCTATTTGACGAGGACACCTCTTATTGGCGAGCTTGATACTTATATGTAGAGTTACTAATATATCATGGTTTTTACAGGTTTTCAAGCCATGTTATAAGTCTTTATCTAGAGTCTTTTAGTTGTTTTTGAGATTGAGGGAGATCCGGGGAATCTTATTCTGTCACCCAAGTCTTTTGAGTTCTTTGCAGGTTTAGGTACGTTTGGAGCTTATCTGGAGATTTTGGGAGCTTTTGGAGAGATTTTGCAGCATACATATATTTTACAGAGTTCACTGGGTGCGTCTGCACTTAATGTCGGTCGACACCAATAAAGGACGAAATTCATGCACGTCAAAAATACAGATTTTGGAGATTTACAAGATTTACCAGAAGTTTCCCATATTTACAAGAATACACAAATCGTGTTTTAAACTATTAGTTAGGTTTTTGAGTCATTGTTTAGGCTACGCTTTATATTATGGTTGATATACACATAGGATTGTGTTCACTTGGTGCGATTACATAAATGAATCGAGCAAATGCGCCTTGCGTCGATCGATGCGGTCCTGTGCATCGATCGACACAGTGCGACGAGAGGTACGTAACTCTGATTTTTTAACTCTTTTCAATTTGATTATCTGTTCTTACCGAGCTCATGCTTTGATTACACTGGGGACAGTGTAGTTTAAGTGTGGGGGAGGAAGCTACTGACGCACGCTTTTGTTTTCTTAGTTTTTCAAAAAATTTGTTTTATTGAGTCAAAATTTGTATGAAACTATGATTTTTCGAGGAAAATTTTCGCTTGAACAGGAACTAAGTGACCATTGGACAGACTTGCAGAGCCTCTATGACTATTAGAAAACTCAGACACAAATCAACCTACTGAGGACACCCACATCACTTCAGGTATCAAAGGATCCTTTTACTGACTTCAACCTTAATACTGACTTAGATTTCTCACCTAAGGGCTTGGTATACTTTGTGTCGGATTCCTTTGTTAGTTCTGACACAGCCTGTTAACTTGTCCTATTTGGTTCCCTTCTCCCCTTCCATAAAATAAAAAAAGGATAATAAACTGAGGATGAGTTAGTAACTCCGAAGTGGTCACAGGAGTGGTAGAGACCCCTATTATCTCATGTGCGATCCATGGAATGTGTCCAAAGTACACCCCATAACGGGAAGAACACTGATAAAAAAAAAAATGATACCCAATGTGGGAAAAATCAGTTGTTAAGGAAGGGAAAGAGAAGAAAGGGACTAGAGAAAGATAGTATGGTGGTCTAGAGCTGATAAGGTAAGAATCCATGTGCCCTTTGATCGATACTCCTTAGGTGAGACCGCACTTAAATACTTGCAGAAGTCAGTAGGGTGAATTTGAATGCTTGAATGTGATTGTGGAGTTTACTTAGGACAGTTGCTAAGTGTGGGGGAAGTACATTGTGGTCTTGAGTTCTGTAGGAAAGTTTTCAGTGGCTTACTAAGTGAATGTGATTGTGAAAGTTCCTAGGACGAAATGAGTTTCTGAGTTTTCAAACTTCCTCTCTTATACTTTGGTTCTTTACTTGCTTGAGGACAAGCAAGAGCTAAGTGTGGGGGAGTTGATATACCATGGATTTTACCGGTTTTAACCATGGTATATGCCTTATTTATCGAGTCTTATGTTATGTTTTGGAGTCTTTTTAGTATGTTTACAGGTTTAGACACGTTTGGAGCATAATTGGAGTTATTGGAGCATTCTGGAGCATTTTGGAGATTTTACCCGAGAGACAGAGTTCACTGCCCATATTTGACGCTTGCAACGATCGGCACACCATTAGCATCGATCGTTGCATAGCGTGACCAAGCATTCTCGCGAGCGTTAATGAAGAATGAGGATTAATGCACTAAAGCCCAGAAAGCCCAGATATTTACACAGAAGCCCAAAACGTGTTTTAGCTATTATATAAGGGTTTTTAAGCCATTGTTTAGGTTACGCTTTTCTTAAGTCTTATTTTATTTCAGAGAGAGTTAGGGGCTGATCCTGCTCTCGAGAGAGAGAGGATTTTGAACCCCAGTTCTTTGTTTTATTTTATGATTTTTGGTTTTCTATTCAAGATGTTTTCTGTCTCGATGAACATGTCTGAGTAGTTTACCTGTTAGGTTGAAGGATTCTCATTAGGGATTTCATGGAACTATAGTTTAAATCAATCTGTAGGGATTCATATCTGCTAGTTCTTTGTTTAGGTTGTTCTTAATGCTTAATCTGAAGTAGCTAATCAGAATTATGATGTTAGGTTGATTGATACAACGAGAGTTGGTTAATTAGCTAGAAAGAACCTAGATGAGCAATTTGATCTACTCGCAAAGAGATTTGGTTTAGGGGAATTGTGAACATATTAAGCCTGATCATTAATGCTAGTTTAATCTATTAGTAATTGCAAAGAGATTTGGATTGCTGCACTTAGACTTAGAGAATTCTCGCAACGAGAGTTGGTGAATTCTAAATCCATGTTTGAGTTCTAGAACAGTTATTGATTAGATCCTGATCGACTGATTGCTTGTGTTCCTGATTTCCTGAGAACTCCTGAAACCTAACGCTTCGCTTCCTTGCTTACAAGCTCGCCTGATTTACTTTTCTGCTTCGCTTTTTAGTTTCTCATCATATTTACTTTCTCCTAGTTTAATCTGTTCTGTTCTGATCTATTGAGACCAAGTGTCCCTGTGGATTCGATAACCCTATATACTACTTTGACGATACTGTGCACTTGCAGTTTAGTATAGGGTAAAACTTAGAACCTATCAAGTTTTTGGCGCCGTTGCCGGGGACTCTTTTGAGTCTCCGATAGATTTGAACTTAGGGTTTAGACTAGGTTTTTCGTTTTTGTTTTTTTTCACTAATTTTTTTTCTGTTTCTTGCGTTTCAGGTACGCCTGTAATCGCTCTGCAACGATCGACACGGTCCTGTGTGTCGATCGTCACATCATCGCGCTTGCATCGATCGACGCTTCTCCTGCATCGATCAACACATATCGTAAGGAAGATGTATGATTTCTTCAGTCCAGAGATTAACAGATCACAGATAGCTGGGTTGAAGAGTAAAGTCGACTATCTGCATAGTCTTGTACTTGAAAAGTATGCGCACGAAGCTATCAACTGCGTTGGAGGGAATGAATTCTACAGGCAGGAATCTGCTTTTCAGGGACCTTTCCAGCAACAGGGTAATGCCTTCTCAAGGAACTATGGTGTTTCTTCTTACCAAGCACCACCTGCACCTGCATATAAGAGCAGATTGGAAACCATGCTGGAGCAGTTACTGGAAAGACAGGAAGAGGTCAGAAACTACATAAATGGTTCTGAGTTTCAGGGAAACAGGTATAGATCACCCTCCTATCAGGCACCTCCTGCAGCTAATGCTTATGAGAGCAAGATAGAATCCATGATGGAGCAGCTGCTAGAGGATCAGACTAAGACTGATATGGACTTCGACAGGAAGCTGGATGCTATAAATGAAAATCTGAGTGGGGAGTTTGAATACTTGAGCACACATGTGAAAAAGCTAGATGTCAAAGTTCAGCAAACAGTTGGAGCAACACAAAGGCAAAATGAAGCTAGAAAAGCTGAACAGTACAAATCCATCAAAGCTGTGACCTTAGGGGATGAGATTGAGTTGCTAGGTGAAGAAGAGAGCATAATCTCGGATTTTCTGGATGAATATTGTCTGCCTGATACATGCATCGATCGACACCCCCTATGTGTCGGTCGACACGCCGTTCTGACGGCAATTTCGAGTTCTTTCGAGAAACAGAATCGCCTTGCATCGATCGACACACATCATGCAAAGATCGACACAGAACGCATCCATGACCAGAAACCTGCAACAGTGCCAGAACGAGTCTACAAGCCCCCTGTGCCATATCCTAAGGTTCCCAAACCCTCCAAACAAGCGATAGAAGTAACTAACTGTGTGAAAGTGATGGATAATAAGGTGAATAAAATACCACCAGTTGAAACTTCGTGAGTTCATGCAAAGAAGATGATCTCCACTGATGGTCATCTGAAATAAGAAGTTAAGATTGGTGGAACTACAGTATCTGATTCTGGAAATAAGAAGATGGCAGTTCCTCGTAAACCTGCTCTAACATCCTCAGCACCTACAACTGCTCATAAGCAGAAAGCTCCAAACATCAGATCTGCATCAAAGGTAAGGTACAAATCACCTAAGCTTAAACCTTCTGATCACATTGTTTTGAATGCAGGAAAACGCAGTAGACCGCCAAAGCTTCGCTTCCGCCCTGATTCTGATTACTCTTTCCTTGGGAAGCCTCATGGTCATAAGGCCTATACACCTCCTTGGATGAAGAGATACTCACAGAGACATTCAAAGTCTCTGTTGAAGCCGCCATGAGTCAAATCTTTGTGCCATAGTCAAGCTAATGACTAAAACCAAGCGCTGAGTGGGAGGCAACCCACTATAGAGTCAGTTTTCGTTTTTGTTTTTCATTTTTTCAGTCTTTGCTATTTTGATTTTTTCTTTTTAGTGTTTTCAGCCGAGAGAACTGGTTCAAAATCGCCTAGCATCGATCGACACAACTATATGTCGATCGACACAGTGCGATTACATAAATGAATCGAGCAAATGCGCCTTGCGTCGATCGATGCGGTCCTGTGCATCGATCGACACAGTGCGACGAGAGGTACATAACTCTGATTTTTTAACTCTTTTCAATTTGATTATCTGTTCTTACCGAGCTCATGCTTTGATTACACTGGGGAAAGTGTAGTTTAAGTGTGGGGGAGGAAGCTACTGACGCACGATTTTGTTTTCTTAGTTTTTCAAAAAATTTGTTTTATTGAGTCAAAATTTGTATGAAACTATGATTTTTCGAGGAAAATTTTCGCTTGAACAGGAACTAAGTGACCATTGGACAGACTTCCAGAGCCTCTATGACTATTAGAAAACTCAGACACAGATCAACCTACTGAGGACACCCACATCACTTCAGGTATCAAAGGATCCTTTTACTGACTTCAACCTTAATACTGACTTAGATTTCTCACCTAAGGGCTTGGTATACTTTGTGTCGGATTCCTTTGTTAGTTCTGACACAGCCTGTTAACCTGTCCTATTTGGTTCCCTTCTCCCCTTCCATAAAATAAAAAAAAGGATAATAATCTGAGGATGAGTTAGTAACTCCGAAGTGGTCACAGGAGTGGTAGAGACCCCTATTATCTCCTGTGCGATCCATGGAATGTGTCCAAAGTACACCCCATAACGGGAAGAACACTGATAAAAAAAAAATGATACCCAATGTGGGAAAAATCAGTTGTTAAGGAAGGGAAAGAGAAGAAAGGGACTAGAGAAAGATAGTATGGTGGTCTAGAGCTGATAAGGTAAGAATCCATGTGCCCTTTGATCGATACTCCTTAGGTGAGACCGCACTTAAATACTTGCAGAAGTCAGTAGGGTGAATTTGAATGCTTGAATATGATTGTGGAGTTTACTTAGGACAGTTGCTAAGTGTGGGGGAAGTACATTGTGGTCTTGAGTTCTGTAGGAAAGTTTTCAGTGGCTTACTAAGTGAATGTGATTGTGAAAGTTCCTAGGACGAAATGAGTTTCTGAGTTTTCAAACTTCCTCTCTTATACTTTGGTTCTTTACTTGCTTGAGGACAAGCAAGAGCTAAGTGTGGGGGAGTTGATATACCATGGATTTTACCGGTTTTAACCATGGTATATGCCTTATTTATCGAGTCTTATGTTATGTTTTGGAGTCTTTTTAGTATGTTTACAGGTTTAGACACGTTTGGAGCATAATTGGAGTTATTGGAGCATTCTGGAGCATTTTGGAGATTTTACCCGAGAGACAGAGTTCACTGCCCATATTTGACGCTTGCAACGATCGGCACACCATTAGCATCGATCGTTGCATAGCGTGACCAAGCATTCTCGCGAGCGTTAATGAAGAATGAGGATTAATGCACTAAAGCCCAGAAAGCCCAGATATTTACACAGAAGCCCAAAACGTGTTTTAGCTATTATATAAGGGTTTTTAAGCCATTGTTTAGGTTACGCTTTTCTTAAGTCTTATTTTATTTCAGAGAGAGTTAGGGGCTGATCCTGCTCTCGAGAGAGAGAGGATTTTGAACCCCAGTTCTTTGTTTTATTTTACGATATTTGGTTTTCTATTCAAGATGTTTTCTGTCTCGATGAACATGTCTGAGTAGTTTACCTGTTAGGTTGAAGGATTCTCATTAGGGATTTCATGGAACTATAGTTTAAATCAATCTGTAGGGATTCATATCTGCTAGTTCTTTGTTTAGGTTGTTCTTAATGCTTAATCTGAAGTAGCTAATCAGAATTATGATGTTAGGTTGATTGATACAACGAGAGTTGGTTAATTAGGTAGAAAGAACCTAGATGAGCAATTTGATCTACTCGCAAAGAGATTTGGTTTAGGGGAATTGTGAACATATCAAGCCTGATCATTAATGCTAGTTTAATCTATTAGTAATTGCAAAGAGATTTGGATTGCTGCACTTAGACTTAGAGAATTCTCGCAACGAGAGTTGGTGAATTCTATATCCGTGTTTGAGTTCTAGAACAGTTATTGATTAGATCTTGATCGACTGATTGCTTGTGTTCCTGATTTCCTGAGAACTCCTGAAACCTAACGCTTCGCTTCCTTGCTTACAAGCTCGCCTGATTTACTTTTCTGCTTCGCTTTTTAGTTTCTCATCATATTTACTTTCTCCTAGTTTAATCTGTTCTGTTCTGATCTATTTAGACCAAGTGTCCCTGTGGATTCGATAACCCTATATACTACTTTGACGATACTGTGCACTTGCAGTTTAGTATAGGGTAAAACTTAGAACCTATCAAGTTTTTGGCGCCGTTGCCGGGGACTCTTTTGAGTCTCCGATAGATTTGAACTTAGGGTTTAGACTAGGTTTTTCGTTTTTGTTTTTTTTCACTAATTTTTTTTCTGTTTCTTGCGTTTCAGGTACGCCTGTAATCGCCCTGCAACGATCGACACGGTCATGTGTGTCGATCGTCACATCATTGCGCTTGCATCGATCGACGCTTCTCCTGCATCGATCAACACATATCGTAAGGAAGATGTATGATTTCTTCAGTCCAGAGATTAACAGATCACAGATAGCTGGGTTGAAGAGTAAAGTCGACTATCTGCATAGTCTTGTACTTGAAAAGTATGCACACGAAGCTATCAACTGCGTTGGAGGGAATGAATTCTACAGTCAGGAATCTGCTTTTCAGGGACCTTTCCAGCAACAGGGTAATGCCTTCTCAAGGAACTATGGTGTTTCTTCTTACCAAGCACCACCTGCACCTGCATATAAGAGCAGATTGGAAACCATGCTGGAGCAGTTACTGGAAAGACAGGAAGAGGTCAGAAACTACATAAATGGTTCTGAGTTTCAGGGAAACAGGTATGGATCACCCTCCTATCAGGCACCTCCTGCAGCTAATGCTTATGAGAGCAAGATAGAATCCATGATGGAGCAGCTGCTAGAGGATCAGACTAAGACTGCTATGGACTTCGACAGGAAGCTGGATGCTATAAATGAAAATCTGAGTGGGGAGTTTGAATACTTGAGCACACATGTGAAAAATCTAGATGTCAAAGTTCAGCAAACAGTTGGAGCAATACAAAGGCAAAATGAAGCTAGAAAAGTTGAACAGTACAAATCCATCAAAGCTGTGACCTTAGGGGATGAGATTGAGTTGCTAGGTGAAGAAGAGAGCATAATCTCGGATTTTCTGGATGAATATTGTCTGCCTGATACATGCATCGATCGACACCCCCTATGTGTCGGTCGACACGCCGTTCTGACGGCAATTTCGAGTTCTTTCGAGAAACAGAATCGCCTTGCATCGATCGACACACATCATGCAACGATCGACACAGAACGCATACATGACCAGAAACCTGCAACAGTGCCAGAACGAGTCTACAAGCCCCCTGTGCCATATCCTAAGGTTCCCAAACCCTCCAAACAAGCGATAGAAGTAGCTAACTGTGTGAAAGTGATGGATAATAAGGTGAATAAAACACCACCAGTTGAAACTTCGTGAGTTCATGCAAAGAAGATGATCTCCACTGATGGTTATCTGAAAGAAGAAGTTAAGATTGGTGGAACTACAGTATCTGATAGTGGAAATAAGAAGATGGCAGTTCCTCTTAAACCTGCTCTAACATCCTCAGCACCTACAACTGCTCATAAGCAGAAAGCTCCAAACATCATATCTGCATCAAAGGTAAGGTACAAATCACCTAAGCTTAAACCTTCTGATCACATTGTTTTGAATGCAGGAAAACGCAGTAGACCGCCCAAGCTTCGCTTCCGCCCTGATTCTGATTACTCTTTCATTGGGAAGCCTCATGATCATAAGGCCTATACACCTCCTTGGATGAAGAGATACTCACAGAGACATTCAAAGTCTCTGTTGAAGCCGCCATGAGTCAAATCTCTGTGCCATAGTCAAGCTAATGACTAAAAACAAGCGCTGAGTGGGAGGCAACCCACTATAGAGTCAGTTTTCGTTTTTGTTTTTCATTTTTTCAGTCTTTGCTATTTTGATTTTTTCTTTTTAGTGTTTTCAGCCGAGAGAACAGGCTCAAAATCGCCTAGCATCGATCGACACAACTATATGTCGATCGACACAGTGCGATTACATAAATGAATCGAGCAAATGCGCCTTGCGTCGATCGATGCAGTCATGTGCATCGATCGACACAGTGCGACGAGAGTTACGTAACTCTGATTTTTTAACTCTTTTCAATTTGATTATCTGTTCTTACCGAGCTCATGCTTTGATTACACTGGGGACAATGTAGTTTAAGTGTGGGGGAGGAAGCTATTGACGCACGCTTTTGTTTTCTTAGTTTTTCAAAAAATTTGTTTTATTGAGTCAAAATTTGTATGAAACTATGATTTTTCGAGGAAAATTTTCGCTTGAACAGGAACTAAGTGACCATTGGACAGACTTGCAGAGCCTCTATGACTATTAGAAAACTCAGACACAGATCAACCTACTGAGGACACCCACATCACTTCAGGTATCAGAGGATCCTTTTACTGACTTCAACCTTAATACTGACTTAGATTTCTCACCTAAGGGCTTGGTATACTTTTTGTCGGATTCCTTTGTTAGTTCTGACACAGCCTGTTAACCTGTCCTATTTGGTTCCCTTCTCCCCTTCCATAAAATAAAAAAAGGATAATAAACTGAGGATGAGTTAGTAACTCCGAAGTGGTCACAGGAGTGGTAGAGACCCCTATTATCTCCTGTGCGATCCATGGAATGTGTCCAAAGTACACCCCATAACGGGAAGAACACTGATAAAAAAAAAAATGATACCCAATGTGGGAAAAATCAGTTGTTAAGGAAGGGAAAGAGAAGAAAGGGACTAGAGAAAGATAGTATGGAAAGATAAGGTAAGAATCCATGTGCCCTTTGATCGATACTCCTTAGGTGAGACCGAACTTAAATACTTGCAGAAGTCAGTAGGGTGAATTTGAATGCTTGAATGTGATTGTGGAGTTTACTTAGGACAGTTGCTAAGTGTGGGGGAAGTACATTGTGGTCTTGAGTTCTGTAGGAAAGTTTTCAGTGGCTTACTAAGTGAATGTGATTGTGAAAGTTCCTAGGACGAAATGAGTTTCTGAGTTTTCAAACTTCCTCTCTTATACTTTGGTTCTTTACTTGCTTGAGGACAAGCAAGAGCTAAGTGTGGGGGAGTTGATATACCATGGATTTTACCGGTTTTAACCATGGTATATGCCTTATTTATCGAGTCTTATGTTATGTTTTGGAGTCTTTTTAGTATGTTTACAGGTTTAGACACGTTTGGAGCATAATTGGAGTTATTGGAGCATTCTGGAGCATTTTGGAGATTTTACCCGAGAGACAGAGTTCACTGCCCATATTTGACGCTTGCAACGATCGGCACACCATTAGCATCGATCGTTGCATAGCGTGACCAAGCATTCTCGCGAGCGTTAATGAAGAATGAGGATTAATGCACTAAAGCCCAGAAAGCCCAGATATTTACACAGAAGCCCAAAACGTGTTTTAGCTATTATATAAGGGTTTTTAAGCCATTGTTTAGGTTACGCTTTTCTTAAGTCTTATTTTATTTCAGAGAGAGTTAGGGGCTGATCCTGCTCTCGAGAGAGAGAGGATTTTGAACCCCAGTTCTTTGTTTTATTTTATGATATTTGGTTTTCTATTCAAGATGTTTTCTGTCTCGATGAACATGTCTGAGTAGTTTACCTGTTAGGTTGAAGGATTCTCATTAGGGATTTCATGGAACTATAGTTTAAATAAATCTGTAGGGATTCATATCTGCTAGTTCTTTGTTTAGGTTGTTCTTAATGCTTAATCTGAAGTAGCTAATCAGAATTATGATGTTAGGTTGATTGATACAACGAGAGTTGGTTAATTAGCTAGAAAGAACCTAGATGAGCAATTTGATCTACTCGCAAAGAGATTTGGTTTAGGGGAATTGTGAACATATCAAGCCTGATCATTAATGCTAGTTTAATCTATTAGTAATTGCAAAGAGATTTGGATTGCTGCACTTAGACTTAGAGAATTCTCGCAACTAGAGTTGGTGAATTCTATATCCGTGTTTGAGTTCTAGAACAGTTATTGATTAGATCCTGATCGACTGATTGCTTGTGTTCCTGATTTCCTGAGAACTCCTGAAACCAAACGCTTCGCTTCCTTGCTTACAAGCTCGCCTGATTTACTTTTCTGCTTCGCTTTTTAGTTTCTCATCAAATTTACTTTCTCCTAGTTTAATCTTTTCTGTTCTAATCTATTGAGACCAAGTGTCCCTGTGGATTCGATAACCCTATATACTACTTTGACGACACTGTGCACTTGCAGTTTAGTATAGGGTAAAACTTAGAACCTATCACCTAGTTTCCATACCCTCTGGTTTTGCCAGAAATCAAGGTGTTGATAAGTATTCATTTAATTGTTGAAAAGCGTCCTCACACTTGGCATCCCATTAGAATTGCTTATTTCCTCGGAGAAGATGGTAAAAGGGTAAGGATTTGTCCGTAGATTTTGAAATGGAACGACTCATGGTGGCGATTCGTCCTGTCAGCCTTTGCACCTTGCACGTATTCTTTGGTGATGGGAGACTGGTGAGTGACGCAATCTTTTGCGGATTCACTTCTATTCCTCTCTTCATAAATATATACCTAAGGAAATCCCTTGAGGTAACACCTAAAGTACACTTGGATGGGTTGAGTTTCAATCTATAATTATCCAGACTGTCGAAACATGTAATTATATGAACTATGTGGTCATCGGCATGCTGAATTTACCAGCATGTCGTCTATGTATACTTCCACTGATTTCCCAAGTTGAACGGAAAACATCTTGTTGACTAACATTTGATATGTTTCTCCGGTCTTATTGAGACCGAAGGGCATCATCTTGTAACAATACTTTCCTCGATCAGTGATGAATGACGTCTTCTTGCTATCTTCTTGATGCATCATTATTTGGTATCCCAAAAATGCATCCATGAACGGAAGGAGTTCGTTGTCTACCGTTGCTTCGATGAGGTTGTCGATGTGAGGCAGCGGGAAGCTGTCCTTTGGTCAGGCTTTGTTGAGGTTGGTGAAGTCGACGCATACTCGCCACTTTCCTTTTTTCTTTTTGATGACCACTGGATTTTTGAGCCAATCTGGGCATTTTACCTCGGCTATTTCACCCACCTTGGAAAGCTTTTCTACCTCGTCATTGACTGCTTTGGAGCGCTCTGGACCGAGCTTTCTTCTTTTCTGCTTGAGAGGTTTAAACACAAGATCATCATGGATTTCGTGGCATGCTATTGTAAGATACTTGTCATGTCGCTAGTTGACCAGGCGAAGGTCGAAGCGTTTAACCAGAGGAATTCGATGAGATGGCCCTTCAGATCCTTCCTTAGCTCCGTGCATATTCCCACACATCCCTCTGGGTCACTGATATTGATGGTGACTTGTTCGATCGTATCGCGTTGAGGGCCGTCATGTGGCAGTATCTATATTTTCTTCTTGGGGACTAGGCATGCTTGGAATTTCCGACGTAATTTATGTTCGACAAGGAAACATGTACTCGTAACTTCCTGGCTCCCTCAAAGCATAAAGGTTCCATCTGGGGTTAAGAACTTGACACATTTGAAGTAGGTAGATGTTGGTACTAGATTTCCCTCTAGGAAATCCGGCTAATTAACAAATAAGACGAAGGCCCTTATCTATGAGCCCATTCCAGGATCAAAGACGAAGAGACGAGCCGACTCAACCGTTGGGCCCAAACGAATGACGCTTTGAAAAGACCCAAGCGATGCCGAAGTAAGAGGCGATCGAGCTCGAGCTCGGCAGCAGACGACGTAGGGATAGAGTGACTCGGTCTTTTCCAGTTCAACTGATCCGCGGGGATCACGGGGATCGTTACGAAGGAGAGGCCGAAATATCGGAACAGAGAGATCAGAGCCGAGACTATAAAAAGAAGAAGTGGCGACTCATTCAAGGATATTCCAAACCTAACTTAGAACACTTCGACTAGATAGCTCGAGCATCATACTTTGTACTCTCTTTTCGATTGTGTTTGTGCTATCTCGACGATCAATCTCAATAAAGTCTTTGATTCATAGGAAACTATACCATTTCTATATCCTAAAGTCCAAATCCACGAATACAAATTTTTAGTGTGAATCCCGGATCTCACATTTGGGGCCGACTGTGGGGACTATCTATAGTTTTTCCTGTCTTAAGAATCAGATCTTAGATCCGATAGATCGAGATGAATCCCGACCAATCTGGCTCTCCCAGCACCACACCACCGGTTGACCACCCTCAAACAGTCGATAACGTTCCTCAGAACACCACCGGGGTAAGAATCATGGGTCAGACTGATGGCGTGTTGACGAGCTCTGCCTCAGTCTCCGCGACCTCGGCACCAACCGGCTCAGTCGTCCAAATAATCGCGACGAGTCAGACTCCGACAAATTTTTTGTCAGGAACTAACGATCCGAGCAGAAACTGGGTGTGGATGAGAAACGATTTGATTCCCACCCCAGGAGGCGGATCTGGAACAACCAGACCCAATTTGCCCCTGACTTCTGCTCCACACAGACAAGGGCCAAACGATCTTGCCGAAATCCGTTCGATGTTACGCCTATTGGTAGATCGAACGAGAAATAATGAGGCAAGCGCAAGGACCCAAGAGATATCAAACCGTTCTATGGCCGCGCAGCTCGATGAACAAGAAAGGCATATTAACGCCCGTCTTGAAGAGATCGCTAGCCAAAACCAGGGGGTAGATCAATACACGATCCACGAACCCCTATAAGTCCCCCACCGTGTACACGCTTGGACTTCTCCCAGGTGGTAACTCCACCGGGAACGTCGGGGAATTTCGCCAGTACGTCGAATAATGGCTTCCGCCCTATAATGACGCCCATCGCGACTCCAACCCCATTCGGTTCAAATTCAATGATCACAGATCGAACCGGATCGGAAGTCGACCATTACCCGGGCCACCACCTTTCCAGAGTAGTTCGAATATCCGGCCGAGGCAACTAGGAGGCTCCGCTTTCGTCTCGAGCTCAGGACCCGTTAACGGGTCAAATACGGTACAGTTCCGAACGCCGCAGGTCGACCAGACGGGATCGCTCCCAGTAATCGACCCCGCTTTCCCCGGACTTGAGTAAAATCAGGCACGAGCCCAGTTCGCACCTACGACGGGCGACGACCACGACATGCTTAGACAGTATATTGAACAAGCCAAGGCTCAGTTCGTCAGTCTGAGCTCCAAAGTTCACATGGCGACAAGCGCGGCGCCCGACATCGATCGAGTGATCGAAGAAACGCGACAAACGCCGTTCACAAACCGGATCGCCTTCGCAAGAATTCGAGAAATCAAGAAAACTAAATTTCTGGAATTCTCTGGGAAGTCAGACCCCAAAGCCCATATCAGGGCATTCCGACTAGCGATGGCAAGGGTATACTTTACCGACGAGGAGAGAGAGCCGGCTTTCTGTAGGCTCTTCGCCGAAAACCTATCGGGCTCCGCCCTAGAATGGTTCGCCGGACTGGAAGAAAGGTCCATCGACAATTTCACCCAGTTCATGACGGCTTTCCTAAAACAATACTCCGTCTTTATCGAGGAAAAGACTACTGAGCCAGCTCTGTTTGGCGTCTCCCAAAAACCCGACGAATCGCTTCGCTCGTACATCGACCGATTTAAGGAAATAAAATCCAAAATCGCAAACCCACGAGATGAAGTAGCTATAGAAGCACTGCGACGTGGACTATGGTATTCAACCAGATTCCGCGAGGAAATAACAGTCCGCGAACCTCAAACACTCAATGACGCCCTTCATCGCGCATCGGCCTCCGCTCGCCTCGAGGACGAAACCACGACCCTCAGAGAAAAGCACCAAAAAGAAAAAAACAATTCGAGCTCGCAGAACTCGAACTCAAAAAAAGATTCCCGCAAATCAGGGAACGTCAATGCGGTCGAGAGCCCGAAGAGCTCGAAGAAATTCGAGTTCGACAAGGAAAAATTCTGTGAATTTCACAACAAAAGAGGACACTCGACCGAAGACTGCTATACTCGAGCTAAAGCCGAGGCTCAAAAGCGAGAGTCCGAAAGCAAACGAGACTTAGAAGTCGAGGAGGAAACTCCATCCGACGAAAAGGAATGATAGAGTTCGTCATAGTGGATCGGCCAGCTCCCTATAACGCTATTTTAGGTCGACCATGGATATATGACATGAAAGCGGTACCGTCGACCTACCATCAATGCGTAAAATTTCCAACTCCTAAAGGGGTAAAAACCGTGTACGGAAGTCAAAAGATTTCCCGCCATTGCTACATGAATGGATACAAACAGATTGAAAAATCCCCTGCGTAGCAATTACAGAAAGAGGACGAGCTCGCAACCATGCAGACCAAAAGGTCGAACGACCCGAGTCAAATAGGACCTCCAAAGGACCTCACGACCCAATTTTGCATAGACGATGCTCATCCCGAAAGACTCGTTGTCATTGGAATCGACTTGTCAGAGCCAGTCAAAAACGAACTGGTCTCTTTCCTCAAACAAAACGTCGACTCCTTTGCCTGGTCCTCATAAGACATGAGAGGGATCAACATCGAAGTTACCAGCCACGAGCTGAATGTCGACCCAACCTACAAACCGGTAAGACGGAAACGTCAAAAACTAGGTCCAGAACGAGCTCAAGCCGTCAATGATGAGGTCGACCGATTATTAAAAATCGGATCGATCAGAGAGGTCAAATACCCCGACTGGCTTGCGAACCCTATAGTGGTTAAGAAGAAGAACGGGAAGTGGAGAGTCTGTGTAGATTTCACGGATCTCAACAAAGCATATCCAAAGGACAGCTTCCCACTCCCACAAATCGACCGGCTGGTCGAAGCCACCGCTGGGCACCAGCTGCTGTCCTTCATGGACGCTTTCTCGGGGTACAATCAAATATTAATGAACCCCGAGGACCAAAAAAAGACTTCGTTCATAACTGATCGAGGCACATACTGCTACAAAGTCATGCCCTTCGGACTAAAAAACGCAGGAGTGACTTACCAACGTCTCGTCAACAAGATGTTTTCAGGACTCCTAGGCAAAACTATGGAAGTCTACATCGACGATATGCTGGTCAAATCTTCCAGGTACGAGGATCACATCCCACGACTGAAAGAATGCTTTGTCATTCTCAATAAATACGGGATGAAACACAACCCAGCAAAGTGTACCTTCGGGGTCCCCTCAGGAGAATTCCTAGGTTACCTAGTAACCGAAAGTGGGATCGAAGCAAACCCCAAACAGATCGCGACATTCATAGATATGAAATCTCCCAGAACAACGCGACAAGTCCAACGCCTGACTGGCAAAATAGCTGCTTTGAACCGTTTCATCTCAAGGTCGACTGATAAATGTCTGCCCTTATATCACTTGCTCAAAGCGAACAAAAAGTTCCTCTGAGACGAAAAGTGCGAAGAAGCGTTCACTCAGCTCAAAGCTTACCTAAGCGAACCACCCATACTAGCGAAACCAGTAGAAGGGGAACCCCTCTACCTCTACCTGGCTGTCTTGACGGCAGCGGTAAGTGGAGTCCTGATTCGCGAAGAACAGAACGAACAACGGCTGGTGTATTACATCAGTAAGACCTTAATCGACGCTGAAACCAGATACCCCGCCATGGAAAAACTCGCCGTAGCGCTAGTAACATCGGCTCGGAAACTCCGACAATACTTTCAATCGCACTCGATTATAGTAATTACCTCTCAGCCACTGAGAACCATCCTTCACAATCCGAGCCAATCCGGTCGACTGGTCAAAGGGGCTATCGAACTTAGCGAGTATGACATAGAATATATAGCTCGGACGTGCCTAAAAGCGCAAGTACTCGCAGATTTTATACTCGAGCTCCCACCAACCGTCGAACTTGACCCGACCTCCGCCAAAAAATGGAAACTCTACGTTGACAGAGCTTCCTCAAGGCAAGGATCTGGAGTCGGAGTAAAACTGGTCACCCCCACCGGCGAAGTATTGGAACAGTCTTTCAGACTGGGCTTCGCCGCATCAAATAACGAAGCAGAATATGAAGCGTTAATAGCCGGGCTCAGACTAGCAATAGCAATAGGAGCCCGAGAAGTAGACGCGTTCAGCGACTCCCAATTGGTCAAGAGCCAATATCACGGCGACTACGAGGCCAAGGACGAGCGCATGGAAGCATACCTACAGGTAGTCCATACGCTCACCGAACAGATCGAATTCTTCGATCTAACACGGATCCCGCGGGGGGAAAACACCACAGCCGATGCCCTAGCCGCATTAGCATCGACATCAGATCCTAACCTTAAAAGGATCATACCGGTCGAGGGGATCGAAAAACCAAGCATCGACAAAGCCCTAAAGGCTCTTTCCTTGAAAGAGGACGAGCCTGCCATAAAAGACGATGTCAAGCACAAAAAATGTCTCGGAAACAACAGTCGCGACATCATCGAAATTGATGATGATCCTGACCCGAGGAATGCCGTGTACGTCGCGAACGTCGAGCACGACAATGACGAAGATTGGAGAACTCCGATCATTCGATACATTACAAATGGCGAAGTTCCGGACGACAAATGGGAGGCACGGAAACTCAAAGTACAAAGTGCAAGGTACTGTGTCACACAAGGAGAGCTCTTTAAGAGGAGTCTCTCCGGACCTTACCTCAAATGCCTCAACAAAAGGCAAGCCCTTGCCGTAATCACGCAGGCCCACGACGGATCCTGCGGAAGCCACTCCGGAGGACGAGCCCTGGCCGTACGAATCAAAAGGCAAGGCTATTTCTGGCCAACAATGGCCACCGAATGCGAGTCCTTCTCCAACAAATGCGACAAGTGCCAAAAGCACGCCCCGATTATCCACCAAGCATCGGAGAAACTCTCCTCTATCTCATCGCCATACCCATTCATGCGATGGGGAATGGACATCGTGGCGCCCCTAATCGCATCCGGCAAAAAGAAAGCCACACACTTATTGGTAATGACGGACTACTTCACCAAATGGATTGAAGCCAAGTCATACCAAAAGGTAAAAGACGTTCACATTAAGGAGTTCGTCTGGCGAAACATCGTTTGCAGGCACGGACTACCCCACGAGATCGTCACTGATAACGGTTCCCAGTTCATATCAAACGACTTCAAGGAGTTCTGCAGAACGTGGAACATAAAGCTGACTTACTCAACGCCACTCTATCCCCAAGGGAATGGGCTGGCGGAAGCGGCTAACAAGGTAATCATGAATAACCTCAAGAAAAGACTCAATGAGTGCAAACGATCTGGAGCGACGAGCTCCCAGCCGTACTCTGGGCCTACCGGACTACCCCCCGCAAATCTACCGGCGAGACCCCCTTCTCGCTGGCCTACGGGATCGAGGCGGTAGTACCAGCCGAAATCCTTGTGTCAAGCATTCGCAAAGAAGAATGCCCACGACAAGAGGAACTCAATAACAAGATGTTAACTGACGTGCTCGATCTCGTCGACGAAAGGAGGAACCTCGCACTAGCTCAAATCCAGAACTACCAACAAGCCGCAGCTCGTTACTACGATTCCAAGATTAAAACTCGAAGGTTTCAAGTGGGAGAGCTCGTCATACGGAAAGTGTTCGACCATAAAAAGGAAGAACACGCTGGGAAGTTAGGAGCAAAGTGGGAAGGTCTTTACCAGGTCACCGACGTTGTAAAGGACGGGGTCTACCGACTCAAGTCGGTGGAAACCCAGAAACCTAAACTACGACCTTGGAAAATCATCAACCTCAAAAAGTACTTCCACTAGGAGTACGACAACAAAATCGAACTACGAAATGGCTTGATCCCCTTAAAAGTGTACGTAGGCAGCTCGACTTCGAGCGCAGCCACCCTCCGAACACATAGCTCTTACCGAGCTCAACAACTTCTGACGAATTCATACTAGCTTATCTTTGTGAAATAAAAATAAGTCTCTCAATCCAATGCCCCTTTCTGTCGTAAAAATTAGAGCCATTGCGAAATACCTCACCATAAAATCCTCAAAAAGAGATATGAAATTATTTCTTCAAAAGCTAAAGTGATATGAAATTATCCCTCCGTAAACAAGCGATATGAAATTATCCCTTCCAAGCGATGTGAAATCATCTCTTCAAAAATCAAGTGATATGAAATTATCTCTCTAAAAAAGCGATATGAAATTATCTCTTCGAAACAAAGCGACCCGAAATGGTCCTTCCAAATCGAATGAGCTGAAATGATCGTCCCAAAACAAGCGACCCAAAACGGTCCTCCCAATTCGAACGAACTGAAATGATCGTCCCAAAGAAAGAGATCCAGAGCGATCCTTCCAAAACCAATAATTCTTCTAAACCTTATACAGATTAAAAGAATTGGGGGGCTACCCCCCCCCCCCAAGAAAAAGACAACGAAGTCGAGACAGTCATTCAAGCAAACATCCTTTGTAAGTCTACTTCGATTCATTCCTATATACTTAGTATTCCTTATATTCAGCAATTTCGAAAGCATCCAGCTATAAGCTCGAATCTTACACTACGAAAGAGTGGTACCTCGCGTACAATAGACTTAAAAGTTCGTAAAGAACTCCCTAAGGCAATTCGAGACAAGCTATTTATCGACCCCTCCAAGGAGGTTCAAGTCGCCATAACAGCCAAACTTTATGCTAAAGCGCTAAACAGTAAAATCTATGCTAAGGCATACAGGATTTGAAAGCAACGCATGAACAAAACAAGGACTTAACATCCTTAATATCACAAAAGCCCCCTTGGGCAACCAAAGTTTGAAAAAGGAAATTAAAAGCCCTCTCGGGCAACAACAACAACAGTTTTTAACTAAAACGCAGCGTAGGAGGAGCCTCCGACCTGGCCTTCCGCCCCATCACCCGCCTCTCTTCTCAGCCGGGAGTCGACCTCGTCAGTCATCCTCGGGTCAGTCTCAGCCGGAGGAGCAGGTGGAGAACCCGCCATGGCCACGGAGTCCTCCGACATTGCCGGCAAGGCAAGCTTACCAACGCTAAAATCAGAGACTGCCGCGGCCTCCATCTCCGCTGCGGCAAGTCGCTTTTTCTCAGCCAGCTTAAGCACCTCTCGGGTCATGTCCACTTCTCCAGCTGCGATCTCAGCGATAAGCTCGATGTTGGCCAAAGTCTCTTGGAGACGGATCTCAGCGCTAGTCTGGATCTTCCTCTTCTCGGCTCTCTCTTTGATCCCGGCCAGAATCGTCAGATACTGGCCATTGAGTTCTTTTCGAGCCTTACGAAGCTCGACCCGGCTCGACTCTTCCACAGTCCGAATTCGAGCCTCGGCGGCGCTAAGCTGACAAGACAGCTCCTCCTCCCTCCTCTCGAGATGCGCAATCCTGGCCTCCGCAGCAGCATGGTCCGCGACCCTCATCTTCAGGCGCTCCTCCCTAGCTAAAGCTTCCTGGAGCTCGGCATTCATTTGGGTAGCAGCCTCCCGAGCAGACTCGAGCTCGTAGGTCTGAGCGTCCAGCACCTCGTTCTCAGACCGAACCGCGTACGTATTCACAGCCTATACGGCCTGCAAAGAAATCGTCGGTTTAACAAAAAAAACTCTAAAGAAAAAAGGAGACCAAAGCAAAAACGTCTCACCTTTCCGATGACCGCCATCATCTCGGAATACGCACTACTGAGGACCGTTTCCCCAGTAACTGGGAGCTCGGAGCCAACAGGCCTAACGCGCCTCAGCAGACGAACCACACCTTCTGGATCGTCTACAACCGAGCACTCTTCTCGGTCTGACCCTTCTGGACTCCTTCCCGCGTCTACTTTACGACGCTTCGGCGAAGGGGGAAAAGACCCTCCTCGACTCCGACGATCTCCCTCCCCGGAAAAATCCGGCTGAGAATCACAGAGAGCAGCATCTCTAGACCGAGGTAAAACCACCTCCCGTTCGGCCAAGGGGAGAGTCGCGTCGATGACCCCCACAACCGTTCCCTCCGGGCCCGTCACCGGAAGGAGCGAGGTCTGAGCAGGAGGAGGAGGATAAGCCGGAGGCGGAGGAGGAGCCCGATCGAGGGCAAATAGAAGGGCATTACTAAGGTCGCCCGCCCCCATCTTGTCGACCAGCTCGATCGGGTCTTTCCCGTTCCGGCGACTGCTCACTCTGCGAGATAACGTCTCGCGAGAAAGGGAATTAGCAGCCGAGCTGTCACCCGGAAGAGGTCGAGCTATAAATAAAATGAAAGGAGTCAGATAAGTCAAAACGACGATGATAAACAAAAACATTGCGAACAAAACGACTCACCCTCTCCGGCCCGCTTGGCAATACGAAGCCGAGGCTGAGTAGCTTGAGCCGGGAGAGTCTGGGAGGGTTCGGAAGGAAGTAATGGGTTTCGAGGAACCCGAGCGCGGTGCCGCGGAGCTCGCTCAGGGCCAACCCGCAGAACAGCCTGCACACGCTCAATCGTGAAACTACCCCAATTAACAGCGCCCCCTCTCAGACGAGCTATCAGAGCCTCTGTGATCGGGTTGGTAGCAAGCGAATCTGGAGCCTCTGTGATAGAAAACAGACCAGGTAAGGGACGGCCTGACCCAAAAAAAAATATATAACAAAATACTAAAACTAGGGTCTTACCGACACTGGGCGACCATTGAGATGGGATAACCGAATAATCAAAGTCCCCGACCGAATGATGGGTTATCCGGAAAAAGAAGTATCGGTCCCTCCATACGTCTTTCGTCGGAACTTCCTCGAGGATCCGCCCGAAACGAGGCGAGAGGTAGTAAGTCCCCTGAAACTTAGCATTGTGTTTCACTGAGCAAACACGCATAAGTTCCTCAGGCCCGAACTCGATTCCCTCTTCCGCGGCCCTGACTCCGAGTCCGATGATGTGCCGGACAAAGTTCGGCGTCATCTGATGGAATGCCAATTGAAGCTGGGCCAGCACCAAAGAGATTAAGCGGGGAATAGGGAAGAAAATCCCGCATTTCTCGAAGTATGTGTATGAGGCGCAGCAATAGCCCTCCACCGCGGTCTCCGGCGACGGAGTCACAATTTCCACCTCTGGTGGGATCCGACAAATCCTCCGCAATTGTTCGATTTGGTTTACGGTTAGGGAAGATGGCGGATGTGGGCCAAACGAACCCGCCGCCGTGCTTGTACTCATGTCGCATCTCTGAGAGCCATAAGGAAGCGGTGTATCGGAATAAAGAAAGCAAAAAGCAGAAGAAAAACCAGGGCAAAAGTAGAAGAAGAGGTGAAAGTGGGAAGAAAAGAAATTAACCCCGGCGAATATAAGAAAATTATAGTGGGAATCGTGAAAAACCTCAGTCGCACGATTCCGAACTCGTAATAATTACGAGAAAATCGAGGTGGTTTGGACTCCTCGCTTTCTTTTATCCCAACCGTCGATTTAAGATCAACGGCTACGAATGAGCGACAATTAGGTCACATCAGCAAAAAAATGGGAGAGAGCTTGAAAAGACTCTTCGCGACTCTCGAATCCTAGCCATTGATGATCGACCAGATTCACGGTATGAGATGAAATTATCGAACAAATACACGCCATAACTGCTGACGCGCTAAAAAGCAGATCATCTCGTCCCACGCGCGCGTCCTTGACCATTGGATCGCAACAAGATCTACGGATGGGGCGAGAATAATCATTAGATCTTTCGACGCCCGAGACACGCGCGCGTCTTCCCGAAAACGTCCACCGCCCATTAACTTCGACTTCTAGAAATCAATAGGCTGGGGGGCTATTGTTGGTACTAGATTTCCCTCTAGGAAATCCGGCCCATTAACAAATAAGACGAAGGCCCTTATCTATGAGCCCATTCCAGGATCAAAGACGAAGAGACGAGCCGACTCAATCGTTGGGCCCAAACGAATGACGCTTTGACAAGGCCCAAGCGATGCCGAAGTAAGAGGCGATCGAGCTCGAGCTCGGCAGGAGACGACATAGGGATAGAGTGACTCGGTCTTTTCCAGTTCAACTGATCCGCGGGGATCACGGGGATCGTTACGAAGGAGAGGCCGAAATATCGGAACAGAGAGATCAGAGCCGAGACTATAAAAAGAAGAAGTGGCGACTCATTCAAGGATATTCCAAACCTAACTTAGAACACTTCGACTAGATAGCTCGAGCATCATACTTTGTACTCTCTTTTCGATTGTGTTTGTTCTATCTCGAAGATCAATCTCAATAAAGTCTTTGATTCATAGGAAACTATACCATTTCTATATCCTAAAGTCCAAATCCACGAATACAAATTCTTAGTGTGAATCCCGGATCTCACAGTAGACAGAATTACCTTCATTGCGTGGATCCATGGCGTTCTTAAGATGGCTTTGTAAGCCATGAGTCCTCCCATGATCATGTTGTTTTTCTGAGTCTGACCGACTGGCTCGGTGGTGATGCTTGACGATGATGACCAATGATAGACCGAGCGCGAAGTCTATTCTCACGAATCGAGAATCTCACTGATCAAGGATGATCATGGTATTATCAACCTCAGCTAAAGTGAAGAGAAGTTTCTTTTCCCCATAGACGGCGCCAATTGTTGTTATGGGATTTTGACCAACTCCGAAAGATTCAGAGTTGGGGTCAAAAAAGTCCAAACAAACAAGCAAAATAAGATTAAAATGGGTTCAAAAACTCGCTGTTATTAATCATTAGGCCGATGCCAAACAATTAACATGATGGACAAGATGGGAGGTCGTCGATGGACGAGTTCCCTAAAGATTGTTTGGGCTTATCATTTTATAAAAATAGCTAAGAGCTTTAGCAAATTACAAGATGACGATAAATGAATAGTGAATGGTCTATTAATAGTAAAAGTGGTCAAACTTCTTGTAGGGCTGTTGAATCCTTAATAGGCTTCAGTTTTCGGGCTGAAATGTTCTAATGAGGTGACATATTTTGATGGGCTTATGGATAAGATGCTAATAGGTCAAATTTTATTCCCTATTCTACTGCAAGTACACAGTTGTGTGAATGTAGTATTCAGGGTATCGTATCCACAAGGACTCAAGTTTCACACAATAGACTATATATTTTCAAATCAAACTAAGTCAATCAGGAGAAAGCAATAAGCGAATGCAAGTAAATTAGAGTGTGTTTTCAATGAGAGAAATACGCTAGACTTAGGAAGTTCTTGGGAATTATACAATTTCAGATACTTAACTAACCGGATTTAGATTTAGCTCATGTTCAAGAACTAGAAACACAATGATAAAAAATCCAACTCTCGCTGAGATTATTTCTATGTCTAACAACCTAATGATTCAAATCTCTTTGCAATCTCAGAGTTCTAGACAAGCATTAGAAACAGGTTCTTCAGTTCACATTTCTCCTAAACCAAATCTCTTTATATCTAGTCAAATTGCTCACACTAAGTTTCAGATTATAACTCACACTCTCGTGCTAAGTTAATTATCTCAGATCTAAATCCTAGGTGATCAGTCCAGAATTCAGTATTAAGTGCAACTTAGGTGATGAACGAACAGATTTAGAATCCTAATCAATCAGTTATCTAAATATGCATAAAGTCCTATGAGAATTCCTAAATCTAACTAGGTTACTACTCAGACATATTATCAAATGAATAACACATCATTGAATAGAAAACCAAAAGTCTGAATAGATAAGTAAAGGGGTTCGAAATCCTTCTCTCAAAGGTTACAAGTAGCAAGAACTGCCCCTTAGCCCAAATATTTCAATCTCCAAAACAAGAACAAAGTAAGAACAAGATAATGATCTTGAGTCTCAAAAACCTAATTAAACTGCTAAACACATTTTAGGGCTAGATTAGAATTAGGGAAACTTCTGTGACAACTTTGCAATTCTTCAAAATATGTCTTCAACCGGCGCATAAGACTTTGACACCCTCAGTGTCGACCGACACCAAAGTGAGTGTCGGTCGACATCCAGTCGTGGTCGAGAATCTCACTTCAGCTCCTTGCACAAATCACCAGAAACGTCATATAATCCCGCTCTTTGCTCCAAACGCAAGTCTACTTGTAGAAGACTCAATAGACTCGAAAAACCAGGTTAAAGACTAAATATATACAACTATATCATGGTTGAAAACCTAGAACAACCATGATATATCAACTCCCCCACACTTAGCTCTTGCTTGCCCTCAAGAAAGTAAAGAACCAAAGCATAAGAAAGAGGTTTGAAAACACACAAACTCATTTCGTCCTAGGAACTTTTGCATTCACATTCACTTAGTAAGCCACTGAAAACTTTCCTACAGAGATCAAGACCACAATTTACTTCCCCCACACTTAGCAACTGTCCCAAGTAAACTCCACAATCAGATTAGGATATTCAAGTTCACCACACTAACCTCTGTATACAATAAGGTGCGGTCTTACAGAGGGATTATCGATCAGAGGACACATGGACTCAACCCATTCAGTAGCTGACCACCAAACTGTCGGTTTATGGTTCCTTTCGTTTCCTTTCCCCCTTAGCAATGATTTTTCCCCACTGGGTATCATTTTATTTTTTTCTATCGGTGGTCTTCCCTTTTTATTTGGGGTTTAAATTTGGACCTTTCCATGGATACACAGGAGGTAATAGGGGTCTCTACCACTCCCGTGAACACTTCGAAGTTACTAGCTTTCCTCAGTTTTTATCTCTTTTTTTTACTTTCAAGGGAGGTGAAAATCAGAAAACATACTCAGACAGGATTGTAGGCTGTGTCATACACATCAGAGGAATCCGATCTAGAGATACCAAGCCCCTAAGTTAGAAAATAGGTCAGGGTTAGAGTTGAAGTTAGTGATGGATCCTCTGAGTACCTGGTTAGATATGGGTGTCCTTGGTAAGTTGAACTGTGTGGGGCTTTCTAATAGTCATAGAGCTATTGCAAGTCCATCCAAAGGTCATTTAGTTCCTGTTCGAGCGAAAAATTTCCTCGAAAAATCATAGTTTCATACACATTTTGACTCAATAAAACCATTTTGAAAACAAGGGAAACAAGGGACTGACTCTACGAAAACAAAACACAATCGCAGTAACCACCTCCCTCACACTTAGATTGCACTTTCCCTAGTGCAATCACAGCTTGGGTTCGGGAGAAATCAATCTGGAACCATAAAGTTATTGAGTTAAAAAGTCGAACTTGAACATGACCAGTGTCGACCGATACTAAGGGCAGTGTCGCCCGACATCGGGGTCGTGTGATCATACGCAGGATGTAGAGTCTTCCGTGGTTGAGTTCATGGGTTATCACTCAATTACTCACCTGTTAGCTGTGTTAGATCACTCAAAATCATATCAGAAACAACAGGGGTGATGCATAAACTCAAATAGTTAAGGTTCCAAACAGACGGGACTGACATATTGATTCAAAAGAAACATCAAAATGACTAAAAGAAAGAAAATAAAAAGAAACAAACGCAGAATCAGTAGCAGAAAGTGTCTAAAATACTGGAGAGTCCTCATCATCCATCTCCTCGGAGTCAGTTGCCTCCTCTATCTCCTCATCCTCTGAACTCACATGGACGGGTGTTGGCGCTAGTGCGCAACGTCGTGGCTGCGGTGGTGAACGTGATGTGTGCGTCGATAGGACATGCGATGAACTACCTTCCAGATCCCTTTAAGTACACCTGATGCCCACTTCTGAAATTGTGTTGGTACTGGAAGCTCGGGAAACCCATAGGTCTCATCAGGATCGTCAGCAGGAACTGCTTCATGCTCAGCAGCATAAGCAACAGCTCCAGAAGTAGCTCCTCTAAGCACGGTAGAGCGACGCGGAACAGCTCGGCAAATCTCTACATTGGGGTGAAAGGAAAGTGAAAGAGGCTCATTCGTGATGCATGTAAGTCTGGTCTCAGGGAGAGGAAAAAGGCGCTCAACGCCAGATGCGTCAGTGAAACGCCACAAGAACTGCCTCCCACTGACATCTCCCCTGATCCATTGCATGCTCTTCAGATGTGTAAAGTCCATGATGGACTTCTTGGTGCATATGGTCATCTGACTCCTGTCGAGCCCAAAGTGGTCAAAGATAGGAGTTAAAGGACTCCCGACCATCTTTGTCTTCGTCGCCTTCTCAGTGAATGGCTTAGTCTTCAAGGACTCCAAATGGTGAGCAAAGAGAGCCCCCATGTTGGCGTCTGCCACCAAATGAGCGTCCTCAAACTCACTGACATCAATACTGCTGCCAATCACAAGATAGAGTAACAAAAACTCAGAAATCCTCATCATCCCAGGCTCCATCTTACACAAGATAGTGTTGGCGAACACACGGACAAGATACTGTAGAACCGGATGTCGCACAGCAATCTTTCTGGTTGTCTGAGAATCGTACACTCCGGTGCCAAAGTGTTGCTAGAAAATCTGCACATCGGGCCAGTGCTCAGGCAAACTGACTCGCTCTCTCGTCCTGTCAAACTCGTATATGTCACATAGCTCCTGGATGTTGAGCTTTTACCTTTTGCCCTTGGCCATGAAGGTCAATGTCCATTCAGAGGCCTTCCTCACCACATCATTGGAGTAGTAAACACGGACTGTTGCCATGAACTGTCTGACCAGCTCCTCGTGAAAATCATAGTACTTGGTACAGATCGTACCCAAGCCTATCATCCGTATAACTCGCAAGACATCCAATCGTATCTTCAGCTTGTTCATAGTCCTAGTGCATGGGAGCCGTCTGGGCTGGATATCAACGCCACACCAACCATTGTAGAACAAGCTGTCATAATCATTCCAATGCTCTGTGATTGGCCTGTGGGTGCAGGTGCGCTTCTTTACTTCTAATGCAGGCTCGTCTGCAAAGCAAGTGACCTTTAACATCTTATCTTCCATTCTTGTCCAATGTGCTTGGTTTTGAGCGACACGGGCATGAGTGCCGGCGGTATCGCGTTGCTGTGACGAGGAGCCAGAAGGAGCGGTTTCAGAGGCTCTTCGTGGGCGCTTTCCGCGGTTCAGTGAAGGTTCCATCTGCAAGACAAACACACATACATACAAGCATAAGGTTCAACAATCCGATTTTTGCAGCATCACAATCTCACAAATTGAGTCCAGATAATCATCCACATCATCAAAACTAATCATATTCCACTACAAACTCGTCCTAGACATCAATATATCGATCCAAAATCGAAGCTTTCTTCCCTTTAATATGAACTGAAAATTGGAGATTCAGAGTCATACCTTCGCAGATCGATCAAACTGATACTAGGAATGGATAGAACACAGAAAAAGTGGAATGGAGCCTTGATCGTCAAAATCGATCGAGAAACCAGAGAGATGGCGATTTTGGGAGAATTTTCGGCGAGAGGAAAAGTTAGGAAGAAGAAGTTGGGTCGTGGTTTTAAGAAAGACTTACCTCGATTTCATCGATGTCGACTGACACTCACTGTCAATGTCGGTCGACATTCGACTGTATGTCCTAAATCGACCTCAAAATCGACCGAGGTCGATTTTCGTTCGTTTTCGAAATTCCTCGAAATCGATGTCGACCGACATCAATGGGACGTAGACCGACACTGACCTATCAGTGTTACTGGTCCTGCGAGACTCGACACAAAACACCAAAAACAAAAGAAATCAAAATGCAAGACCAAAAATCCAATTATATACAACTTACCAGTGGGTTGCCTCCCACTCAGCGCTTGTTTTAGGTCATTAGCTTGACCGTATGGGGGAGATCAGACTCTCGGGGGTGTGTGAGTGCCTCTGCGAAAGTCTCCTCATCCATGGCAGAGTGTAAGCAGTGTCAGCGTGAGGTCGTCTAAGGAACGAGGGAATATGTCTAGTGTGAGAATGAAGTTTAGGTGCATTCAAGCGTTTCCCTGCGGACATAGCAATGAGGTTAGCAGGGTTGAGTTCGGGAGATGCATACCTTTGCTTGGATGGAGCTCTGAGGTGTGGAGCTTTCTGATTATGAGCAGTTTCCGACTCTGAAGATGTTAGAATGGAATCTTGAGAAACCACCATCTTCTTTTCTCCTGTATCAAAAACTGAAGCCTCACTAGTCTGAGCTTCTTGCTCCATCTCAATGCTAAAGGTCTTACCGTCAATCTTGGACCTTCGCGGCATATCCATCTTGAAATGTAGAGGCTCATCTCCCAGGTGGATATCGATCAGACCGTGCTTCACATCAATTGTTGTGCCTCCTGTGGCTAAGAAGGGTCTGCCTAATATCAGAGGATCATTCGGTTCCTTGTCATATTTCAGCATTACGAAGTCCGTCGGAATCGAATGGTCTCCAACTCTGACTGGGATGTCCTCAAGGACTC
The DNA here is from genome assembly GCA_030180135.1 of Orychophragmus violaceus. Lineage (NCBI taxonomy): Eukaryota > Viridiplantae > Streptophyta > Magnoliopsida > Brassicales > Brassicaceae > Orychophragmus > Orychophragmus violaceus. The sequence continues at coordinate 88,027,464 of CM058238.1, forward strand.
CTTCTGGAACCTTCCTTGACTGATCAGCCAGGATTAGAGAGATCCTAGTCTGCTTGAAGTCCGTCAACCCCAACCTTTCACCCACAGAGTATGGCATGAGATTTACAACAGCTCCCAAATCACATAAGAAATGCTTGAAGCTATCCTTGAAGATTGAGCAATCTAACATAAAGACACCAGGATCATCTAGCGTCTCTGGAATCTTAATATGCAACACATCACTGATTTGTTTAGGCAGCACTACCACCCAGTCTCTTAAATCTTCATCCATGGGGATTATGTTCTCCACATATCTTTGAAGACAAGGGTGAATTGGTAAAACTTCAGCGTGTGGGTCCTCATTCAGCTTCTTGTCCATTACTTCCAAGCAGTCAGCCTCATCAAGCACTTGTTTAGACTTCATTACCACCTTAGTGGAGGGTTATGGGTGTTTTTGGACCTCCTCTTCATTGTTAATACAAAATACTGACGAAATTTTGTCCTCCCAAGCGCAATGTCGATCGACATCGAAGTGATGTCGGTCGACATTCGGCTTAAACACTGAATCCTTCGACAAATTTTCAGCAATGACGACCATCAAATCGGGTTTGACCGATTTCTGTTCGTCATGAGGACTCGAAACCGCTGCTGAAGTCGAGTGTCGGCCGACATCAGAGTCAGTGTCGGTCTACATGGAGACTGTAGCTTCGTATTTTCGGTTGTTTTCCACAATTTCTGCTGTCTTAACCTCAAATCCTCCTCCTTGATCCAGCCCATCCTCAATCTGAACTATCCAAGTGTTGATGTGTGTGTTTTGAACACCCTTCCCTTTGATCAAGCCCGAAATATTGTTCACTTGTGTATTCAGTTTCTTCATATGTGTACTCAAAGATTCAAACTTCCCATTCAGATCAGTGTAGACAACATCTATCTTCTTATTAAATTCCACAGCAGTTTTCGTCTGACCCTCTAGAAACTGCTCCATCATGGCTTCCAACTTGCTCTCATGAGCGCTAGTAGCAGGAGGTGCCTGATAGGAAGATTATCCATAGGTCCTCTGATAAGATTTGTTCTGCTGAAAAGGCTTTTGGTAACCATCATTCTGACCATATCCAGAAGAGTTTTGATTGGTTGTGAAAGCACTCTTCTGTCCACCAGTGTAAAACTTATTGCCTTGCTGATTCCCAAACATGTTTCCTTGAAATCCAGAACCACCAATGTAGTTCACCTCTTCTTCTGTGTAGCCTTCTTCAGGTTCAAACTCTTCAACCTCTTGAACAAAATGGACATGCTTCTTGCCAGTCAACAAGCTGTGAACAATGTCCAGCTTGTTCTTCATCTCAGCAATCTGGAGATTATCAACCTTTCCACCAGACTCTTTTCTCCTCTGATGTGCAGTCTTAGTACTGTTGCTGCTCACCAAGTTCTCGATCAATACCCTGGTCTGCTCAGGAGTATTTGTGTTGAAGTTACCATTCCAAAGATCCACACCTCTGAAGAAAATGCCCAGCAGCTGAACTTCAGAGAATCCATGATGAGGACAATCTCGTTGGTACATCTTAAACCTAACCCAAGAAAACTTAAGTGGTTCTGTAGGTCCCTGAGTGAATGTCAGAAGATCCTGTCTGAGTTGATCGGTGCGAGCATCGTCATAGAAATGCCTCAAGAACTCTCTCTCTCTCTTCACTGCATCCCAAGTGGTCAACTTCCTAGGTGGAAGTTGCTTAAGTCAAGCTGCAGCCTCTCCAGCGAGAGAATATGGGAAAATCTTGAGGTACAAGAAGTCATAACCCACTCCATTGTGCTTCATTCCAGTGATGAAGGCTTCAAAATCCTCAATGTGGTCCATGGGTTGCTCATGCGGAAGAACATGGAAAGGATGCTGCCTCAGAAGTGCATAGTAGGCAGTCTTGAGCTCAAAATTATTCCTCTCGAAAGGAGGAGGCACAATTGCTGATCTATTAGCATAAAACTCATCGGGTCAGTTGTAGTCAGCAAGAGTCCGCTCAGCAGCAAGAGGATTAGGTGGATGTCCATTAGCTCCAGGATTGACCAACTGCCTCTCACCTTGAGGCTGCTCAATCACATTCTCCTCAGCATCAATGCTTTGCCCTTGAGCATTGTATGGATTGTTCTGCGGGTCTCTCAGCACACCTTCCGCGTCTCGGGTCAACATAACAAAATTGTGGTTGTTCATCCTTGAATATCTTTGCGCCTTTCTGTTCGTCCTCTCAAGTTTAGCTAGCTCCTCAAGTCTGAGGTTAACAAGCTCTTCGTTCGGGTTTCTTCGGGTGTGTCGACTAGGCATACACTCGAGTGATGTCGGTGGACACTGGTGATATATCATGATTTTTACCGGTTTTATGCCATGATATAAGTATGTTTTAAAGTCTTTTGGTGTTCTTTTGGAGTCTTTTACAGGTGTTATTAGGTACACACACGTTTTGAGTAGATTTGGAGATTATGGAGCTAAATGGAGCATTTTGGAGTTTTGACCCGAGAGCTTGTGCTCACTGTCCGAAACAGAGGAGTGTGTCGATCGACGCACATCAGCATCGATCGATGCACAGCGAGTTGGGCAAGTCTCGGCGTCGGTTTAATGAAGAATGGTGATATTGCAAAGTTGCCCAGAAGTTCCAGATATTTACACAGAAGCCCCAAGACGTGATTTAGCTATTTAATTAGGTTTTTGAGTTTTGTTTTAGATACGCTATCATAACTTAGAGCAGAGAGTTTTTAGAGTTTTTGGGGCTGATCTGATCATGTACTACACCTTATTTTTGGAGAAGATTTCGAACCCTTTTCTTATTCTAATCTCTTTTATGACACTACAGGAAATTGAGGTATTGATTGCATATTAACATAGCGGTTTTAAGTTTTATGCAATAATAGAGTTTGCCGCCACTTTTTCATAGCGTTTAGAATTTTGATGTGCTATTAAAAGTATGAGCGCGTAAAATATGTGACTTTTAATTAAAATCTCTTTTGTTTAGATTGCATTTGTATTAAATAAACGCTATGTTATATTTAAGCGGGATGTTTTGAGCGGGATATTTTTGTTTGCCGCGTGTTAAATTTTTTAGACCATAAAAAAACATATCTTTTTTAGTCTGAAACATAAAAAAATAGCACTTAGAATTTTGTTGTATCTCTCTAACCCTAGTAGCCGTCTCCCCATCTCCACTACACAGATCTGACCTCGATTTTCTCATAGTTGGACTACTACTTTCTCTTTTGCTCGTTGATGTTATCGTTTCATTTTATGGACTTGGAACTTCGTTGGTTTTAAGGACTGCTCTGTGGAAACACGAAACCCTTGTGAGTCTATTGTTTCTTTTGTCTTCTATGATTTTGGTATCCCTGAGAATGATGTTGATTTTAGTTAGTTACAGTGAAGTTCATGAAGTTTGAAACTAAATTTTGATGCCAGATTGTGACGGGAGACGAGAACCCACCGATTGTGATGGCCAATCGAGAAAGAGATCGAGAGCTTCTGTTTCCCGTCGCTGATTCCGGTGAAAAATATGTAGGCTCTACTTCGAAGCTGTCTGGTATCTTCTGATTCTCGTTTATATCCCTTAAAGGAAATGTTCGATTGATAGATATCAAGCTCGTCTGGTTTCACAGAGAAAACGTTTAGATGTTCAATCCTTTGTCTCTCAACTATGAGGGATTCGGTTGATTTCTATCATTAATTTTGGTATCTAGTAGTATAATTTTGTCATTTATTGTTTCAGATTTCTATCATAAACTCCATGGTTCTATTGCTCTATAATTGTCGTTAGTTTGGTAGCTGAATCTTGCTTTAATCCTTTTGTATATGTACGGCAAATCTCGTGTCATAGATTTGATGAAGTTGTCAAAGATTCAAATCTCGTGTTTTGGTTGTTCGTATCAGGTTTGATATTTGTATGAAATCTAAGAGGGATTTGTTTTTTTTTTGTAAGCTTAAGTGATTGTGATAGTGGAACTAAATCGTTGTTCTTTGTGTTTGCAGAGATTGAGTTGATACTAAACATAGATCAGGCTGCCAAGAGTCTTGTCAGTGCAGCTGGGGATGTCTTCGTCTTTAAGTTTCTTTCATCTCCATCATGTTCGTTGTTTTCTTGCTTGTCATGTCTGAATTGCACTGTTATTTTGGGTCTTTCTCCACTCTGTTATATCGTTAAACTACTGTCTAGTACTTTCATCCGTACGTGATACTTCTAATTCTTTTTATTTCAAAGAAAAACAAGCCCTCTGATGTTGGTCTCGAACAGGAAGCTCAGTTGGTGTGCAACTGGTCTGCTCCTGGGAACGAGCGTAATGGAAACAGTAATTCGCTACCAGCGATTAAATACCTTCATTTACACGAGTGTGACAGCTTCTCGGTGAGAAAACTTTCTTTCAAATTGCTGGCAATACTAAAATAGATGAATAATTCATGGCTATGAAACCTCGACAGAAGTGATATTTGCATAGAAATATATCTTACAGTGCTGACAGGTACGGGGATAGGAGTGGAAGTAATTGCGTCTGAAAAAGTGTGGAAATCGTTTCAAGCGATTGGGGACATTGCGTTTGCGTACGCTTTTACAGCTATCCTTGTTAAGATCCAGGTATGTAACGTAACGCTTATACCAAAGATTAGTAGCTTGATGGATATAAAAAGATTCAATTATATATGTTCTTTCTTTTCTTGGTTGCAGGATACATTGAGATCAAGCCAACCAGAGAACAAACGTTCTCAAGATGTCATTGATAGGCCTCTCATGTTGTAACCAGAACTACTAGTGATGATGAGTCTTGAGGGCTTTCCCTGAACCTTGGTGCAGTAAGTTGATTCATATATTTTGGTAAAAACCAATCACTTTATAAACTCATTTTGGTTCAATTTTATTAATTAGCTTTTCAAATTTTCTCGGTGCAAATGTCTCCCTTGTTTTTCTCCTCCAGGTGAACGAAGTACAACTCAAGGATGGAAGGTCACTAGAGGTGTTTCTCATTGGTTTACATTGAGTTTGTACTTCATTTTCTACTTATGTATTTTGTATTTGAGGATCTTTATACTTTAGGTTTATTGTATCATGATTTCATATATAATAAAATAATATTTTTTAGTATGTTTGTTAATAATTCAAATAAAATAGAGCAAATAAAGCATGCCAAATAGGACCGCCCAAATGAAATAGCTCGATAAATTGAATGCTATAGTAGATATATAGTAAACATATATAACATAAATAAACTGCTATTACAAAATATTTTATTGCAGAAAACAAAAATGCTATATTAAGTACGCATTATTATTGCATTTTGAAAAAGCGCTATAAAAAGTGCGATACTTTTTATGACGGGAGCATATACAGCGTTCGCTAAAGCGCTATGGTTTATCTACTATAGCGGACATCAAGCGCTATGGATATCCACTTTTCTTGTAGTGTGATACCTATTATTTCATTGATTATGTCTTCATATTCCATGTCTGAGTAGATTCCTAGTTAGGTTTTGGGTTTCTCATAGGGATTTCATGACTTGCTAGATATAATTAATTCAGTTAAGGATTCACATCAATAGAATGTTCTTCAAACTAAATTGTGTTGAATGCTAGTTCTAACCTGATCACTTAGAATCTAGATCTTAGGTTGCTAAATTGACACGACAGTGTGGTTTAGGATATGAACTATTTAGGTTGAGCAATTTAATTACTCGCAAAGGAATTTGGTTTAATTAGATTGTGAACATATCGAACTTGGAATTAAAGTTGGTTTAATTTGTTAGTAATTGCAAAGGAATTTGGATTGTTGCACTTAGACTTAGAGAATTCTCGCAACGACAGTTGGTTAATTCTATATTTGTGTTTGAGTTCTAGAACTGAGCTTAGTTAGATCCTGACTGAATGATTTATCTGCTTGTCTGATTTCCTGAGAACGCCCTAGACTTAGCGCCCTTAGTTAATTGCTTACAACAAACCGAACTTGCTACTTTTTTACTTTCTCGAATTGTTTTTAGTTTCTATTCACATTGCTTTCTCCTAGCTTAAATCTTGACAGTTCTTGATCTATCGAGACCAGAGTCTCTGTGGATTTCGATACCCTATATACTACGATTGCATATCTGTGCACTTGCAGTTAAAATAGGATTAAAACCTGACCCTACCAAGTTTTTGGCGCCGTTGCAGGAGACTCTTTTGAGTCTTCGATAGATTCGAACTTAGGGTTTTTACTAGGATTTTATTTTTATTTTTGGTTACTGATTTTTCTCTGTTTTCTCTCGGTCGCAGGTTTCATAATCGCATAGCATCGACCGTTGCACCTTCTGTGTCGATCGTTGCTAGGCGATTGGAGTTGAATCAATCGTTGCACTGCTAGCATCGATCATTGCTTGGCGATTACAGACGGTTTATGCAGACGCGTGATACTAGAAGTAATCCGAACACTAATCTCGTGAACCTCCAACTTGAAGAGCTTGCTAGACTAGAGAGGACTAACAGAAGAGTTCAAAGAGCAAGGATGGTTGTTGAACGTGTGATCATAAAGCCTGATTCTCAAGGTACCCTGAGGGACCGACACAACAATCCGTACAATGCTGCTGGAGAACTGATTGATGCTGAAGGGAATGTTATCCCTGATCCTCCTGAGCAACCGCAACAGGAGCAGAACCAAGGCCAATGACAGGCCCAAGGTAGACAGATGGTTGTTCATGAGAGGACTTTAGCTGACTATAACCGTCCGGATGAGTTTCATGCTAACCGGTCAGCTCTTGTACCTCCTGATTTTGAGAGGAATGATTTTGAGATCAAGACCATCTACTACTCTCTCCTAAGGCAGAAAGCCTTCCATGGCTCTCCAAGTGAGCAGCCGATGGATCACATAGATGAGTTTGAGGACATAGTCACCGGAATAAAGTATGATGGAGTGTGCCAGGACTATATGTTCCTCAAGCTTTTCCCCTACTCTCTCGCTGGAGATGCTGCAGCCTGGCTGAAACAACTTCCACCTGGAACGTTTGATACTTGGGCCGCTCTGAAGAGTGAGTTTATGCGACATTTCTATGATGATGCTCGCTCCGACCAGTCCAGACAGGACATTCTAACCTTCACCCAAGGTCCGATAGAGCCTCTTAAGACAGCCTGGATGAGGTTTAAGAAGTACCAATGTGACTGCCCGCATCATGGATTCGCTGAGGTAACACTATTAGGTATCTTCTTTAGAGGAATAGATCTTCCATATCAGACTGCATTGGACAATTCTAGCAATGCCAACTTTAACACTAGGACTCCTGCTCAAGCTAAGCAGTTGATAGATAATTTAGTAAGCAGTAATAGCTGCAAGACTACTGATGAGAGAAGGAAGAAGTCCGGTGGGAAGATGGAGAGTTCGGAGATATCTGATATTAGATCTAAGTTGGACACTGTTTGCAATCTTCTAGCTGGGAAGAAAGCTGTCCACTTTGCTCAAGATGTTGAGGTGATTAATGCTGAAGAAGATGGGCAGGAAGAGGATGTGAACTACATCGGAGGATCTGGTTTCTAAGTTAATAGGTTTGGAGGACAGCAGGGTAATAGATTTTTCAGTGGTCAGAAGAGTGCTTTCACAAGCAATCAAAACTCTTCTGGCTTTGGACAGAATGCTGGTTTTCAGAAACCTTATCAACAAGGTAATCAGATGACTTATGGATCTTCCTCTTACCAAGCACCTCCTGTAGCTAGTACTCATGAGAGTAAGATGGAGGCAATGATGGAGCAGCTGCTGGAAGGACGAACTAAGATTGTTGTGGACTGCAACAAGAAGTCGGATGCTGTCTATGAGGATCTCAATGGGAAGTTTGAATCTCTAAGTACTCATGTGAAGCAGTTGGACACTCAGGTGAGCCAAATTTCGAACTCTGTCAAAGGAAAGAGTGTTGTAGACACCCATATTAAGGCCTGGTCAGTGTAAATTGATGATGGATCACACCTAGGTGAAAGATTTGAGCTTAATACAGCTGAACTGGTTGAAGAAGCTGAAATTTCTGATTTTGAGGAAAATCTCTCGGGTGGAATCTGTGAAAATTTGACTGCGTCGATCGATGCACCCTTAGCGTCGATCGTTGCATGGCGTGGACAGACAGATTCACATGATTCTAATGACACTGATGCAGAGACAGATCAAGAGCTTAACCGTTTATTACCTGAAGTATCTGAGATAACTCAACATGAGATTTATGCACAATCTATTCGACTATATCCTAAGGTGTCTGAAGTGATTCAACAAGAGATTTATGAGCTTAAGCGGTTGGAGGAGATTGGTGAAGAGTTGGTAGAAATTCCACCATATGATTATCCACCTTATCATCCTTGTGCCCAAAGGTACTTGCAGAAGATGCTGCCAATGGATGAGACACTAAAGGATTGGGTTATAGTTGTTCCTCAGCATATAAGTGATGTGCTATTTACCAAGATCCCTAAAAAGCTACCTGATCCTGGGATTTTTGTGCTGAGTTGTTCTCTATTTGAGGATGGTTTCAAGCGCTCTCTGTGTGATTTAGGAGCTGCTGGAAGTCTCATGCCATACTCTGTGGCAGAGAAGCTGGGTATGATGGATTTTTCACCCACTAGGACCTCTCTTGTCCTAGCTGATTAGTCAATAAGGATTCCGGAAGGAGTTCTTGAGGACGTCCCAGTGAGAGTTGGAAACTACTTGGTTCCGACATACTTCTTGGTGCTTAAGTATGACAGTGACCAGGATGATGCTTTGATACTAGGCAGGCCATTTTTAGCTACAGCTGGAGCAGTAATAGATGTGAGGCACAGTCTAATTAACTCCATCTGGGAGATGAGCCACTGCACTTTGAGATGGACAGGCTGCGTAAGCCGCTGATTGATGGGCAGACCTTTACCATTAAGGATGGATATGGAGAGCAGATAAGTGAGACTTTGGTTTCAGATCCACCATATCAGTCTACTCCTTCTTTTCTTGGACGTGTTCACACTGATGATGCTTACTCTCCACCTTGGATGAGGAGACTTGCACAGAGGCAATCACAGTCTCTGTCAGGATCTCCAGCAAACTGATCTTGTTCGTCCGGTCAAGCTAATGACCTTAAACAAGCGCTGAGTAAGAGGCAACCCACTGTTAGGTTTTAGTATTTTATTTATCTCTTTTTGGTGCTTTTCTTAGGATTTCACGTTTTTAGTTGTTTTTGTTAGTACAGAACCTATCTGGAGATGTGTGACGACCGATGCACTTGTGCAACGGTCGTTGCAGGGAGATTTGATGAAGATATGGGATCGCCTTGTGACGATCGTTGTGGTCTTGTGCAACGGTCGTTGCAAATGGTTTAATTGCAAAATTAAGGTACGCGTGCTAAACCGGAATTAATCTGGTTCAGGAGCGTCGATCGTTGCGCCCTTGCACCGATCGTTGCTCCCACGACCGAGGTAAGTGCCTTAAACCCTTTTCTCTTCTCTTCTTCCTTATTCCGCCGTCCGTACAACCGAGAGTGCCAAACCCTAAATCTCTCATTTCTTCATCGTTTTCTCTGATTCAAAGCTCGATTTTACTTGTTTTCATATCCCCTATCTATTTCTCTAACCCAATTGAAGTGATTCCAAGGTAAGAACTCTCATTTTCATGATTTCGGAATTGGTTCTAGGGTTTAGAAATTAGGGAATTTTGGCTTGAAATTGATGATTCCGTACTGATTAGACTTGATCTAGGATGATTGGTGATGATATTAAACTATTTGTGTGGTTTTTGAACGGGTTTAGAAACGATTTTTAGGATTGAATGTCGGCTGTGAAATCGCCCTGCAACGATCGACACACTCGTGCAACGATCGTTGCATTGCGATTTCACAGGGAGTTTTTTGCCGAGACTTATACGGTTATTTTATTTTCTTGCAGATGCCTCCTCGAAAAGCCCGCAAACGTAGAGCCACCACAGCAGCTATAACTCATCATCATCCACCAGCTGAGTGGTTCCATCGAGACTCGGATCCACCTGAGGATTATCAGAGAGATCAAGAAGCCTTACAGCCACCATGGCCTAGAGCAGATGCGCAGCTGATTCCGAGAGATAAGGTATGGGGCATGGAGATAGATGAGTTGCTTAAGACCGACACCTTCACAGAGAGGCCATTACATGACCATTGGGGTGAGTTTGACACATTTCTGTACAATGGTTGGTGTGGCATGACGCTTAAGCCGACCAAGTTTGCAGACTATTCGAATTGTAAGAGTCTGGGCATTGATGAGAAGGTTCTTCCACTGTGTAAGGGCATTGGTCTGGGGACAATGCCTATGCAGCCTTATGAGATGTACCCTGAGCTGGTCAGACAGCTGCTAGCCACTTGCAGAGTGGTTTACCCTGACCCAGAAAGCAAGAGAGCTTCAAGAGGTTTCTTTACCTTCATGTGCTTAGGAGCCAGGTATCGGATTCCCCTTCTCGATATCTGCAGGATTTATGGATTCAGCATTGAGCCGACACGTATTGGCATGACTCTTGAGTGGGATGTGGAGGAAGCTCAGTATTTCTGGGAGTGTATTGGCAATGGTCGATACAACTCGAGGACCACGGGGGTGATTTAGGTTAGGCATCCTGTTCTTAGATACGTCTTACGCATCTTGGGATCTACTCTGTTGTGCAAATATGAAGCCAACAAGATGCGTAAGAACGAGATGGAGATGCTGTTCATTGGACTGAGGGACCAGTTTGAGGATACAGTTCTGAGAGATCCCACTAGAGGACTCAACTTGGGAGCTGTTTTCGCTCATCATTTATGCGAACTGCAGAAGAAGCCATTTGATGGTGTGGGCACTGAGAGAGTAGGGAGTCTGCTTACTCCCATTTTCAGACATTGAAGGATTCCTTTAGAGGGTACGGAGCGTAATGACAGCATGGAGTTCCTTGATTTTAGCCACCTGCAGAGCGCTACATGGCTCAAGGAGGGACGTGTATGCGTCTATTATGATCCTGCCACTGAGAAGCATGGTGTGGATCTTCCTGCTGCTGGTCTTACACAGATTGATACGCTGGATGCCTTGAGATTCCAGCCCCCTACGAGCGAGCAGCGCAGAGTTCCTTCTATGGCTCATCCGCTGGGAGAGCCTTCTACACGAGCTTCTACTTCATCTGCGCCTGCACCTACTGCCCCTGTTGATGATATTGGCCCTTATCCCGAGCCTTCGATGCCTTTTGGTGATATGTCTGAGGCAGAGTGGAGAGAGCGTGAGGATGGTATTCTACGGAGCATCTGGAACTTCATGTGTACCTGTACTTTCAGGAGACAGCCGCAGATACACCATCTAGGACCTTCATGACGTAGACGGCGATCTTTGACTCCTGGTTCTTCGAGTGGTACTGATCGCATTGATGAGATGGAGGACGAGTGATTGAGTATTGGCATCTCTAGACTACGGTTATTTGTATTTCTTTTTCACTTTTCTTTTGCATTTTTCTTTTGATTTCGTAGGATACTTATGTTTAGATGCTGTGATTGGTTTGAGACTATCTGTTGCTTTGATTTTATCTGTTTTCAGTGATTTTCAGCTTGCAGGTTCGAAATTTCATGATTTCTCACTGACTAACCTGCTAACTTGTTGACTGTTCGACAATTTCGCAATGCGTCGATCGACACAACCTTCTGTCGATCGTCACAACACGAGTAATCGAATTGCAGCGATCGTTGCGGTCCTGAGCAACGATCGACACATGACGAAAAATCGCCTAGAACGGTCGTTGCATTTATGTAACGATCGATGCATGTGTGACAGAGGTAAAAATCAGACAGAACTCAACACATCCATAACATTTTTGTTTTCTTTTACCAACCCTTAGCTTAACACTACTGGGGACAGTGTGTTTCAAGTGTGGGGGAGCTGCTACTGACTTCTATCTTTCTGTTTTCTTAGAGTAAGTCCTGTTTTAAAAAAAAAAAATTGTTTTATTGAGTCAAAACAAGTTTAAGTAAGAAACAGTGAATTTTTGAGGAGTTAACAATATCTTGTAGGAACTTAAGTAACCATTGGGATGAAGCTGAAAGATCAATCTTTGACTATTAGAAACCCAACACGGATCAACCTACTGAGGACACCCATATCAATTCAGGTATTCAGAGGATCCTTTACTGACTTCACCTTGTAAACCTGACTTAATTTTCTCACCTAAGGGCTTGTAAACCTGTCCGAGTATGGTTCCCTTCTCCCCTTCCATAAAGTAAAAAAAAACAAAAGTAATAAACTGAGGATGAGTTAGTAACTCCGAAGTGGTCTCTGGGAGTGGTAGCTACAACTATCATCTCCTGTGCATCCATGGAATGTTTCCAAAGTACACCCCTTAACGGGAAGAGCACTGATAAAAAAAAAAAAATGATACCCAATGGGGAAAAATCAGAATGCTAAGGAAGGGAAAAGAGAAGAAAGGAACCAGAAACAGATAGTATGGTGGTCTAGAGCTGACAAGGTAAGAATCCATGTGCCCTTTGATCGATAATCCTTAGGTGAGACCGCATTTAATATTGTAAAGAAGTCAGTAGGGTGAATTTGAATGGCTTGGATTGATTGTGGAGTTTACTTAGGACAGTTTCTAAGTGTGGGGGAAGTATATGTTGGTCTTGATGTCTTGTAGGTGATTATTTCAGTGGCTTACTAAGGGGAATCTGAGTGTTGTTGCTTCGAAGATAAAAAGAGTTTCTGAAAGTTTTCAAACCTCTTCACCATGTTTTAGTTCTCTGTTTTGGTTGAGGGCAAGCAAAGGCCAAGTGTGGGGGAGTTGATATATCATGGTTTTTACCGGTTTTATGCCATGATATAAGTATGTTTTAGAGTCTTTTGGTGTTCTTTTAGAGTCTTTTACATGTGTTATTAGGTACACACACGTTTGGAGTGGATTTGGAGATTATGGAGCTAAATGGAGCATTTTGGAGTTTTGACCCGAGAGCTTGTGCTCACTGTCCGAAACAGAGGAGTGTGTCGATCGACGCACATCAGCATCGATCGATGCACAGCGAGTTGGGCCAGTCTCGGCGTCGGTTTAATGAATAATGGTGATATTGCAAAGTTACCCAGAAGTTTCAGATATTTACACAGAATCCCAAAGACGTGATTTAGCTATTTAATTAGGTTTTTGAGTTTTGTTTTAGATACACTATCATAACTTAGAGCAGAGAGTTTTTAGAGCTTTTGGGGCTGATATGATCCTGTACTACACCTTATTTTTGTAGAAGATTTCGAACCCTTTTCTTATTCTAATCTCTTTTATGATATCTATTATTTCATTGATTATGTCTTCATATTCCATGTCTGAGTAGATTCATAGTTAGGTTTAGGGTTTCTCATAGGGATTTCATGACTTGCTAGATATAATTAATTCAGTTAAGGATTCACATCAATAGAATGTTCTTCAAACTAAATTGTGTTTAATGCTAGTTCTAACCTGATCACTTAGAATCTAGATCTTAGGTTGCTAAATTTACACGACAGTGTGGTTTAGGATCTGAACTATTTAGGTTGAGCAATTTAATTACTCGCAAAGGAATTTGGTTTAATTAGATTGTGAACATATCGAACTTGGAATTAAAGCTGCTTTAATCTGTTAGTAATTGCAAAGGAATTTGGATTGCTGCACTTAGACTTAGAGAATTCTCGCAACGACAGTTGGTTAATTCCATATTGTGTTTGAGTTCTAGAACTGAGCTTAGTTAGATCCTGACTTAATGATTTATCTGCTTGTCTGATTTCCTGAGAACGCCCTAGACTTAGCGCCCTTAGTTAATTGCTTACAACAAACCGAACTTGCTACTTGTTTACTTTCTCGCATTGTTTTTAGTTTCTATTCACATTGCTTTCTCCTAGTTTAAATCTTGACAGTTCTTGATCTATCGAGACCAAAGTCTCTGTGGATTTCGATACCCTATATACTACGATTGCATATATGTGCACTTGCAGTTAAAATAGGATTAAAACCTGACCCTATCAACTGGATTCTTCAGTCGATTCCTGCAGCAACAAAACGAGCCAAACAAGAGAAAAATGTGAGTAACAAAGAAAATAAAATGACTTAGACTAAACTTTAGAACAAAATCTATTGGCGAACTCAAATGAGTCCCCGGAAACGACGCCGAAAACTTGATAGGTCAAAGTTTATTCCCTATTTTACTGCAAGTGCACAGTTATGCGAATGTAGTATTCATGGTATCGTATCCACAAGGACTCAAGTTTCACACAATAGACTACATGTTTTCAAGTCAAGCTAAGTCAATCAGGAGAAAGCAATAAGGGAATGCAAGTAAATTAAAGTGTGTTTTCAATGGGAGAAAGACGCTAAACTTTGGAAGTTCTCGGGAATTATACAATTTCAGATACTTAACTAACCGGATTCAGATTTAGCTCATGTTCAAGAACTAGAAACACAATGATAAACAATCCAAGTCTGGCTGAGATTATTTCTATGTCAAACAACCTAATGATTCAAATGTCTTTGTAATCTTAGAGTTCTAGACAAGCATTAGAAACAGGTTATTCAGTTCACAATTCTCCTAAACCAAATCTCTTTGTATCTATCTCACACTAAGTTAATTCAGATTATAACTCACACTCTCGTGCTAAGTTAATTATCTCAGATCTAAATCCTAGGTGATCAGTCCAGAATTCAGTATTAAGTGCAACTTAGGTGATGAACGAACATATTTAGAATCCTAGTCAATCAGTTATCTAAACATGCATAAAACCCCTATGAGAATTCCTAAATCTAACTAGGTTACTACTCAGACATATTATCAAATGAACAACACATCATCGAATAGAAAACCAAAAGACTGAATAGATAAGTAAAGGGGTCCGAAGTCCTTCTCTCAAAGGTTATAAGTAGCAAGAACAGCCCCTTAGCCCAAATCTTTCAATATCCAAAACAAGAACAAAGTAAGAACAAGATAATGATCTTGAGTCTCAAAAACCTAAATAAACTGCTAAACACATTTTGGGGCTAGATTAGAATTAGGAAAACTTCTGGGGCAACTTTGCAATTCTTAAAAATATGTCTTCAACCGGTGCATAAGACTCTGTCACCCTCAGTGTCGACCGACACCAAAGTGAGTGTCTGTCGACATCCAATCGCGGTCGAGATTCTCACTTCATCTCCTTGCACAAATCACCAGAAACGTCCTATAATCCCGCTCTTTGCTCTAAACACAAGCCTACATGTAGAAGACTCAATAGACTCGAAAACCAGGTTAAAGACTCAATATATACAACTATATCATGGTTGAAAACCTAGAAAACATGATATATCAGATGCTAAACCCATAATGTTGGGAATGTCCTGAAATCTATTGTACTTACTCTGATAGTAAGTCGTATTGTCGAGATGAGACAATCATATGACACTAGGCAGTCATAACGCTTTGCTAGAAGCCACTTATGATCAATGAGTTTAGAACTCATTGCTAGTGTTATATGATCCTACAGGGTCACACACCTAAGCAAATTAGACGTTAAAGACGAGGTTGATCATTAATGTAATGATCTAGTGAATGCATATTTGATATGCATTCGATATCAATATTCTGGGGCAGTGTCGATCGACACAAAGAGTGTGTCGGTCGACACAACTCGCGGATTACCAGATTAATTCGGTTTAATCTTTGGTTAATTCCGTTGTGGTTTAAGTCGACATATATAAGATATATGGTCGACCTAAACTCGAACTTAACCTAATTCACAGCCACCAGAACTAGAATAGAAACCTCTCAAGAGATTTGATCTCCATAGGCACTAGCATCCCTCCTGTTCAGTTTGTGTGCGTGTGAATACCAGTAGAGGCACAGCGTTTGAGGTGCTTCGTGATCTTGATTATCTGCAAATCTTCCGCTGCTAATTACCAGGTAAATATGGGATCCCATTGATTCAATTATATGAACCTTAGATCCTAGGCTTGGAATTTATACCTAGGGTTGCTAATCCTTATTAGAACTGCTAGAAATTCCTTAAGTGGTATCAGATCCATAAGGTTCCATTGAATCTGTAGCATGTTGATTAGATTAGTTGAATCTGGATCTCTGTATAGTTGATACAAACATGCTAAAATTCGTTTTCATGAAAATCTAGTTTTAGGTTTTTTGCTTGAAAAACGATTAGGGTTTATCGCCCTGTGTCGATCGACACCAATCCGATGTCGGTCGACAGAGAAGGATAACCCGAACAAAAATTAGGTTTCGCCTAGTGTCGGTCGACACAAACCTCACGAGATTGATGAATCGGTTCAATTGGATTGGACCGGTTATCGAGCTTGGTTAATAATGGTTGAACACTATGAATGGTTTAATTGCGATTGGTTTAATTAGGTTGGTATCGACCGATGCTAATGTAGCGTCGATCGACACTGACCGGTACTCAAAACCGGATCAATTGGATTGATCGGTTATCGCGGATTAGTTTTGGTTATTCTGCATCGATCGACACTAAAGTAGTGTCGGTCGACATCAGATTCGATGGTTTAGGTTATGGAACCTGAAATCACAGAACCAAAGCAAGATAAATCAATTAATTAGAAGAATTAAAACATAATAAACCTGAACGTTTTAAATGGTTCCGTTCCTCAACCAAATATCAAGTGATACTTGATGTCTTTCCAATCTTGTTAACTGTCAAGACTCATTTCATTGTGCGATAGACTTGCAGTGCGAGATGTCCACAATTACATGAGTAAGACAGGAGGTAATCGTGTTGATGGACTTGCAGTGCAAGACATCAACAATTACATGACTTAAGAGATTGGTTTACTTGACTGAGTCATCAAAATCGTTTTGGACTCAGAGACATCAGGTGGATTGGACATAAGATGTCAATCCACAACCAAGAGTTATATTGAATATAACTAGCAAAGTTGTTGCTTACCTAGATAGCTAAAATTTGGGTGATAGCCAGTGGCTCACTCGAGTTTAGTGAAGTATGGGTCTTGGATCATTATATTCATCTGAGGAAACATTGTTTGAATATAATGCGAGTTTTCTTAATAGTTAAGACTTCTCATTTCTTGAACATCATAACTAAACCTTTTTCCTTTCTTTGTTCTCAGCTATGACTAACACTCATAATAACTCTTTCTCCCTACGATATGTCCTTGAGAAGGACAAGTTAAATGGATCAAATTTTCTCGAATGGTATCGGAACTTGAGAATTGTTCTCAAGCAGGAGAAAAGGGACTATGTCCTTGAAAATGTTCTCCCTGAAAAACCGAGAGCCAATGCTCCAAATGCAGAAAGGAGTGCTTGGGATAAGCATTCTAATGATGTGGTCGATGTGAATTGTCTCATGTTGGCTACCATGAACTTGGATTTTCAGAAGCAATACGAGAACGTGGAGTCGCCAGTGGAGATGATCACTAGCCTGAAAAGTATGTTTCAGGAGCAGGCACGAACTGAGAGATACCAGACGGTTAAATCTCTCATTGAATGCAAGCTACCAAAGGACGGTCCAGTCAGTCCTCATGTCATTAAGATGATGGGTTATATTGATAACCTAGGGAAGCTGGATTGTCCTATTGGCCAAGAGTTGGCTACTGACATCATTCTGCAGTCATTGCCTTTAAGTTATGTTCAGTTTGTTATGAACTATAACATGAACAACTTGACGAAGACGTTGACTGAACTGCATGGCGTGCTCAATACAGCTGAGCCTAATATCAAGAAGGGCACTCCAAATGTACTTATGGTACAAGGAGGCAAGAAGTTTAAGAAACTTGGCAAAGGTAAGGGAAAGGGCAAGGCAGTCCAGGTTGAGAACCAGGACGCGCCTGCGCCAGCCCCTAAGCCCAAGCCTGGCCCATCTGTGACTGAGAAGTGCCATTACTGTAAAGAGCTTGGACATTGGAAGAGAAACTGCAACAAATTCTTGGAAGAGAAGAAGAAGAAGAAGACTTTCGAGACTTCATCTTCAGGTATTTATGTTATAGAAGTAAATGTTACTACTTATGGTTCTACTTCTTGGGTATTGGATACCGGCTGTGGTGCTCATATTTGTACAAATATGCAGGGCCTAAGCAACAGTAGGACGTTGGAAAAGGGACAAGTGGACCTACGCGTGGGGAATGGAGCAAGAGTTGCTGCATTAGCCGTAGGAACATTTAACTTGTCTTTACCTTCTGGTTTGGTTTTAAAGCTTAATAATTGCTACTATGTACCTGCTATAAGCAGAAATATTATTTCTATTCCTGTTTTGGATGTGGAAGGATATCAGTTTTCAATTAAGAATAAATGTTGTTCTTTTGATTACAATGATATATTTTATGGTAGCAGCCCATTAGAGAATGGACTTTATGTTTTAAACCAAAGCACACCAATCTATAACATTAACACCAAGAGATTCAAATCAAATGACACGAATCAGACTTTTCTTTGGCATTGTCGTTTGGGCCACATAAACGAGAAACGGATCCAAAAGCTCCATAGTGATGGGCTTCTGGGCTCATTTCATTATGAATCATGTGAGAAATGTGAATCTTGTTTACTGGTCAAAATGACCAAGGCCCCTTTCAACAAACAAGGGCCAGTGACCTACTGGGCCTTATACATACTGATGTGTGCGGCCCAATGAGCACAAGTGCCAGAGGAAATTTTCGATACTTCATTACCTTCACTGATGATTTCAGCAGGTATGGCTATGTCTATTTAATGAGACACAAGTCGGAATCTTTTGAAAGGTTCAAAGAGTTCCAAAATCAAGTACAGAATCAACTTGGCAAAAGTATTAAGGCTCTTCGATCAGATCGTGGAGGAGAATACTTAAGCCAAGAATTCAGTGATCATTTGAGAGATTGTGGAATTGTTTCACAACTCGCTCCTCCTGGAACACCAGAATGGAATGGGGTGTCCGAGAGGAGGAATCAAACTTTATTAGATATGGTTCGATCAATGATGAGTCTCTCAACTCTTCCATTATCCTTCTGGGGATACGCTCTAGAAACGTCTGCGTTTACACTTAATAGGGTTCCGTCAAAATCAGTTGCAAAGACACCACATGAGATGTGGACTGGAAATGTTCCGAGTTTGTCTTTCCTGAAGATTTGGGGTTGTGAAGCTTATGTTAAGCGATTAATTACAGATAAGCTCGAACCCAAATCTGATAAATGCTACTTCGTTGGTTATCCTAAGGAAACCAAGGCGTACTACTTTTACAACCAATCCGAGAACAAAGTGTTTGTTGCTCGGAACTGCGTCTTTCTTGAGAGAGCGTTTCTTTCCAAGAGAAACAGTGGGAGTAAAGTACAACTCGAAGAAGTTCGAGAACCACAGGAAAATGCTCAACCCGTTGAGGAAGAGCAACAGTTAGATCTACAAAGAGTTGTAGAAACCACGCCTGTGGAGCCTGAAATTCGCAGATCCGAAAGGATCCGTCACGAACCCGAGAGATATGGATTTCTCGTAACAAATTGTCATGATTTATTGATCATTGACAGTGACGAGCCCACGAATTTTGAAGAAGCGATGATGAGCCCTGACTCCGAGAAGTGGCTGAAAGCCGCTGAATCCGAAATGGGATCCATGTCACAGAACCAAGTATGGACTTTGGTTGATTTACCCAATGGTGCAAGACACATTGAGTGTAAATGGATTTTCAAGAAGAAAATTGATGTGGATGGAAATATTCAGATATATAAAGCAAGGCTGGTGGTGAAAGGTTTCAAACAAATTCATGGTATTGACTATGAAGAAACCTATTCCCATGTCGCTATGCTTAAATCCATTCGGATTCTCCTAGCAACAGCCGCTCATTATGATTATGAGATCTGGCAGATGGACGTGAAAACAGCTTTCCTTAATGGAATTCTGGAAGAGGATGTGTACATGACACAGCCCGAAGGTTTCATCGATCCTAATGCTGCTAGGAAAGTATGCAAGCTTCATCGATCTATTTATGGATTGAAGCAAGCATCTCGGAGTTGGAATCTTCGTTTTGATGAAGCAGTCAAAAAGTTTGACTTCATCAGGAACGAAGAGGAACCATGTGTTTACAAGAAGACTAGTGGGAGCGCAATTGCATTTCTCGTATTGTATGTAGATGACATACTTCTTCTCGGAAATGACGTTCTGTTGTTACAGTCTGTTAAGGCTTGGCTCGGAAGTTGTTTTTCAATGAAAGACATGGGAGAAGCCGCGTACATTCTTGGAATAAGAATCTATAGAGATAGATTAAACAAGTTAATTGGACTGTGTCAAGATACTTATATCGATAAAGTCTTACACAGGTTCAGAATGCATGATTCCAAGAAGGGCTTCATACCAATGTCTTATGGCATAAGTCTCAGCAAGAAGCAGTTTCCTGAGACAACTGCTGAGCGAGAACGCATGAGTCGGATTCCTTATGCCTCGGCATTGGGATCCATCATGTATGCCATGCTCTGTACTCGTCCAGATGTTGCTTGTGCTTTAAGCATGACGAGTAGATACCAATCTGATCCAGGTGAAAGTCACTGGACAGCCGTCAAGAATATTCTGAAGTATTTGAGAAATACTAAGGATAAATTCTTGGTGTACGGAGGAAGTGATGAGCTGGTAGTAAGTGGTTACACAGACGCAAGTTTTCAGACGGACAAAGATGATTTCCGATCGCAATCTGGTTACATCTTTTGCCTGAATGGCGGTGCAGTCAGCTGGAAGAGTTCCAAGCAGGACACTGTAGCAGATTCCACGACTGAAGCTGAGTACCTCACTGCTTCTGAAGCGGCAAAGGAGGCTGTTTGGATCAAGAAGTTCGTCACTGAACTTGGTGTGATTCCTAGTATTTCTGAGCCAGTGGCTTTGTATTGTGACAACAATGGAGCCATTGCACAAGCAAAAGAACCTAGATCACACCAGAAATCCAAACACATAGAAAGGAGATATCACCTTATCCGTGATATTATTAATAGAGGAGATGTGAAGATCAGCAGAGTCCCGACGGATGAGAATGTTGCTGATCCACTTACCAAGCCCCTCCCAAGGCCTAAGCATGAGATTCATACTGCTGTTGTAGGCATTAGATTTCTTAAGATATGATCTTGTTTTCAGTGGGAGTTACATTTGGTTTTTAGTTATGACATGATGTTCGTAAAACATAATTTGGTTATGTTGTTTTAATGAAATTGTTTCAGCATTATTCATTGAGTTATTAAATAATAGTCCCAAAGTAATTTATGACATTTTATAGGTCATCAAGTATGTGACTTGATCATGAAACCCTATAAACAATAAATGACATAAATTATAATGGTCCCTGGTCGAGGTTGTTAAAGTGGGACATTAACAACCACGTGAGACTAGTATGTGAGGTGACTGATGACTATGTTTCGTGGAGTCATTAATAAGAGTATTAAAGTCAATCACATAGATATGTGTTGGAGAACACATGATCGGACATGACCCATTAATGAGAACTCTACAAGATGTTATATGAGTGTCATAAGAGTTTCTCATTACGACTATAGAGTATAGTCCTTAGACTTGATTTCATCATGATTTCTTACATATGGATTGGTCCGTCTTGACTTTGTCAAACGTCATCCGTAACTGGTGATTATAAAGACACTGATTAGGCGTATCATGAGAAATGAAAGGGGGCATGGATGGAACAAGATGGGATTTGTACCTCCTATATAACAGGAGTTAAATATCTCTGGGCCTATCGAAGATTTGATACTGGAAATGCGTGGCCGCGCTCAAACGAGGTGATTGTCAGTCGTTTGTTTTATCAGTACAAATCAGGATTCGATAAACGTGATCTAGCTTAATAAGGATGACACAGTTCTTTCCTTATGCTAGATTGAGATATAGCTACAAAGGATTAAAGGAATAGATGATTCCAGTACAAGTGGGAGATTGTTGGGAATGTCCTGAAATCTATTGTACTTACTCTGATAGTAAGTCGTATTGTCGAGATGAGACAATCATATGACACTAGGCAGTCATAACGCTTTGCTAGAAGCCACTTATGATCAATGAGTTTAGAACTCATTGCTAGTGTTATATGATCCTACAGGGTCACACACCTAAGCAAACTGGACGTTAAAGACGAGGTTGATCATTAATGTAATGATCTAGTGAATGCATATTTGATATGCATTCGATATCAATATTCTGGGGCAGTGTCGATCGACACAAAGAGTGTGTCGGTCGACACAACTCGCGGATTACCAGATTAATTCGGTTTAATTGTTGGTTAATTCCGTTGTGGTTTAAGTCGACATATATAAGATATATGGTCGACCTAAACTCGAACTTAACCTAATTCACAGCCACCAGAACTAGAATAGAAACCTCTCAAGAGATTTGATCTCCATAGGCACTAGCATCCCTCCTGTTCACTTTGTGTGCGTGTGGATACCGGTAGAGGCACAGCGTTTGAGGTGCTTCGTGATCTCGATTATCTGCAAATCTTCCGCTGCTAATTACCAGGTAAATCTGAGATCCCATTGATTCAATTATATGAACCTTAGATCCTAGGCTTGGAATTTATACCTAGGGTTGCTAATCCTGATTAGAACTGCTAGAAATTCCTTCACCTACCAACCATAAAACTTGAGTCCATGCTGTTGGGAATGTCCTGAAATCTATCGTACTATCTCTAGAAAGTATGATAAGTGTCGAGATCAGACATAAGTCATAAATACTGGGTGATCATGATGACTTGCTAGAGCCCGCTCATGATCTATAAGTTTAGGACTTACTACCAGTATTGTATGATCCCAAAGGGTCACACACCATAGCTAACGGGAAAGTTAAAATGGAATTAATACGGTAAGATGCAAGGCATTTACTGTATTTGTACAGAGAATTGGGCCAGACAAAATACAGGCTTTTGTCTGATTTGTGTCTTGGGCCCTAAAGCCTAATAGGCCATTAGTTTAATTACTTGGGCCCATATAAGGAAGAGGAAAGGCGCCTAGGGCTACACACATCATCTCCTGCGATTTTGAGCCTCAGCCGTCCTCTCTCTCTCTGTAAATTCCAGCTTGGTCTAGCAGCCTGATCCAGTAGCTTGTAAGCGTGTGGATACCTAGGAGGAGCCGGTAATCATCTGCTCTCATTGATCTCTTCATTACCAATCCGCTGCGCCAATAACAAGGTAATGATTCTGATCTGTTTATGATTCAACTGCAAATCACCTAGATCCTAGTTTATTATGTGCTAGGATGTAACCTGACAATTACACCATGAACACACATAATCCTTCAGTGGTATCAGAGCCCAGGTTGTTAGGTTTTTGCTTTTTGGATCATACTAGGTTGTTTATTAGTTTGATGAATCGATTTTAATGAGTAATATTGATTGAAACTTTGAAAACCTAGAATTGTCAAATCGTTTGAATCACAATCGTTTCATAATTAATCGTGATGTATGAATCGCTTGTTGAGTAAAATCGCTTGTTGACATGATCGTTTGAATAAGTAAATTAATCGATGGGGAAATGTTGACTGTTAGCGATTGTTAAGTATCATTCGATGGGAAAATTAATTATCATTCGATGATTGTTAAGTATCAAGCGAATCGAGATGTTGACTTTATAGTTAGTGATTGATTGAATTATGTGTCAAACAATTTGTATGAGGTCAAATTTAGCAATCGCATGTTGACTTGCTTTATAATAATCGATAAGAAATTGTTATCAAAACAATCGATTATTAATGGGAGTCGATAACAATCGGATCTTCAAGTTCTACAATCGGATCTTCATTGGACTCGTTAACTTGACAATCGCAAGTTGACTTGCTTCATGGAACATGTTTATTAATTATTTAATTATTGTATGGTTCAAGCGGTTAACCCAAATCGAGGTTTGCTGGAAATTATTTAATACAATTGGTATTATTTAATTTCTGGTTAAACCGGATTTAAATTCAAAAATTGAATTTTAACCTAAACCGAAGGCTGGTCTAAGTTTGATTTGGTTGGACCAAATAATTTAGAGCTGGTCTGGTTTAGTAAATAACCAGTTGGATTTAGTAGTTAATTTGGTCTCGGACCAGAATTAATGAACCGACTCGGTTATGTCAAATTATTGGGCCAATTGGAATTCTGTGGTCTTGGGCCAAGAATTGGGCCTATAATTTGTGACCCATCCGAAAAATTTAATAAAATATTAAATTAGAAATTTCTATTTTTAGCATATTTCTAAATTTAGAAAGTTTCTAAAATAAGTAAGTTTCCCAAAATAGTAATCTTCTATTTTTGGAAAGAAAACCTAAAATCCTCAAAACCAATATCAAGCTTGGATGTCTTGCCCAATCTTGTCAGCTACTTAACGCTTATTCAATTACAGATATGGCTTACAGTGTGAGGTGTCTGTTTTTGCGTAAGTAAAGTAGTATATAGTCACTAATTTCATTGGGAGTCCCAGACTTTAGTGATTATTTGGCTGTAAGAGATTGGTTTCCTTGACTGGGCCATCGGGAGTCCCGGGCCTTGAGACATCTGGTGTATTGGGCCTTGGGCCCAATCCACAACCGAGAGTTATATGGATATAACTAGCTGTGTGTATGCTTACCAAGTAAAGCTACTTCTGGGTGACGGCCAGTGGCCCATTTTGGATTTAGCTGAACATGGGTCTCGGAATCATTGCATTCTTATGAGGTTAAACAAAGAAATTTTGAATGCAATGCGAGTTTTCTTATAAGTTATTAAGATTACTCTTTTATGAACTAAATAACTAAAACTCTATTTATCTCTAAATTTCAGTTATGACTAGCACAAACAATCAAAACACTTTCTCGATCCGGTCTGTCCTTGAGATGGACAAACTGAACGGATCAAATTTCTTGACTTGGTCGCGGAACCTGAGGCTAGTCCTCAGGCAGGAGAGAAAGGACTATGTCCTTGAAAGAGCTCTCCCCGAGAGGATCGGGTCCAATGCCTCTCATGCAGTATATAATGCTTGGAATAAGCATTATAATGATGCGGTAGATGTGTGTGGTCTGATATTGGCTACCATGGACTCAGATTTGCTGAAGCAATATGAGAACATGGAGTCGCCAATAGAGATGATCAGCAGCCTGAAATTGAAATTTCAGGAGCAGGTAAGAGTGGAGAGATACCAGTTGGTTAAGTCTCTCACTAGCTGCAAGCTACCAAATGATTATCCAGTGAGTCCTCATGTCAGTAAAATGATGGGTTACATTGATAACCTGAGGAATCTGGATTATCCAGTTAGCCAAGAATTGGCAACTGAGATCATTCTGCAGTCACTGCCGTCAAGCTATGATAAGTTCAGAAGGAACTATATCAAGAAAGGCTTAACGAAGACGCTGACTGAACTGCATGATATGCTCAAGACAGTTGAGCCAAACGTGAAGAGTACCCTGTATAATCTCGTAATGGAGAAGGGTAGGTTTACTAAACCTAATGCTGACAAGGGTGAAGACAAAGTTGTCCAGATTTTGAATCATGGCAAGCGTGTGTCTTCTGAGCCCGAGTCAGATACATCTTACGTTGGTAAGTGCTGCTACTGTAAAGAGACTGGGCATTGGAAGAGAGATTGCATTAAATTCATGGAAGATTATGAGGAGTTGAAGTTGATGTATGAGACTACTTCCTCAGGTATTCATGTTATTACTTCAAGTTCTACCTTATAGGTATTGGATACTGGTTGTGGCACTGATATTTGTTATAATATGCAGAGCCTAAGCAACAGTAGAACGTTGAAGGAAGGGCAAGTGGAACTGCATGTCTGGAAGGAGCTATGGATGCTGCCTCAGCCGTAGGGTTTTCACTTGTATATGCCTTTGAGGTTTGGTTTTGTATTAAGTAATTGCTACAATGTACCTGCTTTAAGCAGAGTTGTCTTTGATTTTCTTGTAAGGATTTGAATGTTTTTCATTTTGATAAAAGACAAGTTTTGTTCTTTTGATCTCAATGAAATATTGATTGTAGCACCCTATTCAAGGAATGGGTTTTATATCTTAAACCAAAGAGTGCCTAAATGTAACATAAATACCGAATTGGTTTAAATCTGATGAATTAAACCTGATTTTTCTTGGCGTAAATGTTTTGGTCACATAGAGTAAGTCGGATTCAGAAACCCCATAGTTATGGACTTTTGGGCTCATTTGATCGGATATCTTATGAGACTTGAATTCTGCTTACTGGACCAAAAGACAAAGGTCCCATCTTAGCCGAGCTAGAGAAAGGCCCAAAGGCTTATTGGACCTTGAACATACTCATGTATGTGGCCCGATGAGCAGTAATGCCAGAGAAAATTTCATGTACTTCATTATATTTACTGATTACTTCAGTGAGTATGACTGTGTTCATTTGATGAGACACGAGTCGGAATTCTTTGAAATGGTCGAAAGAGTTCCAGAATGAGGTATAGAATCTGAGTGACAGAAGTATTGAGACTCTGGATTAGATCACGAGTGAGAATACTTAAGTCATTGATGGTGTGATCATCTGAATGAGTGTGAATTTGTTTCACAGCTCATTTCTCCTGAAAACCTTGAGGTGTTTCTGTGAGAAAGAATCAGATCTTATTAGAAATGATTAAAGATGAGTCACACGAATCTTCCATGATATTCTTTAAGAATAACGCTCTAGAAATATCTAAGTTTACACTGAAATAGTTCCACCAATATCAGTTGAAAGACACCACATAAACGTGGACTGGAAATGATCCAAATTCGTCTTTACTGAGTATTTGTAGTTGAGCTACTTCGCTGGTTGTCCTAGAGAAACCAAGGCTTGTTACTTTTACGTCCATTCCGAAAACGAAGTTAGGTTGTTCGGAATTCTGTTTTCTAAAAGGGAAGTTGCTTTCCAAGAAGAACAGTGGGAGTAAAAGTATAACTCGAAGAAATTCGAAAAAATACAGGAGGCTGCTCAACCTGTTGAGGGAGAGCAGCGGATGGATTTACAGATTTCTGTAGAATCTACACCTGTAGAGCCTGAAGTTCGCAGATCTGAATGAATCCGTCATTAATCAGAGAGTGATTTCTCGTGATTAGTTGCCATGATCTGATGATCATTGAAAGTGACGAACCTGCGAAATTCACAGAAGCGAAAGTGAGCCCGAACTCCGAAAAATTACACTGGGTGTAAGTTAGCTTCATCGATCCATTCATGGATGGAAGCAAACATATCGGAGTTGGAATCTTCGTTCTGTTGAAGTAGTCAAGGTTTTGACTTGAACAGGAACGAAGTGGAACTGTGCGTTTACTAATAGATAAGTGGGAGCGATGTTGCATTTCTCATAGTGTATGTCGATGACATACTGATTCTCGGAAATAACGTTCCAATGCTGCAGTCGGTAAAGGACTGGCTTGGGAGTTGGTTTAATGATTGATATGGGTAAAGCCACGTATGTTCTTGGATTTTGGATCTAAAGATAGAGATCCAAAAGAGCTGATAGGACAAAGTCAGGATTCTTATATTGACAAAGTCCTACACGTTTTCAGCATTCCAAGAAGGGTTTTATGCCAATGTCACATGGCATTACGTTAAGCAAGAAACAGTGTCCTACGATAACTGCTGAGCTTGAATGCATGGATAAGATTCCATATGCGTCGGGAATTGGATCTATCATGTATGCCATGACACGTACTTGTTTTGATGTTGCTTTAATGTTAAGCAAGACAAGTAAAGACCAGTCAAATCCAGCAAAGAATCACTGGATAGACGTAATGAATATCCTCAAGTATTTGGAAAATACTTAGGATAAGTTCTTGATTTACGGAGAAAGTGAGGTGCTACAAGTCGATAGAGTCTGAAAGGCAAGTTTCCAACAGACAAAGATGATTTCCGGTCACAGTCCGGTTATATCTTGTGTCTGTCTGGCGGTGCAAGGCACTGTTGCTGACTCCATGACTTAAGCTGAACATTTCGCAGCTTGGGTAGCGGCGAAAGAGGTTGTTTGGAGAGAAAAGTTCATCACTGAACTTGATGTGGCTAGCTGCACATCTGAGATCCAAACACATTGAGGGTAGGTGTTACCTATTCCGTGAGATAAATGACAGAGGTGTTAAGAAGATCAGCAAGTTTCAACGAATGAGAACGTTGCTAATCTATTAACGAAGCCACTCCTTAGGCCTAAGCACGAGTCGCGGACTGTAGCTGTAGGATAAGTGAAATTAAGATGTAGTCTTAATTTCAGTGGGAGTTTGTAAAGGGCTTTATTTAGTTGTTTTGAAAGGTTCATGTAAACATAATATTTTATGTTTATGAAATTTATGATTTCTGGATTATTTTAACTGTGATATAAATAATCGTTCCAAAATGATTCATGTCATTATATATGGGCCATCGAAGTACATGAGTAGACTTGATCCTGAAACCCCATATTTAACGAAATGACATAAATCATAGTGTCCATAGTCGAAGGTTGTTGAAATTGGAACACCAACAACCACTTGAGACTAGATTGTGTTGAGACTTATGACCAAGTTTCGAGGGGTCATAGATGCGCGGCATCAAAGTCGACACATAGGTATATGTAGGGGAGCATATGACCGGACATGGCCCGCTGATGAGAACTCTACAAGATATTAATATCTGTGTCATAAGAGGTTCTCATATACGACTATAGAGTATAGTCCTTAGACCTGAGTTCGCATGCATGTGGCTGCACATGGAGTGATGCGCTTTGATCATTGTCTAACGTTGTTTCGTAACTGGGAGCTATAAGGACCTTGGTTGGGTGTATTATAAAGTGTGTAGTTCATAGTGATGGAACAAGATGGGATTTGTCCCTGCCGTTTAACGGAGGTAATATCTCTAGGCCAATCGGAGACTTGATAGCTGGTAAGAGAGTTGCCACTCCCAAACGGACTTGCCCAAGTCGTTTGCATTGTCAGTATCAAATCTGGTCCGATGAACATGGTCTGGCTATATAAGGATGACACGCATCTTGCCTTATGCCAGATCGAGATATTGAGACAAAAGGATTAGGGAATGTAGGATTCCAGTACAAGTGGGAGATTGTTGGGAATGTCCTGAAATCTACCGTACTATCTCTAGAAAGTATGATAAGTGTCGAGATCAGACATAAGTCATAAATACTGGGTGATCATGATGACTTGCTAGAGCCCGCTCATGATCTATAAGTTTAGGACTTATTACCAGTATTGTATGATCCCAAAGGGTCACACACCATAGCTAACGGGAAAGTTAAAATGAAATTAATACGGTAAGATGCAAGGCATTTACTGTATTTGTACAGAGAATTGGGCCAGACAAAATACAGGCTTTTGTCTAATTTGTGTCTTGGGCCCAAAAGCCTAATAGGCCATTAGTTTAATTACTTGGGCCCATATAAGGAAGAGGAAAGGCGCCTAGGGCTACACACATCATCTCCTGCGATTTTGAGCCTCAGCCGTCCTCTCTCTCTCTGTAAATTCCAGCTTGGTCTAGCAGCCTGATCCAGTAGCTTGTAAGCGTGTGGATACCTAGGAGGAGCCGGTAATCATCTGCTCTCATTGATCTCTTCATTACCAATCCGCTGCGCCAATAACAAGGTAATGATTCTGATCTGTTTATGATTCAACTGCAAATCACCTAGATCCTAGTTTATTATGTGCTAGGATGTAACCTGACAATTACACCATGAACACACATAATCCTTCACATGCTAATATTTCTTATCTGCAAGATCATAGCTCACATATTCACTAGCAACCTTTTGAGAATATCGTAAATGTGAATGTCTTTGACTTGTAATCCACCATGAAGACCACATTAGATCCGTGCGGTTTCTTAGTTGAAACACTATAGAATTCTAAGATACTTTGTTAGAACATAAAATAAAACAAAAGAGTGAAGAAACATAGTACATGTTTGGGTCGGATTTAACACTTAAATCCAGTCAACAAAAGTCAAAATGTTGTGCAACGTTAATCGGCCAAAAACAGATTTTCTATCTGTTTCTGTAACATCAAGATATACACCTGTATAGCTCGATCCATATAACGTCGAGATGTACACCTCCAGCTAACATAGAGCTCTACACCTCCGGCTAACATCGAGCTCTACACCTACGGCTAATGTCGAGTTATACACCTCTGTAGCTCGATCTTGGTGATATCAAGCTCTACGTATCAATGACCGAAGCCAACACTAAGTCATAACGGATCTCGCAATCTCTGAAATCTGTTAGCACGTGCACAGAGTAGATCGAGTCCCCAGGATCCCGTAAATCACAGAGTATGTTGAGCACGTGAGTAGGAGTTGCGAAAGTTAGTTGCAGAGACAGACCTATAAAAGCATCTCCTTCTTCATTCATCAAGGCATCATATTTTTACCTAGCTATACATGTATTTTAGCAACTCTCTTCTTGTAAACACATTATTCAATTAATACAAATCTAATTCATCGATTCAAGTTTTTATTTACATTGTTGGTTCATTGAGATTCTAACCCATCTTTCCTTAAACACAAAAAACTATAAATCCTTTAGTGTGGATTTTAGCATCCACATTTTGGCGCCGACTGTGGGGAGAGATTCATAGATTTATCTTACACCAGAACCCGATCTAAGGCTCGTAAGCACAAAGATGAGATTCAAATTCATCAGACTCATTCAGATCGTCGAACACGATAGATCGCGATCAGCAGAGCTTGATTGCTCATAACGAACGCATTAGATCAGGCTCATCCCTGATCCAGCCAGGAACCGTTATAACGGTTCACAACCTCCCACCTGAGCTTCAGAATTCCGGAGCCACACTTCTAAACTCTAGCATTTTGAAAAAATGAGAAGAAACATTTCTCGGGTTTGGATCCAATCTAAAGAATGACATATCGGTGAAGCTCCAGCTTCCTAGACCGATCCAACCCGACCAGCATCACCATGTCCAACAATACTTGTCGATGACAACATGGCGGAACTCCATAGGATGCTAGCAATTCTGGTAGACATATCTTAAAACCAGGAAGCATCCCAAAGAATTGTTTTTGCCCGCTTGGATCATCTCGAAAGAGATATAGCTGTACATTGAAACCTTTTAGCTCAATTTGCTTCTCAAACAAGAGCTCCAACCTTTGCTTCGAGTTCGCAGGCTTCCAGAGTTGCCCAAGAGGTTTATACAGCCGGACCTCCTCCGAGTGAACTGATCCACCAAACATGAGTTCGACGGTTATGAGCTTCATTTTTTGCTTCGAGCTCACAAGTTGGAACTAACTCAGCTCGGCCTCCCTCGAGTGTGGTAGCTCAACAAACATGAATCTGGGAGTTGCACAAATCTCATCCACGGAACACGCAACCTCCTATGTTTGGGAACCAAACCCACATGGATAACGATAGCATTAACGCTAAACTGCAAAACATGCAATCTATGATTCGTAAGATCACAAGCTCAACCCCAGATATCGATCTGATGATCAAAGAAACTCGACGAACTCCTTTCACGGACCGAATCGCCAATGCTCGAATTTTAGAAACATGCAAAATAAACTTTCCAGAATATTCGAGAAACTCATATCTGAGAGCTCACATTAGAGTCTTCCGACTCGCCATATCACGAGCTTACCTGAACGATGAAGAAAAAGAGGCAGGATACTGTATAATCTTCGCCGAAAACCTCACCGTACAAGCGCTCGAATGGTTTACAGCCTAGAAAGAAATTTAATCGATGACTTCACACAGATCATCATAGTTTTCCTGAAACAGTTCTCAATGTTTATTGAAGCTAAATCATTTGTAGTAGACCTTTGGGCACTAACACAAGGACCTGAGGAAATCCTCCGCTCTTACATCAAAAGATTGTGAGAGATTAAAGCATGCATTGCCGACCTCAATGAGGGCGTAGCACTCTCTGCTCTCCAAAATGGACTGTGGTTCACCTCCCAGTTCAAGGAAGATCTTGCAGTCCGACAGGCGACATCTCTAGATGATGCGTTACATAGAGCTTCCTACTTCGCCAATTACGAAGAGGATTTAGTTTTCCCTTCTAAGACGTACAACACGACCTCAAATAAAGCAAGATGTGAGAATTAGTATTACACAATGTATACTAAATAAAAAGAGCTAGATGCTGGGAAACTATGCACCTAATTAGAAGCCCATGCCGATCTACCAAAATAGTTGGTAATAGAATCGATAAGCTTACCAAAGTTAAAAGCGCAGTACCAGAGTACCTCTGGGTGCTAAAATAATCGAACTACGTATAGGCTTGATCCCCTGATAGGGTACGTAGGCAGATCAATCCTTGAGTTCAGCCACTTCCTCAAACATCTAAATCTTTTGACTTCACAACAGTCCGATCAATATCGAACTAAGTCTTAAGACTTCAAAACAATTCGATTTCACGCTGTCTCGAAGACTTCGCTATATCGAACTCTGTAAAACAGCTAAAATAATACATAGTTAAATTCGGAGACTCCTCTTAGCAAGGATTCACCAAACGAATTCTAGGAGAAAACTCCACAACAAAGAGATCTCATTAACGAATCTCCTTAAGCACACACTTGATGATCAGTTCTCGAATCCATTCTACAAACGAGCTACAACTCACAGCTTTCTAACAAGCTAAACGAGTTTCGCAATTCGAGAGAGCCTTGATCTAAAGGCATAAACTTATCGCAATGAGCTCTAAACCAAAATGTCTGACCAGACTAAAACAAACAAAACACAATGGCTCAGTTTTGCGATCTTAGTATTCGAACTCCTTAATACTCATAACATAGCTCGACTCTAAAACATGAGTATCCAAGCTAAACATTTCGCCAACGAAAGCTCAACACAAGCTTGAGGCAGAATACCAAAGAATTTCGATCTTATCGATCATTTCTCGCCATTCAGAGCTCGCCAGTTCGTCTATAGGACTGGGGGAATTGTTTGGGTCAGATTTAACATTTAAATCCAGTCAACGAAAGTTAAAATGTTGTGCAACTTTAATCGGCCAAAAGACAGGTTTTCTATATGTTTATATAACATCGAGCTCTACACCTGTGTAACTCGATCCATATAACGTTGAGTTGTACACCTCCAGCTAACATCGAGCTCTACACCTCCGGTTAATGTCGAGCTCTTCACCTCGTTTGAATAAAAAATACCACATTCACATCATTTTAAAAAGTTAATTGACAAATACTCTCTTTTAATATTTCAATATATAGTATACTTTCTTTGTTTCATATTTAAGTAATATTTTAGCGAACAATGTTTTCATTTAAAATAGTGTTTTTTCACATGTCATACAAAATAAAAGAATTCTGTAACAATAATGACTTGTTATATTATAGCCTTAAAGTGAAGTATAATATGTATTAGTTCGAACAATACAGAGAGTCAATGTCGTCGTAAAATTCAATGCTAGCGTCTATAAAATATCTTTATAAGCTCCAACTTTCATCGATAACCTGCTACGTGACATTCAACTTATAAGAATTGGATAAAATTGTAATTTTTATTATAACATCTGAGAATAAAAATATACAAACTACCTTTCAGGAGTTAATTCTTTTGTTCACACAAAATAAATATAAAGCGACGATCCGAAAAAATAAAATAAAACACTTACTTTTATAGTAAGGGGTATATATGCATGGGTAGTGTTGGGAATCGGATCAATCCGCGACCCGCGAGCCCGACCCGCGGCGGGTTAAGTAAAATTTTGATCCGCTAAAATTCAACCCGCTAAACCCGTAGACTCAAAACCTTCACCCGCATCCGTTCCGCTTAATTTTGCGGATATCCGCGGGTAACCCGTAAATATTAAAAATATTAATTATTTTTTAATTATATATATTTTTTAAATAAAAACAAAATTTATTAATAAAATTTTAATATTAAAAACGTAAATTTATAATTTGTATTTAAAAAACTAAGTATTTTCAATAAATTTTCTATATTTTATTTTATTTTTAAATGTAAACACTAAAATTCACAAATATTAATAAAATATTAAATTTAAATTTTAAAAATAAAATTTGTGGGTATCCGCGAATCCGCATTGTAAAATTTCCCGTTCTGCAACCGCCCCACCAAAAAAAATTCTAGTCCGCACCCGCTCCGCAAAACTAAAAAAAAAAAATTCGATCCGCACCCGCTCCGCGACGGATCTAACGGGGCGGGACCCGCATGCATGGGGCCCGGATGCCGTCATATGCCACCCTCGAATCAAGCATTTTTGTGGAGTTTATGATCGGTTATGTTAGTCCTAGGATCTAGCTATTAGAGTGTGTGTTTTTTTCTTCTGGACGTGATGTAATCATCATCTACGTCAGGTATAAAACTTAAAAATAAATACACAAATATATCCCTGATATTTGCTCTTTTTCAACAAAACCACTATATTATATTATATATATATATATATTTAATATGGAATATTCGGAACCTAAAAGTTTAAATTAATATCTAAAAAAGATATAGTTCATGGAGAAACCTTTTTAAATATATAAATGGGTTCTAAAACATCTACTTACTTATATTCATGTGAATATCTAAAACAAAATATTATAATTTTGAGCAACAAATAAATCGAACCTGAAGTGTGATATACTCTGAACATGTCTTTTACCACTGGGTCACTTTATCCAACCCACTATTTTATATATAAATCTAGATATCAATTTATCTTTATAATTAGTGGATACATTTAACAGAAAATAAATGAAATCTGCAGAGTAAAATATCTCCCAAAAAAAAAGTACTTGATAGCATGTAGACAAAATAAATACTCGAATAGTATCCTTTAAAAAAATGTGGCATCAAACTTTCTTGGATAAAATTTCTAAAAATTACAATATATATATTTATTTTTTATACTGGAATCACATTTATCTGAAAAGTGCATTCATCTTTTAAATTTTATTAATCTTTTAAATGTTATTAAGAGAAAATCCGAATCAGTGTGTGGGTTTTGTGATTAGTTATTATGTTTTTTGATTTCATATGTTTTAATATTTTAAATTATATTTTGACTTTATTTATTTTAAATTTATGTTTTATATTTTTTCATAGTTAACATTTAAATGAAATAGTTTAAATTTAAATCGCTAATTATGGGCATAAGTTAATTTATTATTTTTGTTTTTTGCATAAATTAATTTATTATTAGTTCAACAATAATGGTGTGTTAGGGTTGAAGATTTCACTTCATATGTTAGATATTTAATTAGAAATGAAATGTTCTATCATACGACGCTCGCATTGATTCTTACAAGTTAGTTGATCCATATGTTTCACAAAGATAAATCTTCTGTAGTTGACAAAAAAGAGAGATAAATCTTCTGTATTTTTATTGCAAATTTGTAAAATCAGTTAACTATTAAATAAGGGCCAATTGAAAATATTTTCCTTGACATCTACTCTTGGAGCAAAAGGATTAAACATTGTTTTTATTGGCAAAGAAAATAATGGTGGATTAAACATTGTTATTATGAATATACTCCAAAAGATACAAATATACCAGTCCACAACTTAGCAAAACATGGTCTTTGAGATCAATTTTTTTATGTTTCAAAACTATTTCCACCTTTATAGTTATATAACTTCTTGTATTCCGATTATGTAAATTCTTTTAACAATTAAAAATGATATTTCTTTGGAAAAAACTTAAGGTATCTTAGGTGGGCAGAAAATTTGCTGATTTCAATACCCATGCAAAAAAAAAAAAGTTTCTTTCCCTTTTTTCTTCCTTTACTATTTATTCTTCTCTCTCCACTATATTTTTTGTGTCTAAATCTCCCACAAAAATGGTACAAATCATTGAAACTCATGTGAGATTTTCAGAGTTGACCAGTGAGAACAAAAGAAATTGATCAAATGACATCAGTTATATCTTGCCTGCCGTAACCATTTTAATTATAAATGGCAACAACTTGTTTTTTCTTTCAAGGTAAAACTAAATAATCCTGATATCTGGATTCAGGTCTTGGATTCACACCTGTTTGGAGGTGAATTTTGATTTGATTTTTCAAACAAATAGTGAAATTCTTTTCACAATGATATATAATAAAATTGAAACATGAATGAGCTGTCAGAAAAAAAAAAAAAAAAAAGAATGGATATAGTGAAATTCTTTTCACAATGACATTTTAAATGCATTTTTTTTTAAAAAAAATTGTTTTTAAATTATCAATCGTATAATTATTTTTATAATTAACATTTCTCAATAAAAATTGTTTATATTTTCTATAAAAAAAATTGCACTTATCCCATAGACTATATTTATGTTTGTATGCATTGAAATTTTATCTTTTATATTTCTATAATATCAATTTTTTTTTTGAAGGAAAGATATTCCAATATCAATTTATTTTAACCTGATTTTCTTCGAAGCTCACGTATATTTTGCATTTTAAGTATCTTTTGGAACTCACTGACAAAACAATTCTTAAGTTTAGAAAGAGCTCTATAAAAAATTTAGGAAGGCTTACTATAATCTTAAACGGTAGTATTTTAAGATATATCTTTCAATCAATCAAGAAATCAAATTAACTTTTCGAATTTATATATGGAAATATTATAAATATATGTTATAATGTATTTTTTTCTTTTTATTTTGGTTCATTTCATTGTAGAAGGTTTTTCTATGTTGTTCTATTTTATGGACTTTTAGTATTAACTAGATTTTGATCCGCACTTCTAAGTGCGGGTATAATTTTCTTTATAAATTTTACTTTTTATTCATTTTGTTAATAGTAGTTTAAATTTTTAATTATGTAATCTAATTTTGATTATAATTGTTTAACCAACATTATAAACAGTGAGTTAGCAATTTAGTTTTTTTTAAATGAATTATGTGTTATTTGGAGAAGATATATCGTAAGGATTAAGAGATTAAAATAACGATTTCACATTATATATTTGGAGGAGATATATCGTAAGATCATAGTTTGGAAAAAAATATATATATATGTGAAAACAACTATTGTAAAAGTTATGTGGTATATGTTTAATTGTTATTTTATTTATCTAAAATATTATTTTATAAAATACATGTTGTAGTCGTATATATAATTTGCAAATTTGATGGAACTATCCGTTAAAAACTTCATTCAAACATAAAGCATAATTTGACGCTTCAAATATTTGAATAATATAAGTATGAAATCATTTTAATATTTTATTAATTTTAAAATATATCAACTGAAATTATTTACTATATGCGAATTTTTTTTTAGAAAATTTATAATCGAGATTGGCTAATTAATTTTTCAACCCGTTTAATTAATTAAATATTTTTCAGTTTGATGGAAAAACCTGCTAAAAAGTACAATCGTAAAAACATCAATCGTAATATGTGTATATATATATATATATATTTGAAATAAAATAAAAAGATATTAAAATATATTATAAATATATTTTGAATTAAATCATAAATTAGAGAATCTTAATTTATATATAATAGTTGATGTATAAATTATTAATTATATTTATCAATTAATTTGTTTTGATTTTAATTAATTAGAAAAGTGGGACCCATTAGATTTTGGTTGTTTGGCTACATGTTTAATAATTGTCTTGTTTGGAAACATGGATTGTAGAGATAATAAATCAAATATAAATTGTTTTACAGTTTTACCTTTAATGAAGGTTACAAATCCTAATAATATCAAGGGCAAATTTCGGAAACAACATTTATGTACCATGGCAAACCTTCCTGTTTTAATAGATTAGACTAGATTTTGACCCGCACTTCTCTAAGTGCGGGTATAATTTTCTTTACAAATTTTACTTTTTATTCATTTTGTTAATAGTAATTTAGATTTTTAATTATGTAATCTAATTTTGATTATAATTGTTTAACCAACATTATAAACAGTGAGTTAGCAATTTAGTTTTTTTTTAAATGAATTATGTGTTATTTGGAGGAGATATATCGTAAGGATTAAGAGATTAAAATAACGATGTAAATAATCTGTGTTGTATCGTAAGATCATAGTTTAATTATACCCGTTTAATTAATTATGTGTTTTTTTAAATAATCTGTGTTGTATCGTAAGATCATAGTTTGGAAAAAATATATATATGTGAAAACAACTATTGTAAAAGTTATGTGGTATATGTTTAATTGTTATTTTATTTATCTAAAATATTATTTTATAAAATACATGTTGTAGTCGTATATATAATTTGCAAATTTGATGGAACTATCCGTTAAAAACTTCATTCAAACATAAAGCATAATTTGACGCTTCAAATATTTGAATAATATAAGTATGAAATCATTTTAATATTTTATTAATTTTAAAATATATCAACTGAAATTATTTACTATATGCGAATTTTTTTATAGAAAATTTATAATCGAGATTGGCTAATTAATTTTTTAACCCGTTTAATTAATTAAATATTTTTCAATTTGATGAAAAAACCTGCTAAAAAGTACAATCGTAAAAACATCAATCGTAATATGTGTATATATATATATATTTGAAACAAAATAAAAAGATATTAAAATATATTATAAATATATTTTGAATTAAATCATAAATTAGAGAATCTTAATTTATATATAATAGTTGATGTATAAATTATTAATTATATTTATCAATTAATTTGTTTTGATTTTAATTAATTAGAAAAGTGGGACCCATTAGATTTTGGTTGTTTGGCTACATGTTTAATAATTGTCTTGTTTGGAAATATGGATTGTAGAGATAATAAATTAAATATAAATTGTTTTACAGTTTTACCCTTAATGAAGGTTACAAATCCTAATAATATCAAGGGCAAATTCCGGGAACAACATTTATGTACCATGGCTAACCTTCCTGTTTTAATAGATTAGATTCTTCATAGAGTTTTCCATCTCAATATAATTGTATAGATGTGGGTGCATGCTTCATAAATGAATTTAATAGAATTTGGGCTCAATCTAACCCCATAAATCTTTTTATTTAAGGGCTTTAGATCTTATAAAAATAATTGTTTTTTCTCTTGGGATATCTGAAATCTTGCACCATTATGTTTATGGATTTATAAACTTGTTTGCTGCTAGTAAGTATAAGGTATCAAACATTCACATGTAACAAATTATTCTTTGTTTATTGCTACTCAGATATTTGCCATTTTATAACATATACTATTGAGCAAAGCCGTCTTACCTGTGTGTGCACCTTTGGGATTTGTTCAGACATACGTTATCTGCAAGATATTTTATAAGGGCGACGTTAGAGACATCCCGTCCGGCAGCAACTCGAGTGAACCAAATCACTATTTGGTCAGTGATGATTCAAAAAAAAAAAAAAAAAAAAAAACATAGTCAAAGCGGCTAACACACCGCCTCAAGTGAGTCCAGTTTCTGAGATATTCCATTCGTAAACACAAATTAAAAAAAAAAAAAAATTAAAGATATATTTTGCCGACTTGTTTCTTGACTCACACCTCTTTTACATTTTCAGGTTGAGCATGTAGATGAAAAAAGTTTATATGCCTTGTCTGTAAATGATGTAGCAATGCTAATGAACGAGCAAAAGGATCTATGTCCTTGGGATGCACTGTATCCAATTCCAAGTACGTTTTGTAGTGACTACAAGAACAACCCTAATGTGCAGCTACATGTTCCTTGCTTAGCTCAAGACGATGATGAGTTTCTGGGTTCATTGGAGCATGTTAACCGTGGGCAGGTTGAATGTTTATTTACCGATGATCAAGAATTCATAATGCAAGATAACTGTGAGGAGTACATGCTTAACTTGTCATGCTTATTAATTATTATAGCAGAGAGATAGTACTTTGCGGTCGGTAAAGCACCTTAGCTCTTTATTTATTACTTTCAAAGATACACAACAATTAAGTAGAATTGGTGTAGGAACGCTACAGGAATCTAAACTCATAACCATTGTTTTAAAATACGGTTTGTTCGGATGAAGACATGATGGTGGGAGTCATCTACTCTGTTCCTTGTTGGATTCGAATGTAACATATTTTATTACTGGTGACTTTCAGTATTATATCAATTCTTACAGGTCTGGTTGTAGTACTGTATTTGTATCTGTTCAAATTGGGGATAAGGGGGCGTTACTTGCGCCTTAAGTTAATGCATTTAGGGTTAGTAATCTCATTTTCAGTGTAAGAGAGCTTCTGAATCATCCCACAAAAGAGTGGATTAAGTAAGAGTGTCTCAAGATCCTTACATTTATCTTTATGAACATATAGTCATGGCCTAAACAAACTGTCTGTAAACCCTTACGACGATTGTAAGATCATAAGTTTCTGAAAAGAAAAGGCAGATACATCACAGATCCCGAGTTGTTTCAAGGACCTTGACCCAGAGATTTGATCTGCCAAGAATTTAATCGAGTGTGCCATGAAACAAGCGGCTAAGCATCTGCTCGTTGTTGATTCAGTCATCACTGGTAAACGCATGAGAGGAAAACCAAAACAACATAAGGGGCACAAAGCATTGAGACATTGGTACAAAAAGAAAAAAAAGAGTTAGAACCTTTAAGAGCGACTGTGTTTGATAGCATATCTACGATGAAGATCACAGAAACAGGGAATTCCCAAACCTGTAACCAGAATTACAGATATATCACATTTTAACATTAACAGACCTCTAATAGCTTAGCATGAGAGCAAAGAGAAGAAGCTATGTCGGAGACAAGATTCTGAGACATGTACGTACCAGCATAGCAAATAGAAAGATCTTGATGTAACTGGAGATAAAGATCCCCAAAAGAATCTCTTTTCTTCTGCAAAACATATACTTAAGTTAACCGGACACATAGAGATAGACTTTGGTGAAATTCATTATAAAGATATATACCTGAAAGCACCGATTGACATAATAATCTTGGAAGCAAGTGCAAATGATAAAACAAACGCAAAATTTGCAGAGAAGACATTGACCAGAACCTCTAGAGATGCAAGAGTAAAGCTCATGGACACACTTGAATCATCATTGATTCTTCGCAATAACAAGCTTCTATCTTTTAAATTTGTTAAAGGCTCTCCAAAATAAAGAGTACTATCTGCTCTGTATAGTATAACGAAAAACACAGAAGGAAGGATACAAGTATCTAGAAGAAGATGAGCCAAGACCGATCTCCAAAATAGATGCTGCCAAATTGTCAAATCCTCTGAAAATCAGATAACTGTGTAGATTCGTTCATTCATATCTGTTTAGTTTTGAAACAGAGACCAGACAGTATTTGTGAACTGAAATCAAGTCTCTGTCTTTTTTTATTACCTGAACATATACAGTTTCTTGATTAACCATATTGTAGAGTAAGTGTCTATAAGCCTTTGTTTTGTGAAGAATCAAGTCGATGAAAATAATCTGAAAAAAAAAAATCAAAAATTGATGGAAACCCAAGAAGCAGAAGAAGATTAATAATTGAAAATTTAAGATATAAATACAGACCATTAGCTCACACTCGATATATTCGTCTGCCACTTCCTTGCAATTCTCCTACCCAAAAAGAATAAGAAAATATTTAAGCTTTTTTTGCGAAAATTGGCAGTAGAAATTAAGAACCCTAATTCAATTTAGAAAATCTTACGCATTTCATGAGACGAAAATCCCCAGGAGAGTGTTGAAACAACAATGATTGAACCTTATGCCCACACTCCACACATATCTTCTCTCTACCCATTTCTCTTCTGCTCTTCTCTTCTCTTCTCTTCTCTTCTCTCTGCTGACCCTTTCATTTCGAGATCATCTTCATATTCGGGTATAATCTTGAAACTCTGTTTCGCGATAACAAAGAGGTGCATGCCATTCAATTCGACAATGAACTACGCACTCTTGAGATCGGTGATATGACTATTACCGATTACTGTCACAAGATGAAGTCCCTCTCCGATATTCTTGCAAACCTGGATTCTCCTGTCACGGATCGGGCTCTGGTTGTGCATCTTCTCAATGGTCAGTCTGACAAATTTGACAGCATCACCAATGTTATTCAGCACCAACTTCCATTCCCCGCTTTCACAAAGTCAAGGTTCATGCTTCTCATGGAAGAAAGGCGTCTCTCAAAACAATTTAAACTTGCTGCTCAACAAACGAACGACTCGTCCTCCTCCAGTGTTCTATACACTGCACACAACGACTCCACTAACTAACGACCCAACCAACAATCGCATCATGGAGGTCGACGTGGCGATCGTAGTCATGGTTGTCGTAATTACCGTGGATGCGGGCACTACAACAACAATTGGTACTCTCACTTGTACCAACAGTACCATCAACCAATGTGGGCCTTCTCACAACCACCATGGCAACAATACGATTATGGAGCTACACCTATGTATCGGCCGCAATACTCGCCATCTCCCTCGATGCCATATGCTCCCAGCTCCTCTTTTGGGTCGGACACAGCTCATCCGGTATACTTGGGACACACCCGCAAAATCATCAGGAGGAGCACTTCACGAATGATCTTCCTTTGCGGGTAATGGCTCACACCCGTCCTCCCTACCTCACGCCTTCAGTACGATGAGCCTGCAAGACCCATCTGAAGAGGCTTGGTACATGGACATTGGTGCAACGAACCACATTAGCAATCAGTTAGGTACGCTACGTTCTCTTTTTAGTAAAAGCGATCATTCTCATGTTACCGTTGGCAATGGTTCTTGTATTCGGGTTACACACACTGGTCACTCATTGATCCCAACTTCATCGCGACCGCTCCATCTTCGACAAATCCTTGTGTGCCCCTCCATTATCAAGAACATCGTCTCGGTCCGTCGATTTGTTACTAATAATCAATGTTCAGTTGAGTTTGACCCATTTGGTTTGTCTGTTAAGGATCTTCAAACGCAGCGACGTCTTCTCTGATTTGAAGCACTAGACCTGTCTATGCAATCACGCCATACAGTCCATCTCCTCTTGCACTCTCGGTTAATGCTTTGATAGTAACACTTGCATCGACGTCTCGGTCATCCTGGCGATTCAGTTTTAAAGTTTTTATCTTCAGCTAGCGTTATTTCTTCTAAAACAATTGACATGAAAAATTTGTGTCATGCATGTCAACTAGGAAAACATGTTAGACTTCCGTTTTATTCATCGAATCATTCACTTTTAAGCCTTTTGAGATTATTCACTCTGACCTTTGGACGTCTCCTATTGCGAGTATCTTGGGGATTAAGTACTATGTTGTGTTCCTTGATGATTTCAATCATTTTGTTTGAATCTATCCAATCAAGCGCAAAAGTGAAACCTTCGGTCGCTATCTACATTTCTCAGCCATGGTTTGGACTCAGTTCAATCGTGAAATAGGCACATTGCAATGTGATAATGGGATGGAATAACAACAAATGGTTTCGTGATCGTCTAGCTCCCACATGCACAACTTTCAGGTTCTCTTGCCCTTATACGTCGCAACAAAACGGCAAGGCTGAGAGGATGTTACGGACACTTAACAATTTTGTTCGGACGCTCCTCTTTCAAGCACATCTCCCTACGTCCTTCTGGGTGGAGGCACTACATACCGCGGCACATCTCGTCAACATCCTCTCATCGGCCACGTTTGATAATGCCATCTCGTTCACTCGCCTACTAAACAAGCTGGTAAGTTATGATCATCTGCGTGTTTTTGGATCACTCTGATATCCGAACCTGCTTGAAACAAGCCACCATAAACTCCCGCCTCGGTCCACTCCGTGAATTTTTTATCGGTTACCCGACAGAACATCAAAGATACATGTGAGCTATTTACGAATCAGATCATTTTGTCACGTCATGTCATATTTGACAAAAACTCATTTCCGTATGAACCTCCGTTGACATCGACACACTCTCAGACAACATCATTGTTTTGTTATCCTATTCAGCGTGCTCTCATTTGACAAGATGCGCCGATTACACAAGATCCGCCTCCACCTGCAACCTCAGCCAGCCTGAGTTCTGCGATCATCTTGACCACCTCCTCCTCATCACCCCATGGTTACTTGCAAGATGGCATCACAAAGCTGATACTACGCCTGTGTCTGCATACGTGTGATTTCACACCATTACCGACTTCTCATATCCAAGATGCGAAAAAAACCCGAATTGGAACCTTGCCATGGGGGAGGAATATGATGCTCTTATTAAAACGGGAACGTGGTCTTAGTAACATGGCCCAAGTATGCTAATATTGTGTGTTCTATGTGGCTTTTCAGGCATAAGTTTGATGCAACAGGAAAACTTGTTCGTTACAAGGCGCGGCTCGTGGAAAATGAAAAATCGCAACAAGGTGGCATTCAATGTGACAAGAACTTCAACCTTGTAATCAAGCCGGTAACGATCCGCTACATTCTTCATGTAGCCATGTCCAAGCAATGGCCTTTGCATCAACTGGACGTGAAGAACGTGTTCCTTCACGGTGACCTCAAGGAGACTTTTTATATGCACCAACCACCTGGTTTCAAAGATCAACAATGACTGGACCATGTCTGTCTCCTATGTCGC
The DNA here is from genome assembly GCA_030180135.1 of Orychophragmus violaceus. Classification (NCBI taxonomy): domain Eukaryota; kingdom Viridiplantae; phylum Streptophyta; class Magnoliopsida; order Brassicales; family Brassicaceae; genus Orychophragmus; species Orychophragmus violaceus. The sequence goes on from CM058238.1 coordinate 88,071,707, forward strand.
TCCCTCTACAGCCTTAAACAGGCACCGCGGGCCTGGTTCTCCCGGCTTGCCTACTTTGCTCGCCGAATCGGTTTTGTCCAAAGAACCTTGGACACGTCTCTCTTCATTTACAGAAGCAAGGCGGGTATTGCGTATCTCTTTCTGTATGTGGATGATATCATCCTTACAACCTCTTCGTTTGCGCTCCTCAACATCGTCATTGCGTCACTCTATGCTGAGTTCCCAATGTCTGACTTAGGGCCACTTTATCATTTCCTTGGAATCTCTTTCAAGCATGATTCGAAGGGGCTCTTCCTGCAGCAACATAACTATATTGCGGATATCCTTCATCGTGCACACATGACTGATTGAAAGCCTTGCTTGACACCAGTTGATATAAAATCAAAACTGAGGGCTACCTAGGGAAAGCCTTTCACGGACCCAACGTTGTATCGAAGTCTTGCCGGCGCTCTTCAATACCTCACGTTCATCCTTCCGGACATCTCCTATGCTGTGCAACAAATCTGCATGTTTATGCATGCTCCAATGGAAGTCATTTCCTCGCTCTGAAACGCATCCTACGGTACCTAAAGGGTACTATCTCCCATGGTTTGCGGTTACATTCAGGCTCTTCGTACGACCTTGTTGCATACACTGACACATATTGGGCCGGGTGTCCATACACTAGACGTTCGACTTCGGGTTTTGGTATTTATCTTGAAGGAATTTCTAGCAGTTCTAATCAGGATTAGCAACCCTAGTCTGAATTCCGAGCCTAGGATCTAAGGTTCATGTAATTGAATCTAACAGATCTCGAGATTACCTGATGAATATGCAACGGAAGTGTTTGCAGATAATCGAGATCACGAAGTGCCTTAAATGCTGCGCCTCTACTGGTATCCACACGCACACAAACTGGACCGCAGGGATGCTAGTGCCTTACAGAGATCTAATCTCCAGAGAGGTCTCTTTCTATGTTCTGGTGGCTGTGAGTTAGGTTAGGCACGAGTTTAGGTCGACCATATATCTTATATATGTCGGCTTAAACCACAACGGAATTAACCAACGATTAAACCGAATTAATCTGATTAATCCGCGAGTGCATCGATCGATGCACTATCTGCAACGATCGATGCTATCCCAGAACATTGATATCGAATGCATATCACATATGCATTCACTGGATCATTACATTAATGATCAACCTCGTCTTTAACGCCCAGTTTGCTTAGGTGTGTGACCCTGTAGGATCATATAACACTAGCAATGGGTTCTCAACTCATTGATCATAAGTGGCTTCTAGCAAAGCGTTATGACTACCTAGTGTTATGTGATTGTCTCATCTCGACTATACGACTTTCACTGAGAGCAAGTGCAATAGATTTTCAGGACATTCCCAACAATCTCCCACTTGTACTGGAATCATCTATTCCTTTAATCCCTTTGTAGCTATATCTCAATCTAGCATAAGGCAAGCACTGTGTCATCCTTATTCAACTAGATTACGTTTATCGAATCCCAATTTGTACTGATGAAAAACAAACGACTGACAATCACCGCGTTTGAGCGCGGCCACGCATTTCCAGTATCAAATCTTCGATAGGCCCAGAGATATTTAACTCCTGTTATATAGGAGGTACAAATCCCATCTTGTTCCATCCATGTTTCTTTTATATCTCATGATCCGCCTAATCAGTGTCTTTATGATCACCAGTTACGGCTGACGTTTGACAAAGTCAAGACGAACCAATCCATATAAGAGAGGACATGATGAACTCAGGTCTAAGGACTACTCTCTTTAGTCGTAATGAGAAACTCTTATACACTCATATAACATCTTGTAGAGTTCTCATTAACGGGTCAAGTCCGATCATGTGTTCTCTAACACATATCTATGTGATTGACTTTAATACACTTATTAATGACTCCATGAAACATGGTCATCAGTCACCTCACATACTAGTCTCACGTGGTTGTCAATGTCCCACGTTAACAACCTCGACCAGGGACCATTATAATTTATGTCATTTATTGCTTATAGGGTTTCATGATCAAGTCACATACTTGATGGCCTATAAAATGTCATAAATTACTTTGGGACTTTATATATATTTAATTAACACAATTAAATAATGCTGAAACAATTTCATTAAAATAACATAACTATTATGTCTTTGTGAACATCATGTCATAACTAAAACAAATACAACTCCCACTGAAATCAAGATCATATCTTAAGAAATCTAATGCCTACAGCAGTTGTATGAAACTCATGCTTAGGCCTTGGGAGGGGCTTGGTCATTGGATCAGCAACATTCTCATCCGTAGGGACTCTGCTGATCTTCACATCTCCTCTATTCACAATATCACGGATAAGGTGATATCGCCTTTCTATGTGTTTGGATTTCTGGTGTGATCTAGGTTCCTTTGCTTGCGCAATGGCTCCATTGTTGTCACAATACAAAGCCACTGGCTCAGAAATGCTAGGAATCACACCAAGTTCAGTGATGAACTTCTTGATCCAAACAGCCTCCTTTGCCGCTTCAGAAGCAGCGAGGTACTCAGCTTCAGTTGTGGAATCTGCTACAGTGTCCTGCTTGGAACTCTTCCAGCTTACTGCACCGCCATTCAGGCAGAAGATGTAACCAGATTGCGATCGGAAATCATCTTGGTCTGTCTGAAAACTTGCGTCTGTGTAACCACTTACTACCAGCTCATCACTTCCTCCATATACTAAGAATTTATCCTTAGTATTTCTCAAATACTTCAGAATATTCTTGACTGCTGTCCAGTGACTTTCACCTGGATCCGATTGGTATCTACTCGTCATGCTTAAAGCACAAGCAACATCTGGACAAGTACAGAGCATAGCATACATGATGGATCCCAACGCCGAGGCATAGGGAATCCGACTCATGCGATCTCGCTCAGCAGGTGTCTCAGGACACTGCTTCTTGCTGAGACTTATGCCATAAGACATTGGTATGAAGCCCTTCTTGGAATCTTGCATTCTGAACCTGTGTAAGACTTTATCGATATAAGTGTCTTGACACAGTCCAATCAAATTGTTTAATCTATCTCTATAGATTCTTATTCCAAGAATATACGCGGCTTCTCCCATGTCTTTCATTGAAAAACAACTTCCGAGCCAAGTCTTAACAGACTGTAACAACGGAACGTCATTTCCGAGAAGAAGTATGTCATCTACATACAACACGAGAAATGCAACTGCGCTCCCACTAGTCTTCTTGTAAACACATGGTTCTTCTTCGCTTCTGATGAAATCAAACTTTTTGACTGCTTCATCAAAACGAAGATTCCAACTCCGAGATGCTTGCTTCAATCCATAAATGGATCGATGAAGTTTGCATAGTTTCCTAGCTGCATTTGGATCGATGAAACCTTCGGGTTGTGTCATGTACACATCCTCTTCCAGAATTCCATTAAGGAAAGCTGTTTTCACGTCCATCTGCCAGATCTCATAATCATAATGAGCAGCTGTTGCTAGGAGAATCCGAATGGATTTAAGCATGGCGACAGGTGAATAGGTTTCTTCATAGTCAATACCATGAATTTTTTTGAAACCTTTCGCCACTAGCCTTGCTTTATATATCTGAATATTTCCATCCACATCAATTTTCTTCTTGAAAATCCATTTACACTCAATGGGTCTTGCACCATCGGGTAAATCAACTAAAGTCCATACTTGGTTCTGTGACATGGATCCCATTTCGGATTCAGCGGCTTTCAGCCACTTTTCGGAGTCAGGTCTCATCATCGCTTCTTCAAAATTTGCTGGCTCGTCACTGTCAATGATCAACAAATCATGACAATTGGTTACGAGAAATCCATATCTCTCGGGTTCGTGACGGATCCTTTCGGATCGGTGAATTTCAGGCTCCACAGGCGCCGTCTCTACAACTCTTTGTAGATCCAACTGTTGCTCTTCCGCTACGGGTTGAGCATTTTCCTGCGGTTCTCGAACTTCTTCGAGTTGTACTTTACTCCCACTGTTTTTCTTGGAAAGAAATTCTCTCTCAAGAAAGACGCAGTTCCGAGCAACAAACACTTTGTTCTCGGATTGGTTGTAAAAGTAGTATGCCTTGGTTTCCTTAGGATAACCAACGAAGTAGCATTTATCAGATTTGGGCTCAAACTTATCTGTAATTAATCTCTTAACATAAGCTTCACAACCCCAAATCTTCAGGAAAGACACATTTGGAACATTTCCAGTCCACATCTCATGTGGTGTCTTTGCAACTGATTTTGACGGAACCCTATTTAGTGTAAACGCAGACGTTTCTAGAGCGTATCCCCAAAAGGATAATGGAAGAGTTGAGAGACTCATCATTGATCGAACCATATCTAATAAAGTCCGATTCCTCCTCTCAGACACGCCATTCCATTGTGGTGTTCCAGGAGGAGTGAGTTGTGAAACAATTCCACAATCTCTCAAATGATCACTGAATTCTTGGCTTAAGTATTCTCCTCCACGATCTGATCGAAGAGCCTTAATACTCTTGCCAAGTTGATTCTGTACTTCATTTTGGAACTCTTTGAACTTTTCAAAGGATTCCGACTTGTGTCTCATTAAATAGACATAGCCATACCTGCTGAAATCATCAGTGAAGGTAATGAAGTATCGAAAATTTCCTCTGGCACTTGTGCTCATTGGGCCGCATACATCTGTATGTATAAGGCCCAACAGGTCACTGGCCCTTTCGTTTGATTTGTTGAAAGGGGCCTTAGTCATTTTGCCTAGTAAACAAGATTCACATTTCTCACATGATTCATAATCAAATGAGCCCAAAAGGCCATCACTATGGAGCTTTTGAATCCGTTTCTCGTTTATGTGGCCCAAACGACAATGCCACAGAAAAGTCTGATTCGTGTCATTTGATTTGAATCTCTTGGTGTTATGTTATAGATTTATGTGCTTTGGTTTAGAACATAAAGCCCATTCTCTAATGGGCTGCTACCATAATACATATCATTGTAATCAAAAGAACAACATTTATTCTTAATTGAAAACTGATATCCTTCCAAATCCAAAACAGGAATAGAAATAGAAATAATATTTCTGCTTATAGCAGGTACATAGTAGCAATTATGAAGTTCTAAAACCAAACCAGAAGGTAAAGACAAGTTAAATGTTCATACGGCTAATGCAGCAACTCTTGCTCCATTCCCCACACGCAGGTCCACTTGTCCCCTTTCCAACGTCCTACTGTTGCTTAGGCCCTGCATATTTGTACAAATATGAGCACCACAGCCGGTATCCAATACCCAAGAAGTAGAACCAGAAGTAGTAACATTTACTTCTATAACATAAATACCTGAAGATGAAGTCTCGAAAGTCTTCTTCTTCTTCTTCTTCTCTTCCAAGAATTTGTTGCAATTTCTCTTCCAATGCCCAGGCTCTTTGCAGTAATGGCATTTATCAGTCTCAGATGGGCCCGGCTTGGGCTTCGGGGCTGGCGCAGGCGTGTCCTGGTTCTCAACCGGGACTGCCTTGCCCTTTCCCTTGCCTTTGCCAAGTTTCTTAAACTTTTTACCCCCTTGTACCATAAGTACATTAGGAGTGCCCTTCCTGATATTAGGCTCAGCTGTCTTGAGCATGCCATGCAGTTCAGTCAACGTCTTCGTCAAGTTGTTCATGTTATAGTTCATAACAAATTGATCATAACTTGACGGCAGTGACTGCAGAATGATGTCAGTAGCCAACTCTTGGCTAATGGGACAATCCAGTCTCCCCAGGTTATCAATATAACCCATCATCTTAATGAAATGAGGACTGACCGGACTGTCCTTTGGTAGCTTGCATTCAATGAGAGATTTAACCGTCTGGTATCTCTCAGTTCGTGCTTGCTCCTGAAACATGCTTTTCAGGCTAGTAATCATCTCCACTGGCGACTCCACGTTCTCGTATTGCTTCTGCAAGTCCGAGTTCATGGTAGCCAACATGAGACAATTCACATCGACCACATCATTGGAATGCTTGTCCCAAGCACTCCTTTCTGCATGTGCAGCATTGGATCTCGGTTTTTCAGGGAGAACATTTTCAAGGACATAGTCCCGCTTCTCCTGCTTGAGAACAATTCTCAAGTTCCGATACCATTCGAGAAAATTCGATCCATTTAACTTGTCCTTCTCAAGGACGGATCGCAGGGAGAAAGAATTATTATGAGTAGTAGTCATAGCTGAGAACATAGAAAAGAAAAAGGTTTAGTTATGATGTTCAAGAAATGAGAAATCTTAACTTTTAAGAAAACTCGCATTATATTCAATCAATGCTTCCTCAGATGAATATAATGATCCAAGACCCATATTTTACTAAATTCAAGTGAGCCACTGGCTATCACTCAACTTTAGCTATTTAGGTAAGCAACAACCTTGCTAGTTATATCCAATATAACTCTTGGTTGTGGATCGACATCTTATGTCCAATCCACCTGATGTCTCTGGGCCCAAAACGATTTTGATAGCCCAGTCAAGCAAACCAATCTCTTCAGTCATGTAATTGTTGATGCCTTGCACTGCAAGCCCATTAACACGATTACTTCCTGTCTTACTCATGTAATTGTTGATACCTTGCACTGCAAGCCTATCGTACAATGAAATGAGTCTTGACAGTTGACAAGATTGGAAAGACATCAAGTATCACTTGATATTTGGTTGAGGAACGGAACCATTTAAAACGTTCAGTTTTACTATGTTTTAATTCTTATAATTAATTAATCCGCGATAACCGATCAATCCAATTGATCCGGTTTTGAATACCGGTAAGCATCGATCGATGCTACGTTAGCATCGGTTGATGCCAACCTAATCAAAACAATCGCCATCAAACCATTCACAGTGTTCGACCATTATTAACCAAGCTCGATAACCGGTCCAATCCAATTGAACCGATCCAACAATCTCGCGAGGCTGTGTCGATCGACGCAACAATTGCATCGATCGTCACTAGGCGAAAACTAGGTTTATTCGGGTTTTCGCCCTGCATCGATCGTTGCCGGATTGGCAACGATCGACACTATGCGAAAAACCTTAAAACGTTTTCGAACAAAACCCTAAACTAGGTTATTTGATCAAAACGAGTTTTAGCATGCTTGTATCAATCATACAAAGATCTAGATTCAACTAATCTAATCATCATGCTACAGATTCAATGGAACCCTAAAGCTCTGATACCACTGAAGAAATTTCTAGCAGTTCTAATCAGGATTAGCAACCCTAGTATGAATTCCGAGCCTAGGATCTAAGGTTCATGTAATTGAATCTAACAGATCTCGAGATTACCTGATGAATATGCAGCGGAAGTGTTTGCAGATAATCGAGATCACGAAGCGCCTCAAATGCTGCGCCCCTACTGGTATCCACACGCACACAAACTGGACCGCAGGGATGCTAGTGCCTTACAGAGATCTAATCTCCAGAGAGGTCTCTTTCTATGTTCTGTGGCTGTGAGTTAGGTTAGGCACGAGTTTAGGTCGACCATATATCTTATATATGTCGGCTTAAACCACAACGGAATTAACCAACGATTAAACCGAATTAATCTGATTAATCCGCGAGTGCATCGATCGATGCACTATCTGCAACGATCGATGCTATCCCAGAACATTGATATCGAATGCATATCACATATGCATTCACTGGATCATTACATTAATGATCAACCTCGTCTTTAACGCCTAGTTTGCTTAGGTGTGTGACCCTGTAGGATCATATAACACTAGCAATGAGTTCTCAACTCATTGATCATAAGTGGCTTCTAGCAAAGCGTTATGACTACCTAGTGTTATGTGATTGTCTCATCTCGACTATACGACTTTCACTGAGAGCAAGTGCAATAGATTTTCAGGACATTCCCAACATATCTTGGCGCCAATCTTGTATCCTGTTCAGCAAAGCGTTAACAAACAATCTCTTGCTCCAGTGCCGAATCCGAGTATAAAGGCATGGCAAACACTGCTGCTGAACTCACTTGGCTCCGGAACCTCCTTCTTGAGCTGCGCCTCCCCATCTCCAAGGCGTCATTGATATATTGTGACAATATTAGTGCAGTCTATCTTTCGACAAATCATGTCAAACATCAACACACGAAACATATTGAGATTGACATTCACTTCGCGCGTGAAAAGGTCGTTTTGGGACAGGTGAAGGTCATACACGTCCCTGCTTCTCTCTAGTATGCGGACATCTTCACCAAGGGCTTGCCAACATCAGTCTTCATTTTCGCTCCAGTTTGAATGTTTGTGAGCCTCCAGTTCCAACTGCGGAGGGGTGTTAGACTAGATAATATCATATTTTTGATTTGTATATATTTGTTGATATATCATCCGAAATTCTCTCTTATCATATAATATATATATATATATATATATATGCATAGCCTTCGATCATCGGGAGTTTACTAAATTACAAATATTTCAATATGTAGATAAGGATCTAGGAAGAATGAATTAACAAAATTGGATAAAATGACCATTATATATATATATATATATATATATATATATATATATATATATATATATATATATATATATATATATATATATGCATAGCCTTCGATCATCGGGAGTTTACCAAATTACAAATATTTCAGTATGTAGATAAGGATCTAGAAAGAATGAATTAACAAAATTGGATAAAATGACCAATTCATATGTTTATATATATATATATATAGAGAGAGAGAGCCGGCTTAAGTATAGGGGCAGGCAAGGCGACTGCCCAAGGGCCCAATACCAAAAGGGGCTCACAAACTCTTTTTGCAGTAGGGTTAAAATTGTATGGATTTTTTTTTATCAATAGACTTCTCTTTTATTTTAAACAAACCTTTTTATATTTCCGCAGTTATATATTTTCCATCAACGATGAGTATATGAACGATTTCAATTCCAATCTTGTAAGATAATTAGTTCAGTTAAAAACTCCTTACATTTATGCATCTCCCGCTGGATTTCCTAAGTTGGTTTGAAGGAAATTCAATTTATGTAAATTCTCAATTTTAGGCATTTAAACTATGTTTACTGTTCTGTTTCTTCTCTTTACACAATGATAAAAAAATTACAGATAGAGTTCTTGTGTCCATGTGTTTGATCGTAATTCTTTTAAAAAAGAACATGATTCAAACTCATAAAACAACAAACATCATATATGCATTTACAAGCACTCGTGTACCATGTAATACTTTTTCTAATGGATTTTTTATCATCTTAAAGTGGTCATTGATCAAAATATGTTAAAGATTATTTTGCTTTTTTACATACAATTAAACTTTTACTTACTAATTTTTAGGTTTATATTCTCTTGGCGGTTAAGTTTGTAATCCTAAATAGAGGTGTTAATTACTTTCCATTTTTTATTTGATATTACATTGCAACTAGATGTTTAATCACAAAAGGTGCTTACGATAAACTCAGGAAAACTTGAGTTGTTAATTCAATCACAAAAGGGTGTTTAAGATAAACTTTTGACAAGAGTTAAATGCTAATAAAACTTTGAAATCAAGTAGCATGAATAACCGTTTCAGAAAATGATTATTTTAATGATCACTACAAGAAAACAGGCCATTACCGAGGGATGAAATCGACGGGTTTCCGTCGGAAAAGACGTATTCCGATGGATTTCCGACGAAAATAGTCTGTCATTTCTATTTCGTCGGTAAAAATTTTCCGTCGGTTTTTCGTCTATAAAAACCGACGGAATACCGACGGATATAATACCGACCGATCACCGACGGTTTATCGACGCACATTTACCGACGGTTTTGTGACCGTAAACCGACGGTTCATTCTGACGGTTTACCGACTATAAACCGACCGTACATACCGACGGTATTCCGACGTATAATACCGACGGTATTCCGACGTATAATACCGACGGTATTCCGACGTATAATACCGACGGTATTCCGACATATAATACCGATGGTATTCCGACGTATAATACCGACGGTATTCCGACATATAATACCGACGGTATTCCGACGTATAATACCGACGGTATTCCGACGTATAATACCGACGGTATTCCGACGGAAGTTTACCGACGGCATTCTGACGGAAGATTACCGACGGCATTCCGAGGGCGTTTTACCGACGATTTTCCGACGATCGGTTATCGACGGTTTACCTACGGATAATTAATAATTTTAAAATATATATATATATATATATATATATATATATTCACAAATTTATTAATTAAAACAAAAAAAGAAATTTATTTAAATATTCAAAACATGTTTTAAAAACTACATTCGTCCATTAAAAAAATTACATTCAACGGGAGCAGATCACGCTCACGTCGCCCTCTTCCTCAACTTCTTTGTGCCCTTCCCTCCGCTCTTGGTCGACGGTCCGGCATTTGGAAGATTGGCTTGCTGCATGAATGTCTCAAACCGTTGGTTCATCTCTTCGAACTTCTTTGCGTTTGCTACATCTTGTTCTGCCATCCGGGCTTCCATCCGCGAATGACTAGCCTTCAACGCTTCGATCTCCGCATCCTTTTCCCTTAAGATCTGGGCATAGTCCTCTTCCAGACGAAAACGGAAATGCGGTGTCGACACTTTGTCCGCCAAGTTTCCCAAATTAAAAACTCGTCCTCTTCTCTTCTCAGTTTCCTGTAAAGTAAATAATACGTTATGAATTTTAAGTTAGAGTTTAGGGTTAAACATATTTCAAATTTTTTAAATTTTAAAATTTACCGCGAGGAAGACTTGGTTGATCTGCTCGTCAGTTATCTCTTCCGTTGAACCGATTCCTTCGGATTGGGTAACCACCTCATCCAAACGCCTCTTCGTCGACTCCACAATCCTCCGAGCAATTGGATCTTGGATTTGGCCCGTTTCCTTGTTCTTGTGGCCATCCTCGATGAGCTCAATATGATTCGGATCTCGCCCCTTCTTTTGTTTCTGCAAAAACAATTTTGAACTTAAAATTTAAAAATAACTTAACATATTGAAAATTTTAAAAAAAGAACTGCTTACCAGGATTATCTTCCTTGATGCGGTGCTTCTTGCTCCCGCATTATGAGTTGCGGGACCGGCACCGGCACCATCCCTCTCACTTCTACGGTTCTGGGAGTTCGTCGTAGAGGTTGATACGGTTGCAGGCTTACTCCAATGACAGATGAAGCCCTGCCAAGTATCGCTCCTTTTGTCAATACCCTTGGGAACTTCATTACGGCACCACTTCTGTTTCCAAGTGTTAATGACGTTTGAGTAATGCGTCGACGCCTTCTGGTGGAACTCCTCTTCCACCATAACCGTATACTTCCTATCCCAAATATACTCTTGCTATTCAAAACAAAAAAATAAATATTTGTTAGAATTAAAAACTTTAAAAATAAATTATATAAAATAATAATAAAATATATATATATATATACAACAAAATTAACGAGGAGGTATTACCGCGAACTGGTGGAACCAGTTATGCCTATCGGATAAATGCATGTCCCTGTACGTCGGGTACCCGTACTTGAGCATGCTGTACATCATTCCCAAGATGCTCTTCGTGACCTTCGACTCGGTCAACGAAAACCTAATAAGACAAGGAAAAACAAAGGTGATCAAAAATTGTATATACTAAAAAGTGTAAATAAGAATCTAAAGTTATAAATTTTATACCAGAAAGTGCCCGGGTTGGTCTCGTAGAAAGGGTCGAGCCGTTTGAGCAGCTCTCGTCCCAGCTGATCGACTAATGCCGATATCTCATCGGCAATTGACGGTAAAACATAATGGGGCACCTGAGACACATAATGACTCCCACTAGCCTCCGGCATAGTCTCAGACGTTCCCGGCTGTGTCGGATCCGGTGTGGGTAGCACCTGAGTCGACCGAGACCGTCGGGCTCTCGGTTGTTGTTGTTGGACCGGTTCCTGATGCACCTCATTGAGCGGAATGTCGTTCATAACTTCCTCAAACGTCAGAAAATCATCCCTACAAACCAATCAAAAATTTAGAACTCATAAAAAACGTGTATAATATCAACAATAAAAATGTCTAAACCGTTTCAAAATTCTAAATAAATGCAAAAACGTTTTTAAGTTTTTAAAAATTTCAAAAACGTTTTAGAACTCAAATTTTTTTTAAAAAATGTTTTAAAATCAACAGTAAATTTTTCGAAAACCTTTAAAAAATCAAAATAAATTACAAAAACGATTTTAAATTTAAAAAAAAATTCAAAAACGTTTTAGAACTCATAAAAAAATTTAGAAACATTTAAAAAATCAACAATAAAATTTTCTAAAATGTTTTAAAATTGAAAATAAATTACAAAATGTTTCAAATTTAAAAAAAAATTAAAAAACGTTTTAGAACTCATAAGAATTTTAAAAACGTTTAAAAAACCAAAACAAATTCCAAAATTACACCAAAAATCAGTTTTAAAAATTTTGAAGAAACTTTAAAAAGAAATTCACAATCAATCTAAGTCAAACAATCCTAAATCCTAATAACTATATTGTTCTATCCATTAGTCAACCTATACTACCGTTTAATCCAACACATGCAACCATTTCTACAAATCTAAACAAAATTATGCAAAATCAATCGGTTAAAAGGATAACTTACATGTTTGTGGTGTTGGTGGCGGTCGGATATGAGGATTAACGGCGATAATCCGGCGGAATCGTAGAGAGATGGTCCGATGTGGCGATTAGAGAGAGAGAGAGAAGTTACAGAGAAATGGAGAAGAAGAAGTTCGATCGGGAGAATATGAATTGATTTTCGACGGAAATCCGTCGGAAATCATTTGTCGTCGGTTTTTCGTCGGTATTTTAGGCGGTCCAATTGTTTTCGCCAAAAATTGGCGGTTAACTCGAAAAATTTCGGGTTTAAGGCGCCAAATATTTCGACGGATAACCGACGGTTATCTGAAAACCGACGGTTATCCGTCGGAAATTAAAAAAGTAATTGGTGGATGCCTCTGTTCGAACCCCCAACCTCGAACAATGTATTGTGTACCCTTAACCAGTTGATCCATTTAGTGTTAGTTGTTTATGGATACATAGTACTTCTATATATCTATAACTGTTTAAAAAAACATAAAATTGGTTGAAGGCTCTGTTCGAACCCCCAACCTCGAACAATATATTGTGTACCCTTAACCAGTTGATCCATTTAGTGTTAGTTGTTTATAATTACATCGTAATTTTAGTTATTGTTATGCTATTGTTTTGATTATTAAAATAAAAATAAAAACATAACATATATTAAAAACATAATTAATAATATAAATTAAACATTACATGAAAATAAATAGCATATTTATAAAATTGTTCAGTCATTATTTGGGGGATTGTTCCCGAACCATTCTCCGATGTCAGTCTCCTCCCAAAGCTGAACCATGCGGTTCCAATCCCCCTCCGACATCCATGACGGTCTTCCTTGTCCTCTAAACCATCACAGTTTGGCCCGACGCATTTTGGTCTGGAAAACACGCCTAGCCACCACGTGGAATTCCACCCAAACCGCGAAGATTACTTGCGGATCAAAATTAAAATAAGCCTGCAATTTAATAAGTGAATAAATATTAATTGTAGAATTTACAAAAAAAAAGACAAAAAAATATAAATTATTTACCAGAAAATCCTCGAACCATAACTCCTTAACGTTTCTCGGGACATTGTAGTAAGCTAGGTAACCTCCAAAAAACCGAGCCTCTATTATGTTGCTAATAACAGCGGGAATTGCAGCATTGTAACCGAACCAAATGGTCCGGTTTTGGCGGTAAGGATCCAGCACAGGAAGATGTTCTCGTCCCGGTTGAGATAATATCCTTGTAATTATCCAAGAACTCCATGACGGGGTCAGAAAAACGTTATCCATTTTTTTTTTTGGGAAGAGAATCTTAGATGAAATGTTTGAAAAACCAAGGACAAGTCCGTACATATTTATACAAAAAATTTCGACAGCATTTCCGACGGAAATCCGTCGGAAATAGTTTTAATTACTGACTAGACACTTACCAAAGCATTGCATGGGGAAGAGAGGGGAGTTAATTTAGATTTTGACCGATAAATGCAGTAAACCGACGGAATTCCGACGAATAACCGTCGGAAATTTCCGACGGAATTACGAGGGAACAGGGTTTAGGGTTTCAATTAGGGTTTAGGGTTGGACATTTTTTTTTCTAGTAACACATTAATGTACCATTAAGCATGAGGTTTATAATTACACTTCTTAATTTGAAGAATTTTGGAAAATCATAGTTAGATAGTGTTTGACATAAAATTCTTCTTAAACATTAATGTACAATTCGAAATGTTTTGCTCCTACGTGTTTTAAATTTTTCAAATCAAACAAAAAATGTCAAATAGATCAGATACTAAAGAATTATAATATATTCTAACATTACATTGACTAGTGACGGGTTTTGCGATTCTTTTTTATCATTCTAAAACCCTAAACCCTAAACCGTCGAAAATCCGTCAATAATTACCGACGGATTACCGTCTGAAAATAATTACCTACGGATTACCGTCGGAATAAGTTTAAATCGACGGTTTTCCGTCGAAATTTAAATTAAAAAAAAACCTATAATGCGGAGGGCTCGTTTCGAACCCGCCACCTAAACCTATTGTTCTCTCGCATTAGACCAGTTGAGCCAGTTTTTGTTAGTCGTTTAAGATTACATATTAATCGTATATGTAATTATGCTTAATTTGGTTTTGATTTTTCAAAAAAAAAAATCATAACATAGGTTAATTACTTTAATTAAAAACATATTTTACAAACGGCATGAAATTTAAAACATTACAAGAAATTAAAAACAACATAATTTAAAATCTATTGTAGTTCGGGAATTGGTTAGTAAACCAATCTCCGACGTCCGTCTCGCGCCATTGGTTCACCAGCAATCTCCAAGACCTTGAAGGAATCCACGCAGGTCTTCCTTCTCCTCTTTGCCAAAGTAGCTTCAACCGACGCATTTTTGTTTGGAAAACCCGCCTAGCAGTCCTGTGGAATTCCCGCCAGACGAGGAACAAATTGTCCGTAGAGCAGGTGAAGTATTCCTGTAATTTTATAAATACTTAATTATAATTACATTATAATAATTTCTAAGAATAGGACATTACTTACGAGAAAGTCACTGAACCACGCTTCTTTGAAGGACGTCGGGAGTTGGGATGCGTCCAGCATTGAGTTCCCCCGGACCTAACAATATGATCACATCAAAGTTAAAAAATATTGCTCCAATTCGTAAGTGTTTTATATGATTTAAGAAACTAATTCTTACATAAAAGTTTAACCAATGGCTGAAGTATTTTTGTTTCCGAGCCTCACGTTCGCCCTCGTCCAATTCCGGATGATGAAATTGGAGAGCTTCCATATATATCCTACAAAAAGTTAAAAGAATATAAATAAGTAAAGCAAGTGTAATACAAAATTATAAATCTAGCTAACATGTATACCTCTCATATTGAAATACTTCCTCGCAGTTGGTTAGAATGTACTTGTGGAGATGTGTATGCTCTTGAGGTGTTAGTTGCCGCTTGCCTACTTTCCCACTTAACCGCCCAACCTGTTGAAAAATGTTAGGAACGCTTGACCGATAAATTTGTCTTTCTCCCCTGTCATCGTTCCTAGCTGGGCGCCTGCTCCTTGTGCGTACTTGCGAAGGGAAGTAGTAGCCAGCAAAGGTCACAGTCTCTTCGTTGTTATATTGAGCGGCAATAGAGCCCTCCACTTTAGCGGGATTCTTCACCTTCTTTTTAAGGTGGAACATATAGAGCTCGAACGGATACATCCACCGATATTGTACCGGACCACCAAGTCTAGCTTCACCCGGTAGATGGATAGGCAAATGTTCCATGACGTCGAAGAAAGACGGTGGAAATATCTTTTCCAGATTGCATAAGATTTTTGGAATATTTTGCTCCAGACTCCTGATCCCATCAACAGTGAGTGTCCTGGTGGATATATCCCTGAAAAAAGATCCAACAGCTGCAATTGCTTTGTGGACATCTCTAGGAATGAGATGAGCAAACGCAAACGGCAGGAGTCGCTGCATCATCACATGACAATCATG
Source organism: Orychophragmus violaceus (assembly GCA_030180135.1). Classification (NCBI taxonomy): domain Eukaryota; kingdom Viridiplantae; phylum Streptophyta; class Magnoliopsida; order Brassicales; family Brassicaceae; genus Orychophragmus; species Orychophragmus violaceus. Next base: position 88,087,735 of record CM058238.1, read on the forward strand.
ACTCTTCATTCCGATAAACTTTCCTCCGTCAGTGTCCACACAATTACGCAAGTTTGATGCATACCCGTCAGGGAATTTAACTTGTAGCATAATCCACTTAAATAACTCTTCTTTTGACTTCGAGTCTACCCAATATGCTGGAATTGGCGGTTTTCCGTTCGTCTGAAGATGAAGTTCAGGCCGATCACAAATTTCAGGTAAATCAAGCCTAGACTTCACATTATCTTTCGTCTTCCCTTGCACGTTGAGCACAGTGTTCATAATGTTATCGAAGAAATTTTTCCCGATGTGCATGACATCAAGATTATGCCTTAGTAACTGGTCCTTCCAATACGGTAAATCCCAGAAAATGCTTTGCTTGTGCCAGTTGTGGACTACACCAGCTCCGTATATATTCTCATGCCCGTTCCCACCACACTCACGACTTCTTAATGCACCAAATCCTTCTAAGAGGCCCAAGGTAGTCGACCCAGCTTCTTGGAGAATAGAATCATCAAACACTTTCTTCTTCTTCGTAAAAAGTTTAGTGTTTTTCCGGTAGGGATGATCATGCGGTAGAAATCTTCTATGACAATCAAACCAACACGATTTACGTCCATTCTTCAATTGGAATGCATCGGTATTTTCCTGACAATACGGACATGCTAACCTCCCATGTGTAATCCATCCTGATAACATACCATAAGCCGGAAAATCGCTAATGGTCCACATCAATGCAGCCCTCATCAAAAAAATTTCCTTGCATGAAACATCGTATGCTACAACACCGGGCAGCCATAACATTTGCAACTCATGTATCAACGGCTGCAAGAATACATCAAGTGATCTTTTCGGATGCTCTGGACCGGGAACGAGTACGGAGAGGAAAAGAAACTCTCGACGCATGCACATAGTCGGCGGTAGATTATAAGGAGTCAGAATCACTGGCCACAACGAATATTGTCTCCCATGCCTTCCAAACGGGTTAAAACCATATGTGCATAATCCGAGGTACACGTTACGTGGATCGTAAGCAAAATCTGGATATAATCTCTGAAAATGTTTCCACGCTTCAGCGTCCGACGGATGTGCAATCTCTGCCTCTCTTCTATGCTCAGAATGCCATCTCATTTCCCCCGCAGTTCGCTCCGACTGGTATAACCGCCTCAGCCTATCGGTTAATGGCATATACCACATTCGCTTGAACGGAACCTTAGCTCTTCCTCTTGTATCCTCATAGCGCGGCTTCTTACAGAATTTGCATTCCAGACGGAATTCTTCTTCTCGCCAGTATATCATACAGTTGTCGATGCACACATCTATCATCTCATACGGTAATCCCAGCCCTTTAACCAGTTTCTCGACCTCATTGTATGAACCCGGCGCAAGGTTATCTTCTGGAAGAATATCTTTCACAAACTCGCAAATCGCATCCACACATTCTTCCGGCAGATTGTAGTCCGTCTTTATGCCCATTAATCTTGTAGCAGATGATAATGGCGAATGACCCTCTCTGCAACCATCGTAAAGCGGCCGCTTCGCTGCATCTAACATGTCAAAAAATCTCCTAGATTCTACATTTGGTTCCTCACCTACCCTAGGAATTTGATATTCACCTACCTCTGGAATAATTTCTCTATGTGCATCATTAACCATCTGAATGGTGCCTACACCAAAATCTACATCGGCAGTATAAGGTTCGCTAGAACTAACATTAGGTTCCCTAGTACTAGTACCACCGTAAGGTTCTCTACTACTACTTGCATAATCCGAAGTTTCCCCATGAAGATACCAAATATTATAACCCGACATAAACCCAACTGAATACAAGTGAAACCATACTTCGCCAATCGTAAGATTTCTAAAATTCCGGCAATTAGCACAAGGACATTTTAACTTACCATTTTTCAGCGTATGTGGTTGATTGCAAGCTAGCGACATAAACTCTGCAATACCAAGTGCATATTCCCGGTCCACTAGCTTCGTCGCCTCATCAATCCTAACTCCGTCCATCCACGATCTATAATAGTTAGAAGAAGACATTTTTCTTGGTTACTAGAAGTATTAGAGAGAGAGAGAGAGAGAGAGAGAGAGATTTATGGAGGGATAGGTGTGGAGGGGAAGAGAGGAGGGATGAGGTATATGTAGCATAATTTTTGACGGAATTCCGTCGGAAATCGGTCGGTTTCTAGTCGACCCAACGGTTCCATTGACGGTCAGTTTAACGGCTATATTAAACCGACGCTAAACCGACCGAAATACAACGGAAAACCGATGAAAAATTAAACCGTCGGTTTACCGTCGGGTGTTTCCGACGGAATGAGAAAACCGTCGGAAATTTTCGACGGTATTCCGTCGGAAAACGTCCCATCGGAAAGTCGTCGATTTTGCGTCGGTAATTTTTGACGGAATTTTTTCCGTCGGTAATTCCGTCGGTAATAGCCCTGTTTTCTTGTAGTGGATAACACTAATCACTTATGTGAACATGATAGTTATATGTCAAGCATTTGGTTTGATTGTTTTTGATAAACTGTATTGTATTTTGTCTGTATAAACAGTGTTTCACGGTTTTAGGGGTCTATTTTTAAATTTTTCTCCAGGGTCTAAGCGATGCTTAAGCTGGCACTGTATATATATGCATGTATATTTCTCTTTTGGGTTCACTTGAGGACTTACAACTTCGTGTATAGCGTATGGCTGTAACTGCAAACATGAGTTTCAAAATCATTTGTGGGTTACATAATGTATGTGGTGAGTATATATTATACCAAAAATAAAACCGAGGCAATGTATTAATTCCGTCATAACCAGTGTTCAAATTTGGTAGTGTGCCTTTGTGTGAATTGTAGTCAAATGAAAATCTATATTATACCAAAAGCAAATGTGATGATGCAATAGAGAAATTCACACACATCATCTTTATATTAAATTAATGGAAAAATATTATTGAATTTTTATTCATTTTCAAAATGATTGATTAAGTTTCTTTACTATTTTAACATTACTTTAAATTTATTCTATTTTATTTATTATATTGATCAAATAATTATTTTATTATATTTAGTAGTTATAAATAATCTTGGTAATAAAAAAAATTTAAAGGTAGTAGATAATTTCTATAATATATATATATGTTATTTGATTTAAGATATTACTATATATTTATATTAATTGAAAAGTGATTTTGAGCTTTTATTCACTCAAATAGTTTAGATTATTAAATTTTCCTTAACTAAATTAGTTTTTTTTACTATTTAACCTTACTTTAAATTTATTGATTTTATTTATTATATTGATTTAAATATTTATTTTATTATATTTAATAGATATACACAATCTTGGTAATAAATTCTTTTAAAATATCATATGATTTCTATAATATATTTGTTATTTGATTTAATATATTATTAGATATATTTATTATAGTTAAGAAATTTTATATCATAATTAGTGATCATTAATATTAAATATAAAAATATAAGATAAATTTTTTTTAATATAAATTTAGATGAGAATTTAAATATTAATATTAAAAAAAATTGTGTGTGCACATGGTGCGGTTGAATTATGATAACATATATATATTTTACCATAAGCAAAAACAATCACAGTATTTTAAATTTGGAACCCAAAACAGACTATTTTTCTAGTGCATCACATCAGTGCTGGTCCAGTATATATATGATGATGGTTGTGTGCATCTATAATAAATTGCATATGATATCAACTTGATCCCTAGTTTAGTTACAGAAATATATAATGTTTAACTTGTAAATCCAAACCAGACACGTACGGTCGTACGGACTAACGGTTACAAGCGATTAACAAACATGAAACTAACAAAGTAAGTGAGAAGTAGTAAAAAAAAGACAGAACATATCCTACCTTTTTGTGGTTCTTCTTCTAACTTATTACAAACTGAAATTGTCCTTCCATAGCTTCTCTTTTTTTGTTCTCTGCCCATAACTTACAAATCCTTTAATTCAAGCAAAGACAATAGTAACCACACAAACTTACATTGGACCATATGGGTTAGAGAGAGAGAGAGAGAGAGAGAGAGAGAGAGAGAGAGAGAGAGAGAGAGAGAGAGAGAGAGAGAGAGAGAGAGAGAGAGAGAGATTGGTTAGAGAGTTTTGAGAACTGCCCATTAGCTAAGAATGTACCATGAAACTTTGTCAGCTTAGCTAGAGATAGGCATAGATAGTACACTTCTATAAAAAATTATAACCCTTTTATCTTTCCCACTTATCCAGCTCAAATTATAACAAAAATTCAAGATAAGAAGATGAAACACTTTTGATTTATGTATTGGTGTATATCTGATCAGTATGAGCATATATAATTAAAAACTAGAGTTTTATAAGTATTTCAAATTGGTTAAGATAATTATTTCAATACTGAAAAGATGGGGGGGGGGGGGGGGGTTCAACATGGTAACTAGCTAGGGCTCAAGAACTAACATGATGAAACCAAAATTCAAAACCAAACATCTTAATACCAATACATATATAATATAAGTCTGGTTAAGTTCCTCACTACATTAAAATTCCCCAATAGCCATAATGATTTTAAAATAATTAAAACTAACAAAAAGGAGGAAACAAAGACAATTTAAGAAAATGGTGAAGCTGAAGAAGACGATGCACCCATTTCGCCATGTGGTGATTCATCGTCTCTGATCATAACTGGAGAAGACGGTGAGTATCCTGCAACACCCATTTCGCCACGTGTCTCCCCTGAAGAAGACTCCCCCACATCGACTCCAAACAGCCTAAGTTGCTTCTTCGCCGTCGTCCCCTCCTGCGGCGGCTGAGAAGGAGGCGACGGCAGCAACATGGCCGACGACGACGAAATCACCCTCGGTGTCGGAAAAACAGGATACGAGTCATAAACCGACTGCTCAGATCTGCCAAGATTCCACTGATGATGATGATCCAACGGTGATCCTGCGTAGTAACGCCCTCCATTTCCATAACCATACCCTAAAAACTCTCTCTCTTGAAAACTTCGGTAGTGCGGCATGGAATATTCCGGCACCGGATAATAACCAGCCGTTGGAAAAGCCGGAGACCCGAAAATCGGGTAATGATGATGAGTTATCTCGGCTTTATGCCTCCAATCGATGAACAATATTTTCTTTGGATTCTCCGGTTCGCTATTATCCGGGACGTAGGCACGGTGGAAAGAGACGGTGTCTCCGGTGTCGAGTTTCTTATCTTTGACGAAACGGCTCCATCCTTTGGTCATCACGTAGCTCTGGCTACTGTTCCAATACGAGTATTTAATCCTCCACATCTTGCCGTTTCTGTCTTGGAAATCCAACGACATGCCGGTTTGATTGTCTTCTAACGGGAAGTAGTTCTCGGCATGTTGCTTTGGAATCACGATCCGGTTTAGTTTCCCGACGTCACTTGGTGTTAGCAGTTTGTCGAACATATGCTCTTTTATCACCGAGTTGAAGTAGTTGTTGTTGATGATGTTGTTGTTGCTGGAGCCACTAGCTCCGTTCTCGATGGGTTCTTGGTCAGAGCTCGTCGTCGTCAGCATATCCATCAGAAGTATCAATTTTTTTTTTTATATGGGTTCTTGAAATGATGATGACCCAATTTAGATCTCGAAAAAAAATATTCACCTGTTTTTCAAGAAATATTAGTGGGTTAATTAAAAATCTTCAAAAATTGACCACCTTTTTAAAAATGGGTTGTTGACAAGAGGATGAACCAATTCAAGATCATTCAAAAGTATATATTCAACTTTTTTCTTATGGATCTGATGAGTGAATCTTGGCAAGATGATGACCCAATACAAAATTCTTCAACATACATGAGATAAAAAATTTAATCCGAAACCAAATAAAACCCACAAACGCAGTAGTAATAAAGAATGGGCAATTAAATCGAATATTAAATTCAAAAAATTGAAGAAAAATCGAATATTAAATTCAAAGAATTGAAGAACAAAACCCTAGAATACAGAAGAAGAAGAAGAAAACAGACGTACTCTTTGTGTTTGATTCTTCTTCTGATCTTTTCCTTCGTTGACTTCAAAAGAGATTATAAAACATGAAAATGAAATCAATGGTTTCTCTTTTTCTCTCTCACTTTATCTCTATATGGCTTGAAAGGGTGAAGAAAATAGTGGCTTGAGAGAGTTTCTCGATGATAGAGATGAAGATCACATCTTAGAGAGAGAGTAAAAGGGGCCCATGAATGGTGTGGTTCGGGTCATGTGAGAGCTTCTTGTCCTTTTCAATTTAGCTATAGACTTGGGGTAACTCTAGCTATTTATATAGAAATATATACTTGTATATGTGCTAAGTGTAGTATAGTCAATGTTTTCTAGACTATTTGCTCTCTTTTTAATATTTGTATTTTATTTATTTTCCTCTTTATTCATATCAGATCTTTTGCATTTATTGTTTTTGTTTCTGGATTTCTTCTTAGTTATGTTTAGCTTATTATATTAATTAGTCAATATTATAAGTATTACGTGTCACAAAAAATAGAATACACTATAAAAGGACATTTTCAAGATATGTATATACTAGATAAAGCCCCACACATACGTACACATGGCATATTTGATTTTATATCAGAAACAGAAATAAGAAGAAAATTTTGACTTACCTTGTTTTAGGCCACAGTTTACACTCAACTAATCAGATTTTTCCAAAAATAAAAGTTATCAAACATCAAAACCGCCGATTGGTTTCCAAACTTGTATGCGACTTAAAGAGAGTTATACTCAAGCTCTTGTTTCTACTTCCTTTATCTCATAGATCTAAGATGTTTGATACATTTCTTCTTAAATCCTATTAGGCGTATAGTAGAGAACCTCTTAACCGATGAATAACGATTTTGATATATCTCCATGAATCTGCTCTACAACTGCATTTACTATCAAAACAGAGGAAGTTGAAAGGGAGAGCAATAGGATCAGACCTAGGGAATGAATGTTTCCATTTCAGATTTAATTTTGAAGAAGTCTTGGAAAAAGTTCTGGAAAATTGTCCCTACTACTTTGCTTGTTGGATCATACTTCAGAAATAAGAACCTATCATTTCCCCCACTTTTCCTGACAAAATTTTGTTATGTGTATGCATCAAAAACATCAGCAAGAGTTTCTGTTCAAGTGAACGGTCTGAAACCTCTTATCAAGGAAACTGTACTTGAATATGATATGTGAGAAGAATTTGTCCTCGCCCTTGAGTACGAGAAACTGGAAAAACATTGCAGTCCATGCAAACAAACTCCCCCATGATAGGAACTCATTTCCGGATCTCAAGAAGGACATCATCTCGAGCCAACGACACCAACATGAATATATTCCTAAGACCAGGTACAGCGGCGAGACCGACACGGTTTCTTAGCACAAAAAAGTATTAAAATAATGTGGGTCCCACGTGGGACCCACATTTTTTTTTAACAATCGTCTCTAAAATCTCTTAAATAAGAGACCCAGTTTCCCTCCGTCTCGCCACGTGTCAGATTTCGGTTGGTCGCGTTTTTTTTTTTTTAATTTTTTTTTTTTTAGCATTTGTAAAAAAAAAAAAAATAAATAAATAATAAAAAAATGTTTTTAAGAGACTTACCTGGAGAACGCCGATGTACCTGCTCTAAGACCTAGAACCATCATGAAGAAACTTTTTTGTTGTCTCAAAACGGATACACATGGGAAACCTTCAGGGAAAGAATCTCAAGGAGACCCAACCCCCATACAAAAGAGCTTAACAACTCTCATTAGTCAACCCTGCTACTCAGCCCTCATCTAAGGAAGATAAAAAATCCCTGCTAGAAATCATGAATCAACTAGGGACCCTCAAAAAGATAGTTACATGGTAATGAGAGAGAAACCCATCGTCAAACCTTAAACCACTCATACAGGAAAGAGAAGACGCTCACACAGACGAGTCAACGTGAAAAAATCAAAATCTCATCAGTCCATAATACCCTTGGGCTCAAACCTTGAAATCAATGACTTCACACTTCCACCTCAAAATCAGGGAACTGAGGAAATCATGAAAGAACGCGACTCTGGAGAGAATGCCTTCCAACTCTTACAAAAAGGTAAACAACCAGGAACTCTAGCCAAATTTACCTCCAAAACTAGGCAGTTCCCAAAAACTTTATGATCTGTCTAAAAAGAGGAAAAGAGGCATACCTCCACTTTATAAACCCTTCATGAGAAGTTCTCTCTGACAGGGGAAAATAAAATTTGGATTAGTCCAAGGATTACCCAGTAGAAGAACGGTGAGGAAGGGTGAACCATCATCTAATAGACCTTGCTAAACGCTAAAGTGTTTAATCAACAAAGATGGTCTAAGGAACTCACCTTCTAATAGTTGAGGAAAGCCACAAATATCGATCATCGCAACTATAACTAAGTTTCCGGTAGATTTTCACAACCCTCCAGATTCTTTTCCTTCAAATTCACAAGCTGGAACTATTGCCGGTTGGAGAATCATGCAAGAGTTTGATGTCTAAGTGTATTCTCCCAAACATCTTATTCTGCTCAGAGACGAATAACCCATACTAATATATCCTTGATATTGAGGTGTTAGCTGCTAATCATAACTTCATCGACACAGAAATCAAGTTCAAGAAACACAGATTTCATGCTACATTCGTTTATGGAGAACCTGATAGATAAAAAAGAAACATGTGGAATAAACTATCATAGTTAGCATTGGCATGAAGCACTCACTAGTATCTAACATGAGACTAATGAGATTCTCGATAAATTTTAGAAAGAAGGAATAAGCCGACCTCAAAGTTCTCTTTATAGACTTATGATCTTTTGTTTCAAAATGTAACTTGTATTATCTAAGATACTCAGGAAGTTTCCTATATTGGAGTGGATAAAGACATAACATCCTCGTTCAATGCCCCAGCAGAGCAATGTCTAACCGTTTATGGGATGAAATCTTCCCATTCTGCAGAAGCGGATACCTTCGATTCGAAGGGTCGGTTTACCGCCCATGTCTACATTCTTTGAACCCTACAAGTAAAAAAAGGAATATTATGTTATGATAAAATACTTCGATAAAATTAAGAAATAAGAGACATGGTTATAGAAAACTGGACAGCTACACCACATTTGGGAATGACAGACAGAATTGACAGATGTCACAAAGTGATCTCAAGTTGGAACAGGGAACACTACTTTACTCATGAGCTAGTTGAAAAGTAAAAGAAGCAACTGGATGAGGCAATGTCTAATCCTCACTTCAATGAAGCTTGTATTCATGAGATTAATACATCCCTTCAAAATGCTTACAAAGCTGAAGAGGATTACCGGAAGAAAGGAAGCAGGAAACTCTGCATATCTTTGAGAGATAAGAATACATCTTATTTCCATACGGCTATAAGAAGAAGAAGAGTCCATAATAAACTATATATAATCAAAGATAATGAATGAAATGATTTTTATGAGGAAGAACACATTACAGAGGTTATCTCGAAGTATTTTGAAGAAATTTTCACCTCACAAAGAATTTTTACCTCACAAGCAGTGGTCATATTGTCACTAAAGCCCTCCAACCAAGTGTTTCTGATGCAAACAACGAGAAAATTATAGCTAAGCTTACTGCTGAGGAAATCAAAGAAGTCATATTCTCGATGCTATCCGGCAATGTGTTGATCACACATGAAGTGCTTCATTTTCTAAAGACATCAAACTAAAAAAAAAAACTGCTCAATGGCTGTTAAAACAGATATTCACCAAGCCTATGATGAGCTAGAATGGAGTTCAAGAAGTTCAAAAGAGACTTGGTTTCCACCATAAATGGATCATATGGACTATGCAATGTATAACTACAGTCTCCTACACTTTCATCATCAACGGCTCAACCCAAAAATATGTTCACACCCAACGGGGCATTCACCAAGGTGACCTACTATCTTCTTACATTTTTATCCTATGTAATGAGGTACTTTCGAGTTTATGAAAAAAAACACATAAAGATAAGACATTAATAGGAATCAAAGTTGCAAGGAACAATCTACGAATTAACTATCTCCTCTTTGTCGATCGCACAATGTTCTTCCGAAAAAAATAAAAAGAACCGTGAAGCACTCAAAAACATCATCCAACAATATGAACAAGCTTCAGTTCAACTAATCAGTATACAAAAGTCAGTAATTTCCTTTGCTGCCAAAAGGCATGCAAGACTCGAGATAGAGTAAAAACCTATCTAGGCATTTCTAAGGAAGAAATACGAAGTGGTAAAATACCTAAGACTCCGAGAGCACATTAGCTGAAGGAAACACAATCTCTTATCCATCATTGTGGACCAAATAAAGCAGAAGGGAGTCAGCTGGACATCAAACGACTTTGTAGCTAAAAATGATGCTCCTGAAGTCACTACTACCTTCCATGCCTAATTTTGCTATGAGTTGATTCAAGCTACTTGTTAGCTTATGTATAAATATGCAATCAGCCTTAACCAGATTTTGGTGGGATTCCAATCCAGAAAAGAAAAAAGAATGTTTGGTGTCTTAGCATTAACACATCAAAAATAAGTTGATGTTTGGGTTTCCCTGATGTCCAATGCTTTAATGATCCTCTAAGTACTGCCACGATATTAACTTCCTAAATGCTGAAGCACCATTATCCGCATCACATTGCTGGAGAGGGATTGTGATCCTTAAAGATCTCCTTACATAAAACCTCAATAAAACAAATTAAATAATATTTCCTTATATTTATAAAAATAATTGATATATAAATTATTTAATTATATGTATCGATTGATTTAATCGTTTCATGGTTATGTATATAAAGTTTTAATTAAAAAGGAAAATAATTCATTACATTTAGAATATTTAAATAAATGTTTAATAATTTTCTTGTTTGGAAATATGGTTAGTAGAGATAAGATTATATTCCATAATTACTATTAATTAGATTTAATAAAATATTTAATGTGCAATGACATTTTATGTAATATAATACATGAGTAAATATTAGTTTCAAATAACTTTCTTGTTTTAATAGTACAGATTATTAGTTTTAATAAACTTTTGGAAAAAAATATTCTAGTATTTTATAATGTGAAATTTTGTTTGTTTAATTTTAATTTTTAAACAATAAAATACCTCATAGAGTGAATTAAACATATGTAATACTTTATAATTACATCTATTTTTTATGCTTTATAAAAGCGCTATAATATATATTTTTTTTAAATCCAAAGTACCAAAAAATCACCTTAAACTTTTCATGAATGGTCTTAAAACAATTTTAAAAGGGTTCAAAATATTTTTGAAAACAAATGTCGTAGTAGTATTGTTTTTCCATTAAGTTGTGATAGACCAAATCATAAAAAGTAAATATTAAGGATTGTTTCAAGTTCATATTTGTAAATATGCTCTCAGGTGATAACTATTTTCTGTCTACAGGTGAGAGCCAATAAAGTTTCTAGATATTTTGAATAAAATATTATAAGAGTTAACTATTTGTTGTCAAAAAAAGAAGAGTTAATTATTTTGTTCTTGGTAAAGTTGTCATTGGCTTGGTATCTCGACTCGTTAACACCTGGATTTCAATCTGATATCTCGATTAAAACTAAAGCAATACTAGAATCTGGTCCGCATTGAGCGTACGGAATATTTTCTTTTTGATTCATATTATAGAATATTTAATTTTTTAAATTTATGTTAATGTATGATTTCGTAGTATTTATATATAATAGTTAAATAATTATTTTCTGTTTAAATTTTAGTTGTTAAACATTGATTTTTTTGGTTTGTTTATGAATCAGTTTTGGATAACACTGATTTTGTTTTAATTGTTTTTAAATGATTATATAATTGATCCAAAGTTAATAGATTGTGGCAAAATATATATAAATAAGGACAAACTTTTAAAGTTTTTTAAATCCAAATAAAATATAAAACATAGTGGACACATACAATTAAGTTCAACGTAAAAATAATACAAATTAAAAAAACAACAATTACGAGTGTCGGTGTTTTAACAGAGCTTGAACCAATGAGTCGTTGGATTTTTCCAAAATATTAACACATATCCGAAAAGGTTAAAAAAAAAGTATTTACATATATCCGAAAGAGTAAAGACAACAAAATATGTTAACTTTCTCTCTAAAAATACAGATTTATATATATTACCGACTTTAAATTTGTTAAAATAAAAGGGTTTTGGAATGAAGGCAATATATAATATGTCAATTTTTGTATCCAATTTGAGTAACTATTAACCTTTGAATTTCATCTTTTTTTTAAAGAACTCATATCTCAAATTTATCTCCCTTAATGCATAATTTTATTATTATGTAGGTCTCAAATTCTAAAACAATGTATGAATGGAGTTATTTTAGGTTTATACATGACTAAGTTTAGGTTTTATTAAAAATAAACAATTTTTTATAGGAGGCAATCTATAATGAGTCAAATTTTACATTCGTTGTGAGTAACTATTAATATTTGTAAAATTCTTTTTGAAGATCTCATACTTCAAAATAGTCACCAATTGAAAAATCTTTGAATGGTATGTAGGTATCGAATGGTTCAATCGATCGATGGAGTAATGGCGGCCGTTAAAAGATTAGTAAAACACATTAGCTTATTTATATATGCATATAACCTATTACATTGAAGAAGATGTTCAAAGCAGCATAATTCTTTTGAACAGTTTATTAAGCTTTGTTTTATATGTTACGTGTAGATATTGAGAATTCATACCTACAAAGACCATTGAAAATAATTTGATGAAACAAAAACATTGTGTTCATTAAACTAAATAATTAAGAAAACAATCTCAAAACTTCAACATTGATTGTTTCATTTAAGTTATTAGACCTAAAAAAAAAAATTCTATAATAGTTCATTGTAATAAAAAGAAGAAAATACATATAAAAGATAGTCATCAAAGATTGCTAAAAATCTTTTTGAAAACAACATTCTTAGTTTGTTTTTGAGGTTTACCTTCTTTGTCGATATTCAAAATTTTCAATCATTTCTTCGAGGTCACTCTAGATATTGCCACATAGAGGTGTCTGTGTGAAAACATAGGTCTTGGTAGAAATAACCCAACTTTTGATAATAATTGTACTTGGCTTTTGTTGATTGTTATTGCAAAAGCCATTGACAATAGCAATTGTCTCCTACACATTTTGAATTGTAGTTTTGTATCGGATGGTGTTACCAACAACCTAGGGATAAACACGTTATCTCCAACTCTTACTCCAATAATAACTCCTGCTTCCACCATAAAATCATATAGCTGAGTAATCTGAAGTCTTTTCCATTCATTAATCCCCTTGTATAAAGCACTTTGCAGAATAAATTAAAAGGGTAGATGAAGTTAATAATAGGGTTAAAAGATTGTTGGTACTTGTAGGATCAATATTCCAAAGCAGCATGGGTAAACGAGCTATTTCTACATGAGAATTATCATATAGCATCAGATACACACGGAAGTATTGAATGGATCTATATAGCCCTGAGAACTATAATGTGATTCTAATTATACCTGAATTAATAGTTCGAAATCTAATTGCACATCACATCAAATTTTGTTGGTTTTCTTGCGAAACTGTGACCTAGCCATCGAGGCATTAAAACCAGACTGATAGACCCGACCCAAAATGAGATTATGACCCCACCTGGCTCTAAAAACCCGACCTAATACCTTACTTAAAACCCAGATTTTTGTCTTTCTCTTTCATCCCCCCAAAAAAAAAAATTCTAAATTTACAGAACCCTAAATTGCCAATTTGAAGATAGTGATGTCTGGAGCTTCTAGCAACGTTTCTAAAAACTCAAATTACGCATGCAGTAGTCGGCGTAGAAGTGGAAGGTTCAGTGGCGTGCCTAAGAACTGCTTGTGTGGACAACAAATGGTTCCTTTGATGTCTAATTTATGCTGCATTCTTTTGATGATTTGTTGTCGGATGAGGTAACCGAATTGATGCTTTTGACAATTTGGTTTTTGTAGCTTGTCAATGATAATCACATATTTAAGTGGATAGATGAAGCACTTTTGAATGAGGTTGAGACATTGCAATTCAAAACTGTGAAGCTAGAATAAGATTTGAAAGATATTGCAAGAGAGTGTGAGGTGTTTGAGAAGATGGTGTTTGAGAATGTTCAAAAGAAGCTTGAGAATGAGATATTCCACAGAGTTGAAGAGACATTTATCGATGCACATGAAGAAGATGATGATTCTTCTGGTTTTTGGGTGTTTTATGGTAGTTGGTTTCATGGCCTTTGTGCTTTAAACATTATGGTGTATTGTGTTCGTTTGTGGGAAAAATTGTGAGGCATTGTGGTGTTGTTGGTATACATTGTCGTTTTTGTTTGGTATTATTATGTTTGTTACATTATATGGTGTTGTTGTGTTGTTTTGAAAAGACCAAGGATGTTGACAAGACAAAAAAAAAAAAAAAGAGCAAGGAATGCAACCAATTTTTTAATCCAGGACAACAATAACTTAAACTAAGCCCTTGATTAAACTAAGCATCGAGACCATCAAGTTTTACATAATAAGTTCCAAAAAAGCAACTGCCACCAAGTTTGAATATGCTTAAACAAAGAGCATACTCAGATTCTATTCATCTCAAAGCCGTATTCCTAGCCGCTTGACATTGTGGCCTAGAAACAGTGAAACTCCATTTCTCGAAGATTTTTTTCTTCTATCTTATTTGGCATATAGTACATTGGTTCCTCCTTGATTTTGTCAACGAAAAAACTTGCTATTTGTGGCACCTTTAACATCTCACAATCACCATTTTGCACACATGTATGAGTATCAACTTAAAGCCTAAATTTCCAGACATTATCGCTCGGCAATGTGGCACAATAGATTTGCCATTTACACTACGACCAACACACATAAATCCAATTTTTTCCTTATCATACATGTACTTACGCCTTGTTCTCAACGCATAATCAAGAACAGTCTCCTTGAATGTGACGCCATTGAAGAACAATTGGTCCTTAAACAGTCTTCCATCACCCAGGTATGTATGACGCCTCACTCTTGGTTGCTTCCTAGTCCCTTTCTCTACTTCTTCATCTTCACTATTGGGATATTGGTCATGGCGGATTATAGGCTCATCTCGAAAATCCTGTAGCAACTGCTCAATTTCAACAACATCTCGATATGCTTCTTCTTCATCGAAATCACCTTCTCCACGCTGCGACCGAATGATTAACGACATGGTGGACTGTCTACAACTTCAATTTCGTCTTCCCAGAGGCTCGATTTTGGATTCTCCACAGGAAATTTGCAGAATCAAAATTAGGTTTTGCGATGTGGGTATTTTTTTATCGGGATGTGTTTAGGGAAAACAAGTCGGGAATCTGGGTTTTTAATGTTAAACGGGTCATAATCCGTCTTAAATCAAGCCTAATCGGGTCTGTAATTGGTTAAAAATTGGTGTAATTTTTTTTCTAAAACAGTAAACCAAAGAAAAATACTGTAACACCCGTCCCGCCGGATGCCAGTCAACGACTCTTTGACTCCATGAGTCGTAGTCCACAAACGCGAACCAAGCTATAAACCGGAAACAAAACTTAAACAATTGAAAAGGGTTTACTTTATTGAAATAGAAAACCGAGTCTTACATGAAAACCGAACCAAATATTTTAACGTGAAACAGAAGAAACGCATAAGTCTTAATGAAACGAAAGAATGAAAAAGAAAAGAAGGAAATCCCGTTCCCAAAACATGGCAACACACCGTCCGTCTACCCCTGCAACGCTCTAGGGTTATTTGCAAAACAACAACGAGGGAGGCCTGAGTAATTGGTTTGACACCAATACCCAGTGAGGGCGGATTCTAGGAATACCGCTATCTCTACTATATACTAGCACAACATCAAGAACGAGTTCAAGGTTAATAACACCTTGCACCCAACGCCCGAAGGCACAAGCAATCTAATGTCCAAATCGTACCGCAGGCACCCCCTGCACCCCGTACTCTAGACTCCTACAGCCCGAAGCGCAATGATAGGTCAGGTTTTAATCCCTATACTAACTGCAAGTGCACAGTGATGTAGTTGTAGTACTTAGGGTATCGAATCCACAAGGACTCTGGTCACACGATAGATTATAAGTAATTCAGATTAAACTAAGAGAAGCAATTTGTAAAGCAGTAAACAAAATAGAAAGTAAAGAAATCAAGCGAAGTGGATGTAAGCAATCAAACGAAGGTGTCAGGTTTCGGGAGTTCTCAGGATATCAGGAAATCAGGTAACAAAGAATCAGATTCAATCTATAACGTTCTTGAACTAGAATCACGAAGGTAAAACTAACCAGCTGTCGCTGAGATAATTATCTATGTCTAACAACCTAGCAGACCAACTTCCGTTGCGAATTCTAGATTTCTAAACATGCATTAATTCCAAGCCCGTTCGTTCACAATTTCTCTAGACCAAATTCCTTTGCGAAAAGATAAATTGCTCAGCTAATCAGATCTAGTTAAATAAACCAACTGTCGTTGCGTAAATCAACCTAGAATCAATAATCTAAATGGCCAGTTCAGATTAAGCATTAAGAACAGATTAGATGAAGAACTAGATGATAAATCTTAATCAATTAATCTAACATTCCTTCAAATCCCTAATGATAATCCCTAACCTAACAAGAGATCTACTCAGACATAGCAATCATAACAGAAAACATAGTCAAAATAGATATCATAGAATAATCAAAAGAATAAGAATAGGGGTTCGAAATCAAGTCTCTTTCGAGAACAAAACCAGCCCCTCAGACTCTCTCTGAAAATAAAACTTAGTTATGAAAGCGTATGTAAAACTGAAGTTAAAAACCTAATTAAATAGCTAAAACACGTCTTGGGCTTCTGTGTAAATATCTGGAACTTCTGGACATCTTTGCAATATCAGCATTCTTCATTAAACCGCCGAGAATCTGGCCCAACTCGCTGTGCATCGATCGATGCAGATGTGCGTCGATCGACACACTACTCTGTTTCGGACAGTGAACACAACCTCTCGGGTTGAAACTCCAAAATGCTCCAAATAGCTCCATAATCTCCAAATCCGCTCCAAACGTGCGTGTACCTAATAACACCTGTAAATGACTCTAAAAGAACACCAAAAGACACTAAAACAGACTTATATCATGGCATAAAACCGGTAAAAACCATGATATATCACGCAACCAAAACAACAGCCCCGGAACCCTCCATTGGCCCTGGTGCCTAACAACAACAACAACAACTTGGGGGCTCACCAGAAACCCCTTCTGACGATACAAGGGACACGTACCAGACACAATGTACGCGTGCCGCCACACAACACCCTTTCGGGGGACCTACAAGAGTTCTATTAAGCATAGCCTTCACATACATGCAACGTTTTCGGTTCAAATGATAACCTATGGTCTAGGTTCCGTTTTCAGTTTAAGTGACAACCGATTTTCTAGGTGCTTTTCAATCACATCAACGCAAATTAACCGCTAGAACTACATTATCTAGAAAAGGTGTTGTTAAACGAGGATTCGAGTCCCAACATTGCAGTAGAATAGAGAAAGAGATCACGTTCGGTCCTCACCTTAGTCTAGATCTGAGAAATGATAGTAGATCTGGTGAAACCGGCTATAGACCTGGGGATCCTGCACATAGATCTAGGGTCTTAGAAGACAGATCTAGAGTAAGACAGCGGATCTAGAGTTTGGCCAACATATCTGAACAAAAGAGGAAGATATGGTTCAGATCTACAACTTCTATCCATCAGAAGCAGATCTGAGCAAAAGAAGAAGACACAGTTTAGATCTACAACTTATATCCATCAGAAGCATAGATCTGAAGCAGATCTAAGCGAGAGAGAGAGAGAGATGGGAAGGGAGATACGGTTCAAATCTGATCTAGAAGCATAGATCTGAAGTAGATCTAAGGTTTAGAAGAGGAAAACGGAGTAGATCTGAGATCCGGGAAATCTCACCTTAAGAACACGAAGAACGAAGGGATCTGCACTCAAACGAATCAAGAAGACGACGACTCGGGGTTCGGGATCGGAAGCGGGATCGAATAGCGGTCTCCGGCTACTTTTCCGGCGGTTCGCAGTGGCTTCAGGCGGGCGGCGCGGCGGCGGTTCAACGAGCGGTCGGTGGTCCAGCGAGAGTCCGGTCGGCGGCGGCGGTCAGACTCCGGTGGTCGGCGGCTCTAGGCTGGTCGGCTGCTGCTGGCTGGCTCGGGGCTCGGGCGAACTTCGTCGCTTCGGGAAATGTGCAGAAATGAGAGGGGTGCTCCTCTTTTTATAAGGGATTTGACTAGAGTTTCCAGATCTGACGGGTTGGGCCTTGGGCCTTTGGCCCATATCCTCCTTTCCTTTGGGCTCAAGTAAAGACATTTGGCCCTTTCCTCTATTTATTTGGGCCCTAGTAATGGGCCGGAAATTGAGCCACTACAAATACAGATTGTGGGTTTTTATGTTTCGATCTTTTAAATTATGGGTGAATAGCTATTTAAATTTAATCTTGTGTGGAAATTGGTATTTAACTATTTTCTCAGAGCTATATAAATCGAGTCAATACTTCCGTATGGATTTGATGCTATATGATAGTTCTCATATGGAAATAGCTCGTTTACCCGAGCAGCATCACATGGCAACCAGTCTTCAACCTTATACTATGGCTTGGTAGCCCAGAAACCTTAATACCATTTAGAAAATCAGAACTAAGATCTTTGTTATTTACTTAGTTTATATCAGACGGGTTCATACTATCTGAACTTAAGTATATCTTTTCCTAACCTGAAATAAAAAGCAATGTTAGTATATGTCTAAAAAGAAAGTTGGCATGGGTAAGAGAAATGATTCTTAGCTTACCATCGAGCTTATGTAACATATGCTCATTAATCATATTGACATCCTCATTTGTTGAACATTGTATAGCTCTTTCCTGAAAAAACTTTTGTTCATTTGCTTCTTGAAGCACATCAGTTTCTCTGTATATTTCCTTGCTTATCGCCTCAATTGGATCATCCAAATTTGTAATCAGAAACTCTTCTGAGATATCGATAAGTGCCTCACCATTTGGTTCTGCAATTTTTCCATCGCTAACATCTAGTATCCAATTTAAGAATTCTTCAAGTTCCTTTGCCTCTTCAGCGGTCAGATTATTAGAACATAACCGCATGTTCTTTGTAAGTTTAAGAACCTTACAATTTTCCCACATATATGATGAATTTAGTGCAGCGAAGAAAATTTCATCCCTACACGCGCCATTAATAACATGAAGTACTTGTCTAAACTTACCTCCAAGCACAACAACCTTTCCACCAAAAGGCTTGTCGCCTTTTTCCAAATTATATCATTCAAACTTCTATCTAGTGATTCAAAACAATGCTTGCTCATCATGAGTGCTTCATCCCACATAATCAGAGAAGCTTCCTTGATTAAATTAGTTTGATATGTTCCATGTGTCAAGTTGCATGCCGAGAACTCCTCAGGATTTATAGGTATTCCAAATCTTGAATGAGCAGTTATTTCACCTTGAGGTAACACTGAAGCTATTCCGCTAGATGCAACATTAAGAACAATATCTCCTTTACATCTAATTTCAGCTGAAAGTGATTTCAAAAGAAATGTTTTTCCAGTGCCACCAAATCCATAAATGAAAAACAAATGACCTCTCTCATTTACCACAACATCAATTATCTCTTCATATTTTTTTTTGTTATGTTCATCGGTCATCTTTAGAATATATTTCTCGTGAGTGGCCAATAGTTCTTGATGATTATAGCTTCTTTCATCAAGTATCAAAACATTCTCTGCATGACGATTTAAAGGAGGTATATTAGGGATGGGTTTACATCTTGACAGAGTGCTCCCACACCGTCTCATAACCTTCAATATCTCTTCGAGGGCGTATTTCTTGTCATCATCACTTAGTTTAAGTTCTACACGATCAGGTATTCAACATTAGCATCATTAATTCAAAATATAACCAAAATAAGTTGAAAGAGATTTTAAATACTCATACATGGCATATTGTAATATTTCCTCATATTACACTCTATATCTTCCGATAAAAATTCCCAAGTTTTTTCCCAAACAACTTCTGGATGAGACAAAGTACCGGAAAGAAGCATAATAACAAAACTATGTCTAATTATATCATCAATATACTCTTGATCATCACCCAACAACCAACGAGCGTAACACGCCTCTTTGTAGTCCTTGTATAGAACATCATTGAATGTTTTTAATTGATCATAACCTTTAGGTCCTTTGACAACGTTCCACAATATACGCAAATAATATAGTTCTTCATGTTTACGTGGAGCATAATTAATACTTCCAACACTGAATTATTTGCTTCGCCTTCGATTCCATTTCTTCTTCTTTTTTGTCGAAGGTGTAGTGATTTGGAATCTGAGCATAAGTTAGCGTTGTAGCGAATGCATCAACTTTATTCAACTCAAACAATGCCAAAACATAATATTTTCTATGAGCTTACGATTGAGGACGACCTCTAATTTACCATTCCCTTTGAAGATAACACTTTTTGGGTAGATGGAAGTAGAGCCACTGAACTGCCGTAGATTGATAGTGTATTTGATATTTATAAATTCTCCATGCAGCTTCACATGAAGAAATATATCTACAAAAATTATAAATGTTTCTTGTAAGATATAAGAATAAATAAATCCAAAAATTATTTCTATATAGAAACTACAAAACGTACCGACAATCGAAGAATTCTTTTATCTCATCCCTTTTTCTGACTCTTGGCTTGACCATTAACAACGTTGTCTGATCCACTGGTTCTTGGTGCTTCAATAACGACACTTACATGATCAGCTACTTTGTTTATGTACTTAAATAAGTACTTGATTGAACCACTTTGGTTGCACCATTAC
The DNA here is from genome assembly GCA_030180135.1 of Orychophragmus violaceus. NCBI lineage: Eukaryota > Viridiplantae > Streptophyta > Magnoliopsida > Brassicales > Brassicaceae > Orychophragmus > Orychophragmus violaceus. Next base: position 88,108,561 of record CM058238.1, read on the forward strand.
GTAAAGAGAGTTTCTTGTTATATGGAATAACATATCAGTTGTCACATACCACACCATTCTTATCAACAAAACAACTTGTTTGCTCACGTCTTCTATAAACTCTTCTCTGTTAATTATAGTTTTCTCAGTGTAAGGTTTAGGAAATAACTTCGAACATTTACCATCTTCCATGCATGGTGAATTCATGTTAGCAGCTCCACAAAGGCCATGAATCATTTTATCTTTAACGACATTATAAAGCTTCGCCTCTTTAATCTTATATGGTATTTTAGCTGAAATTGTGTTGTCAATATCATCTGTAGTGACAAATTTGGAAGTATGATCCATAAATAGCAGAATGTGAGCATGCGGGAGTCCTCTCTTTTGAAACTCTATGGTGTACATGGCTGGAATTGTGAACAAATACTGCTGTTAGTAATATAGACATTGTATATAATTATAACATCCTTAAGAGATCAAAGGTTTTACTTACATAGAACTGTATTTCCTAATAACTTCTTCTTTGTTAAATCATTCATCAAGGAATCAATTTTCATCTTAAACATCCTGCAAATAATATATAGCATGTCATCAAAGTTTAGTCGCCGCTCCTCTAGGCATCTTGTTATCTCAGGCCATTTTGGATTGCATGTAAATGTGATTAACAGATCCGGGAAACAAAAATGTCTAGAGATAGCCATTGCATCTAGGTAGAAATTCCTCATATATTTAGGACTGCATGTATGAGAAGATGGAAACAAAAAATCTTGACCATGTTCATTCATATCCTCTACATCGGCGTCCTCAGACTGTTTGATAGAGTAATACTTGTCAAAACGCAAATTTTCTGATTAAGCTTCAAATACCTTAACCTGCTCGACTCGAATGTTGTATAAGAATCAACCAAAAACTGGAAACAATCTCCTTGAGCGAAGGAGAATGCTAGACTCATTTTTTCGCTCTTGAATCCGGAATGCATACCACTGTCGCATACTGATAGTATCCTTTTAAGCTTTTTGTAGCCTCAGTGACACATCTCTTAATCCCTGGTCTAAATTCGTCCTTGTCATAAACAAATATCAGAGGATACTGAAGGGCGAGATATGTAACATGAACTTCACTGATCCTTTTAAGACCTCCTGATTGTTGTTCCAGCACAATATCTCTCTTATTCATTCCCACTTGAAAATAATCTGGAATCAGAGCGGAAAATTCAGAAGCAGTTGGAATATTATATGTTCTGCCATATGTTACACGATCAATGATAATCCTCATGATGAAAAATTCTTCTGGGTTTGTATTAAACCTATCACGAGCTGATCTAAATTTGGAAACGTATGGATTTACAGAATTTAATATCTTTATTATTTGCTCTATAATTTTATCCTTCAATCCATCTTTCTTCAACTTTTGACAACTATGTTTGCTTTTGTTTAAATACAAACGTAAATATAAATATCAGTACGGAAAGCATATTGCAAAACTAAGAATAATAAATATTTACCTCGGCACACTTACTCTATTTTGAGTCTCATTCTCTTATCAACAATATAGAGTTGTCTGGATTTTTCTTGTTTTCCTTGATGTAGTCTCAAACTTCCATTTAATGGTAATTTTCCCCTTGTAACTGAAACATATTAGGTCATCTTCCTTTCTTAATTGATCGATCAACATTTTCACTTAGAGATGTAAATGAGAAGGAAATGTTGTAAGGTTTCTTTGAAAATGTTTGTTGAGTTAATCGTGTCTGTCAAATAGCTTTTCTAGCTGTTCTGGAGGTTTCTTTAGATAAAGAAGTTGCATTTTCTCTTGCATAAAACACAACAGAAGTATAGGTTTAGTAGTTTTTCTGTGCTTACCAATTCGTTCTCTATACCACATCATAGCTCCAATTTTTACCACAAGAATAAGTTGGATCCCCTTCATCTAAGTATTCTGCAAAATCAATGACATTGTAAATTAACTATGTCACAAAAAATATATGTAAAGATGTCTATAAACAAAAAAAAAACATCAGATTTATCAATTACCCTCTTCTTTCTTAGAACCATGTTTGGAATAAGTAACCTTAACACTAAATTTTTTTTGAAACATAGCTTCCATTGATGTAATTATGTTTTGTTTATCAACGGTTTCTTGCTCTGAAGTTTCTACTTATTCAACGTTTTGTTTTGTGTATGTTCAGTATCCGAACCTTCTTGAATACTACAATCCCATTCTTAAACATCATGTTGTTCTCCTAAAAAATAATTTAGGGTAAAATAAAAACAGTTTATAAACTGAATAATCATATTTATTTTATTTACAATATTGTGTTTCAGTTTAGTGGATTTTGTTATACGATAGTACCTTCAGAAGAATACTCGTATTCAGAACACAACTCATCATCTCCTATGTTCTGTTACTCGTTAGGAAATATGCCATGATGATATTCAGGAAAATCGTTACTTTCATTATTTGTTATGATAGATTAGTTATATCACCAAGAACAATTCTTTAGTTTCTACTATATTCTCCTATTGAACATGTACTGGTGTACTAAATATGACAATGTAAATATTAAAACATGTCAGTAAAATTAATACCAAAAAAAATTATATATCAATTTTACATGTAACTACAAACTTACATCAAAAACTCAATTTGTTTCGACGTCTTTTAATAGCTTCAAAATTGTCTCTATTTGTATCTATGTAACCAAATGATACAGACATATTAACATTTTTGGTAATATAGTATTTAATATATTAAAATTATTTATAACCTAAAATTATTTTTCTTTTGCTCGCAGGAAACCCTTGAGCACGATTAGTCGAAGGATATTCGTTACTTTTGCTTCTTTGTCTAGAAAAATTAGTTATATCACCAACAATGATTCTTTTGTTTCTACTGGATTCTCCTACTGAACCATTTGGAGATGACAATGTACTGGTGTTTGCTGCACAAAACATGATAATTTAAATGTTGAAACATGTCAGGAAAGTTAATAACAAAACAAATATTATTATTAAATCTTACATGTATCTACAAACTTACAACAAAAACTCGAATCGTTTCAACATCTTTTTATAGCATCAAATTTTTCTCTGTTTGTATCTAAATAACCAAACATGTCCTCCAGATTAGCATCCCTGATAATATAGTGTGTAATGCATTAAACTTACATGAAATCAATTTTCTTTTGCTTGTAGGAAATCCTGGTGATTGAGAGTATCCTTCTATTGATGAAAATATGCTTGAACTTCTTGGTCCATTTGTTACATCATGTAGAACCCTATTAAAAATAGAGCTTAGTGGAGCAAATTTATGGCTGATGATAAAATCTAGATGAGAACAGAGCTCCATTTCAGGATGATTGTAGTTGTTAGATTTCTAATCTTTTACTGTTCTTCCATGGTTGAGTTTGCAACTCTGAGAATCTTCTGTCGTTTTGGTCATTATGAGAATTTAGTGTAATAGAGCTTCAAAGATGAATAAATACAGCTAAAAATAGTTAAATCTGGCTTGGTTAATGGTGAAAATACTAAGATAAAACATGATACATATGGTGACGGAAAGCTCAATGGCATAGATAGAATGCAGCTCGTTTTGCTTGTTTCATTGACATATTGTTACTAAGTAAAATCTTTATGTTTAGTTTCAAAACAATTTGTGAAATCTGAATATTAGAAAAGGCGCCAAAACTTTTCTTTTGGTATTTTTGGTGCTAATAAAAAATATTTCATTTAACACGTGATCAATCTTACTTATTACCCAAGTCATTTATATAATTCGAAATATAAATATAACAAGTCTAAAGAAAAATCTAATATACTGAAATCTATTCAAACATCAAATTTAAAATATGACTGACCATAATAGTATAGATTGTTACCTAAATTTTATACTTAGGAGAATATACCTTAACAGAATATTGGTTGATTAAATATCTAATCATACTAACACTGTTAGTATACCACAAATAACTCAACCAAAAACACACTTAAATTCTTTGCAAAAACTACTTAAACGGATATTCGGTATATAATCTATCAAGATCTAATTAATAACAAATTATGAATTAAAATATATTTTACTTACTATGCAAGTTTCATCAATAAATCAAAAATTTATGTTACTTCGGTTGCAAATATGTTTGATTTTTAGCTTTTAAAGTTATTTCCAATAATAACTTCCATAAGAATATTCGAATAATGTTGTATCTTAGCTACTATTAGTATTCATATCTATAACAGATAAATTAAATACAATATCTTTAGTGATTATCAATTCAGTAGGTAATATTTTATAAAATAATATTTTCCGTATAAAAATATCTTACAACCAAATATCCATCAAAGTCAAATAATGGTAACAACTTCCGTTTCTAATTCCGTTTCTAATTCAAATTGATATTGTATTCTTTAGTGACAACCATTTAAGTGTAATCTATTTTTAAAAAATAAGATCTTTTGTATAATAATATCTTAAATTTTCATATCAAAAAATATTAATAACAATATCAACTTCTATTCGAATATCCAAATAAGATTGTATGTTAACTAATATTTGATATTCATAGGATTCAATTCATGAATTAGAAACAATCTATTTTATATAAAGACATTCAAATTTGGAACCAAAAGTTATAACAAACATAACCAAAGATGAATATATTTGGTACAATGTTCAAAAGGTTGATCATAAACTTTTAAACATACCAGAGAATTAAGTTTTTTAAATAAACATATAGAGGATCCACGTGATCCTCTGACCCAAAAATATTAAAGTTTAAGAACCGAGATACATGGTCTAAAATATGAAATGCGACATTAAGTTTTCTTCGGGATACTGAGCAGGAACATGATTTGGAAAGCTACAAAACAGAAAACAATGTATAAATAAGTACTCAATATATAAAAGCGGGTCAGAATGAGTTGAATCAGATATATGAACACAACCTATTGAGGAGTTCAACAAAGTCTGAATTCTCAGTTTGTTCGTACAAAATGGTTGACATCGGTTCCTCTCTTCTGAGCCAAGTTACACCTAGTTAAATGCAACCAAGAACAAACATCATAGCCAATAAAAAATAGAGAAGTATCAAGTGTCATAAATACTAAACCTAAACATTTAATAGACCATAAGTAACATTGTCATCAAAACAATTTAATTTCTAATCTTACCCATTTTGTGCTTTATGTAGAAGCACCAGAGAATCATGAAGAGAAGTCTATCGGAATCTTTCCAAAACATTTGGATAAGTTCTTTAGCATTTTTTCCGATCAATAAGCACTTAAGACTCCAGAGACTATTCATAAAAGTATTATCAATTTCAATTACCATAGACCAAAAACAAAATATATGTAAGGTTGTTTAACTAACCTTTTGTCGCGAATTGTAAACTGTAATTTGGTTCCTGCCCAATAAGATTGAATATTTCCAACATGGGTAACAACGCCAAGGATATCTATATTGATCAAGAAAATCATTAAAACACATATCCGTAATCTATATATTTAAAAATATATTTTTATAACACATGCAAAGAACATGATTATTATAATCCGAAAGAAACAACAAATTATGCATATTAAAGTTAACTTTAGGGTACTCATCACAAACTCTCCCATCTAATATATACGGAATCGATGGAAACTCCATAAAATGACATTCAATAATATTATCATAAGTTAGGCTGAAAATTGTGTTTTCACCAAAAATGAGTTTGAAATCGTGAGGGGTCAACGATGCATATTTCAGTGTCTGTACAACTCGAGCATCTGCAAGCTTAAACCAATGACCCTCACACCATGTTGAGAAACAAAATTTCTCAACAAAGGAGGCATAAACAGTTGCCTCTATTTTCATACCCGAAATCAATAAAAGAATAACTTAATAAAACATGCAATAACCGAAAAAGCGGAACAAATGAAAGAGTAAAAGAAAGATTACCTCCTCATCAACCAAAAGCATTTGAATTTTTGGATCTCCCATCCAGGTTACACACATACAAACCCTCAACAGAAGAAATCTTAGGTGCCAAACGCAAGGAATAAAATTGTTGATTTGAGAGATTTTTAAAAATTATGTGGAGCCATGGTTGAGAATTTCCGAAAGTTCACAGTAATTACCAAGAAATCAAATGATGGTTTTTGGTTAAGCATTAAGAATATGAAGTGTCTAGGGTTCAAAATCTTAAATACTTTCCAAAAGTGGTGAATAAAATGTGCAAATCAATTAAAGAAAACCAAAAACTCTGTAAAAACGTTTGGACCTTAACCGTCAATATATTTTTTTACTGTTCTAGCCCAATGAAAATGTTTCTAAAATATACATTCCATTTTTGAGAAAACAATATTGTAACTAATTATTATAAATATCATAAACCCAATTCGGTTATGTTAATATTTATGTAATCGGCTGAAACTTTATAGTGAAATAATGTTTCAAAAAATATCAAGAATCCGTTTAAACTCAAATATGGTATATAATTAATTAAGATAATTAATTTCAATAAACTAAGGGAAATGCTAATATTTAATTTCGATATATCAATACAATCCAGATAATAATTAAAATTAGTTCAAATTACAAATTTTAAAAGACGTAAACAAAAACCATATCTTAAAATAAAATTGAGTAAAATTGTTAAGATTTTTTAGGTATAATAGCCACAAACATATTGTAAATATTTATTGAGGGATATATATAATCCATCAACGTTTGCTCTCACTATATGCCATTAATTTTATATTATGTCATTAACAAATTAACGAAACACTCTAATAAAAACTCTAAATAGTTATTCAACAAAATCATAAGAATAGCCATCATATAAAACAAAAACATGAATAAACAATGATATAAGTCAAATAGATATCAAATGTACATAAAAAACAAAACCACAACCAAAGCATGGTTTAAAAAACACCAAAGGATCCGACAATGAAACGTAGCTGAAAAAAGCAATCTGAAAACCAAGTCTTTTGCTAATAATTACTGATCATCAATCTTCTTAGTTTTGATAGTCTTCATGTACTTTTCTTTAGTAGCGGAGTTGATATCAGCCAGATCTGCTTCATGTTTGCGCTTGGATAATGGAGTTGAAAGGCCATCTGAATTTTCTTAAGTATTAATGTCAATCAATTAAACCTGAAAATATTATTATAAACCTATTATCAAAATCTTAAGATTATAGGAAATTTGTTTTATTAACTATTTCCTACTAACTAATTTAAGTTAACTTATCTTTTCAATTGAAAGAGCTGAATCAAATGGATTAAAAGGCTCTGATCCTTGTTGGTCATCAGTCTTGAGTACTTCATCAATAGACCAAGTTTTTCCAATCTTATATATTTCTGATCTGTAAAAAAACATTGTCCTTGTTAACTAACACTCCAAACTAAAAACATTTTACAACCAAATTCTTTACAGCATCAGGCAGTATAGTTGGATCTTCCATCTATAATGACGGATACAAAAATTGATTTCAAATTGGATAGTTTAAATGAACAATAACGATATTAAGATATGATGTTATAATAACCTCATTAACAATCTATCTAGCAGTGTTTCGGCCGATATCCCAATATGTTTCTCCGCAACGTTGTCAAGTAGCATAAACTTTATGTCAGATGTTTCATCTTTCACAGTGAGATGCAACTTAAACCTAGGTATGATAAATAGTGTTAGTATATTTAAATCAACTAAGATTTTGTTAGAATACATATGAGAAAGAGTACATACTTCGATGATACGTCTATGACATTGTCCTTACATGTGTCACAACGGAACAAATCTTTATCTTTGACTGATTTTATTTTGATTACCTTTCTATTTCATTTGGAACAGTACAAATCATTGGCATATATCGTGCCTTTAACCCTGAATTTCCCTTCCTTTAAAACATAAAGTACACATAATATAAATGTAAGTAAAAACATATATGAAAAACGTAAACCAAATAATATATACATTGAACTTCAGTAATTACTTCAGTAATTCATATGATGCTCACCACATTAGCCATAAATATTTATAATATGCAGAGTTCAAGAAACTCTACCCACTGTTACCACATATAGTGAGGGCAAGACCACACTAGAGTATTATATACGCCAAAATTTATAGATACGAAACCAATTAATCATATTGTATTTAAGAAAGAATATCTATGGGATATTCGACTGGAAGTTGTTAATCAAAATATCTTTGATTGATATCGAATATTACGGTAACTGAATTTATAAACATTTGAATTTGAATCTATTATGGAGACTTGAATAGTAATCAAAATATATTGAGATTCCTAATTTGTTATTAAGGTGAAATATTCTCTAGATTTAATAGAGAATATTCCTTTCAATTCGGATATGTGTAGATTAATTGGACGGTTAGATTCTAATATGTAAAACGAACGACAATGATTTTCAAATAAGGGTCCACACTATATCCATTTTATCGGACCCGGCCAATAATTAGGATCCGCGCGATTATCCTTATGGAATATTACACATTTAAAAATTAATAATAATTAAATGGACAGCTAGATTATATTTTCTAAAATACACGGTCACGATTTCAAAAAAGGATCCGTGATACCCAACAATCCGACCTGGATCCGCGTGTTTTTCCTGACCAATTTTCAAATAATACAGTATTATCTTTACGAATAATTAAAATCTTCATCAATCTCAATGACATTTTTTGTAATATAACACGTAATACCAAAGTTGTTTTCTAAAAAGGCCCCCTGTTTTTATAAGATAGATAAGTATTACTTGTCTAAATTTATGAAAAGGTAACACGTGTTCCTTATTAAGATTTTCTTTTCTACCTTTTTAACATCTTTCTTGCTATATTTTCGTACTCTGATTTAAAAGAGATAACGAGTTCATTACAAGGGCTATAAGCACGACAAACCCCAGCCGATCATAATAACTAAACCCAAAGGTAAAGGAGATAAACCCCATAGTTGAACCTGATCTAAACAACAACAAAAATCTAGATTAAGTTAGCTTCCTATATATACCAAATAATTCCAAAACTAGCAAGTAGTTTGATCAGAGGGAAGCCGTCTATCATCCTCAAATATGTCCTTGAGCCAACCTAGATTCCTTGTGCCACATAGGACTGAGTGAGGTTTGAACGCATCACACTTTGGGCAATGAGAGATACCTCTCTCTTACTAGACGCTGTTTCTCCAAAAAAAATTCCAACCTCTAAGGCTAGATAAGGCTAACTTGATTTCTGAAGCTTGATAAAAAATGGCAGGACCAGATCTTGGATTATCCAAAACGTCGACCAATTCTTTTGCTTCCGATCCAAAAATAATGTGATCTAGTATATGGTCCAACATACTTTCAATTGACCAGAGAATAGATTTCAACTTAACATCATCCAGAGAGTGCAAACTTGAGAAGGCTCTGCGACTGTTAAACTTTGCCACTCCATTTGCATCTCTGAGCACCCAGGCGCAACCTACAAGACCTTTTTTCTTAGACCAGGAGTATCCGATATTGCATTTTAACCAAGGGTCTATCGGACGTATCCATTTTGCCTTCCCCGTACTCATGTTCTTGTCTGTTCCAACTAGCTCCTCAGTCCTCTCATCCACATAATTTGCCATGAACCAAAATTCAGTCTCATAATTGATTCTTGATACCAAGGCTCTCCGGTAGAGAAACCATGATGAGGGCAATCTCTCTAGTAGATCTTAAACCTTACCCATGCTGATTTCAAAGGCTCTGTAGGTCCCTGTTTGAACTGTAGAAGATCATCTCTCAGCTGATAAAATCTAACATCATCATAAAGTTGTCTAAGAATCTTCCTCTTAACAGCATCCCAAGTAGTCGGAGTCCCAGGTGGTATCTGCTTCAGCCAATTTGCAACTTCTCCTCCAAGAGAGTGCGGGAAAAGCTTACAGTGCAGGAAGTCATAGCTCACTCCATTATGCTTCATTTCAATAACCAAAGACTCAAACGTCTCTATACGATCTATAGGGTGCTCATGTGGGTGTCGATGAAAGAGGTGCTGTCCCACAAGCATATAGTAAGAGGTCTTCAACTCAAAATTATTCCTCTGAATGGGAGGAGGTACAATTGTAGACCTGTTACAATAGAACTCGTCACGTCTATTGTAATCATAAAGTGTCCTCCCAACTGGTGCATCAGGTTGTGCATTAGGCGGTACTTCAACCCGTGGGTTTCCACCATCTGCGTCCCCACCTTGTTGTCATGCGCCCACAGGCACAACATGTTCCTCAACAACCGGCTGGACAATGACATTTCCATCTGCATCAACTCTCTGACCCTGGTTGTTGTAAGAATTGTTCTCTAGATCGCTCAAAACACCATGTTCATCCCGAGTTAATATAACGGCATTGAGATTCAACATCTTTAGTGGCTTTTGAGCTTTCATGTTCTCTCTCTCTAGCCTGTCAAGCTCCTTATTTCGAAGAAAAATGAGCTCTTTATTCGGATTACTCCTTAGTGCGCGATCAGGCATGAACTTTCCGATATACGGGAAGTGTGTCGACCGACGCTAGCAGAGGGTCGATCGATGCTGAATCGGGGCTGTGTCGATCAAATAAGAAGAGAATCGATCGTTGCACGTGTTCTTCGTCGAACTTGAAACACAAGAACAGAGACAAAACAGAAAAATAATTAGTAAGATAAAAACGAAAAGCCTAATCTTAATTCTAAACTCAAATCTATCGAAGACTCAAAATAGTCCCCGAAAACGGAGCTAAAAACTTAATATGCTCAAAGTTTAATCCATAGAGCTACACTAGAAGTGCATAGGCGTGACTAGTAGTATATAGGGGTCGAATCCACATAGACTCAAGAATCTTATGATAGACTATAGAGGTTCAAATTAAGCTAAGCAGCAACAGAGAATAAGCATTAAATAATGCAAGAAAGTAAATCAAACGGGTGTAAGCAAGCAAGCAAAGCGTCAGGTCAAGGGAGTTCTCAGGAAATCAGGAATACATACAAATCAATCAATCGGGATCAAATTAAGAACGGTTCTAGAACTAGAATCACAGATGTATAACAAACCAACTTTTGTTGTGAATCTTAACTATATCTAGAAACCTAGTAAACCAACTTCCGTTTCGAGTTCTAAGCATGCATTAATCTCAGGTTCGTTTGTTCACAATTTCCCTAAGCCAAATTTCTTTGTGAATAGACAAATTTGCTCATCTACGTTCTTTCTAGCAAAATAACCAACTGTCGTTGCGAAAATCAACCTAACAACAATAATCCGGGTAGCTAATTCAGATTAAGCATTAAGATCAACCTTAGACGAAGAACTAGAAAGTATGAATCCTTATAGATCAATTAACCTAATATTCCATGAAATCTCTAATGAGAATCCCTAAACCTAACTAGTAAACTACTCAGACATGACAATCATAACAATAGACATGTTTGAAATAGAAAGCATAAAGAGATGAATAGAAGAATAAAAAGGGTTTGAAATCTTCTCTCTGTCGAGTATCTGATCAGCCTCCAAAAGCTACAAATCTCTCTCTCTAAAACTCTCTGAATGCAGAATAAAAATTCACCTAAACAAGGGCTTAAAAACCCTACAATAATAGTATAAACATGTTTTGGGCTTCTTAGTAATTATGTGAAACTTCTGGGCCAAATTAAAAATATCTAAAGTCTTCATTAAATCAGTGAGATATGCCTAATCCGCATTTGTGTCAATTGATTCCATAGCAGTGTCGATTGACACAGAGTTCTGATATCGCCTATGATTTCTTCCTCTCGCACGAATGCTCCAAACAGATTCAGAATGCGCCATAATGTCCAAATATGCTCCAAACGTACCTAAACATGTAAAACACACTAAAAGTCTCCAAAACACAAAAAAAAGACTTGATAACAAAGACATATATCATGATCAAAAGCCCTAAAAGCCATGATATATCTCCTTCCTCTACCCATTCCCGATCTTTATTCGCGGTTATGACTCTCTTATGTTATTGTGTGGATGTTGCCTAGATCCTCCACTTTGCAGTGTTGCTCTGTCGGTACTCATATGTGGCAGTTCTCATGCCATCACAGATCTACAAGGGGTGGATCTCGTGATGGCGCCCTCCGGTGCCGTTCTCGGTGATTTCTCTCTGGGTTCTTCTTCGTCTTCTCCAACTTAGATGCATGTCGGTGGCAGGTGTAATGGCTTGAGCGGCGTGGTGTGAGTCTCTCGTTTGCTTGTCTCGCTGGGCCCTCCCTTCCAATTATTTCCCCCCATGAGAAATGCAGTGGCTTTGGTTGGGGGTTTTGCGGCGGTTGTGGTGGATCGGCTATAACTCTTGTGGTTGTGGATCTTTCTTCTTTGTTCGCCTAGGCTCGTTGTGGTTTGGCGATGAACCGAAATGGCGTCGTGGGATCTCTTGCTTCCTTATTTAGACATCATCTCTTCAAGCCTTGAGACCTCCTTTGTTTATCTCTTCCTTGCTTCCTATGTCTCCTCCTCTCCCGGTGTTTTGGTGGTTTCGGTGGTTTAGCTCTCTTTCGGTGGCCGCTTTTTTGAGAGGCAGCTTTGTCTTCCATTACAATCCGGTTTCTCATTTCTCTTAGCGGTGCAATGTGTTCTGTTTTGATTAGGGTTTGGTGTTCCCAATTTAGGGACGGGTTTTTCTTACTCTATTTAGGACTTAGTTAAACTGCATCTGGTGTAGGATCACAGTTTGGATTAGATTCAATTTTTTTTTGTCTTTCGGTTTTCTTATTTTATATATGTCTGATGTTTAAAAATAACAACAAAATATTTAATATGAAGAACCATTTTTTAGAAACATATGAGTAATCAAAGTTTTATAATATTTGTAAACATATGTAAGCATGTAAATATTAACAGATTATCAACATGTACTAGAGTCTTACCCACACTTAGCGCATGTGTTTTCATTGAGATTTAGTGATTTATTCTTTTCAATTTGAAGTTTTACGATTTGTAGCGATTTTGTTACATCAGAGATTTATTATTTTGGTTTGTATTCAGATTTTACAAGTATAACTAAAATAGTTTGATTTTGTTTTTATTCATTTGCTTTTTTCTGTTTTGAATAATATTTGATTTTCTTTTTATTGGCTTTTGTTTTGGATTTACCTCTTCCGACTGAAACACTATGAACTTATATTTAAAACAATTTTTGTATAGTAATATGATATAGTTATGTTTTTAAAAAATTTAGATTCTAAATAAAATCGTTTCTATAGAACATTATTACAATTTTAAAACTTATTATATTAGAAACTGATTATTTTGAGGTTTCTGATTTTTAAAAATAAATTTGTTTACATTATTACGATTTTTTATATTTCAAAGCTCCAATCAAAACTTTATATTTATAAGTCCAATTAATATGTCTATAAATTAATAATATATTATTATTAGGCCCATGAATATACAATATAAGACATCAAAGATTAATATAATAATATATTATGTTAGGTATATAATGTTAATAAGACTGATTTGTAAAAGATTGATTGAAATAAAGCCGGTAATATCTTCAAATTTTAAAATTATAACTAAACTAATTATATCTTCCATTTTTATATCGATTTGTATGATAAATAATCTATACTTTAAAAATGTTTGCTATAATTATTTTATTAGATTATAATATAAATTTATTTATTTATTTTAAATTTATTTATTTTAAATTTATTTGTTTAAGGACAAAACTTTGTATTTAGTTTTTTTTATAAATAATTCGTATTTTTAAATTTAACGGTTTAAATTATGAAAATGTTTTTTTGCACAAATATATTATATATTTTTAATCTATTCTAATGATGATATTTTTTTAATTGTATTTTTAATATATTTTATTTTATTTAAAAGTATATTTATGAAAGTTATTGTCAGATAATACATGTGTTAAAATTATATTCTATTACTTATTTTTAATGTTTTATAATTAAAATGTATAAAATATTTATTTTAATTTTTTTAATTTTCTAATTATCTTACACTAGATTCTGGTCCGTGCGTTGCACGGGTATTGCGTTTTAATCCATTTATTTCCGTTTACATTCAATAGTAGGACAAACCAATACATAAATATGGAAAAAACAAATACATAAATATGGAAGATTATATAGTTTATATTAAGAATGTGTTTCAAATTTTATTTTAGCTAAAATATAATTTTACATTATTTTAGTGCAAAGAAGTACTAAAAGAATTGAACACCTATTAAATAAACTTTTTAAAAATATATTAGGACATCTTATTTTTTTGCCTAAAATTAAACGAAACCAAAAAACATTAAAAAATATCTAAAAAATCACATTGTACCATAAAAAAATGGCCAACCCAAAAAACAATTTACATTCATCAATATAATTTAAAATTTGAAATGCAAGAATAGTAAGATTAGGAGAACATACTGTAATCATCAAAAAAATATTTAGAATTTAAAAGTTTTAACTATATACACATTATTTGAATATAATTTGAACTCTGGATCCACATAAATAGAATTCTTTTATAAGTGTATTATGCTTTATTCTCAGAGGTAAAAAAAAAGAAATTTTCTATTAATCCATTGTAACGTACGACATGACCTATAATTTAGAGAGAAATAAATTAATGTTTGAAAATTATTTGGTTATACCACAATTTTTTGTGCGAATCCACAGACAACAACATTCGAAGACATAATAAACTCTATAATCTTATAAATAATTATGAATATTTCATACCTTCTCATCATATGCAAAATTTAAATTAGTATTGGTTTTGGTCGATAAATCTTTATTTAAATATGTAGAGTCAAAATAATACCCATTTTTTAGGCTAAGAACCATGAATGCAACAACAAAAATCTATATTTAGATTTACATTATCAAGAAATGGTTTACGTATACTTTACTATAAATATGATCTTCACTTCAACAAATATTGACACATTTTGCTTTCTCTTCCCTGTTTTCCAGTTGGCGTTTGAAGATGTCACATCAGCAAACAGATACCCAAGCTACATCCTTGTTAGTCACAGTAAGGATTAACTTATTTTTATGCAAAATATTGCATATTTAACAATTCTTTCTTTGGCTAATGTAGAAAACTATTATTAAAGAAGAAAAAATTGTCAAGGGTTTGAAAAATGAAAAAGATAAAGCTTCATGTTTCCAAAAGTGGATGATATTGAATGGAGATGGGGAGGAAAAGCTACGGAATAAACGAAATAATCAAATAGCTGATGGTGAATTGTTTTACTTGAGGCTTCTTTTAAAAATAGTTAAAGACGCAAATTATTATGAAAAATTACGAACGGTTAATGGAATTGTGTATCCAACGTTTAAAGACGCTTATTATGCTCTATGTCTTTAAAATTTATTTTTGGGGGGGATTGCCTAGCTTGTTTTTCTGGTTTACATTAATAAAATTAATAATTATCAATATTAAATAATTTTTATTTTTGAACAAAACTACATTCAATTCTATTTACATCACATAGTATGACTTCCCAATACATTAATATCTTTGGAACTCTTATTTTATAGTTTATATTAAGACGGTTGTACAAAGTTTTTTTTTTCAAAAATCTAATGTAACACAGATTTAGTAGCAATAGTTACTTAAAGAATTAGACACACGATCAACTCGAATTCTTTTTTTTTTTAAAGGTTGTTCCCAAAAATACTAAATAAATCATAATACTTAGTTTGAAAATGTAATAATAGTTAAAATTAAAAATAAATATTATAATAATCCTAGAATAATTTTAAAATTAAGGTTTTGGCTCTAAACACATTTTTACACCAATATTTTAACTCTAAAACACGTCTGGAAGGATTATATTTATCATATATTATTAGTAATTTTAATTTCTCAAATTATTATATATTCTCTAGTGATCTATTGTAACAGACGTCTACATAGTAGGAAAACAAATATTAAGGTTCAAAAATTAATCCTTTATAGCCCAAATTTTGATATCCAGTCTATAGAGATAAACATTGCTAGACACATACCATTTTTCTAACTAAAAAATATATACTACTATTTAAAGACTTCTTTACTCCAAAACAAAAATTGAATGCTTCTTTTGGATCCTAAACTCTTGTTCTAATAATGTGTGGTCATAAAATTTAACTGTTAATTAATGGTTTTAGAGCTATGAATAGTTGTATTATATATATTACCTTTTGTGATCATGAAATATAAATTTGTTAGTGAATGATATTGTATATGTGTGGATCTCCACGTTTTTTAGTTTCTATAAAACAGTAACTCTCGCAGGATCATCCTTTAAAGGAAATCAATTATGTGAGAATACAAATAAAAACATAAAGATATTATGCACAGAGATTATAACTTGTATGAGAAATGTTTTAGAAAAAATATAGTGTACATATTCAAAATTTTAAAAATCTTTATTTAGTTAAGAAAATCCTAACAGCAATCTTTTCTTTGGGATATATTTTTAAAGGATGTTTTGCCACATATTAACCAACGTTCCAGACTTGAAACTAACATCAAGACTTGATCTCCAAAGTCTTGAACAGAACTTAAAAACTATGATATAGATTCATTATTCTGCATAATTTTAAGGTTAAATTCTAAAAGAGAGAGAAGGGATCGGTGGTGTAGGAAAAGAATGTCAGCAATGGGCTTATGGTGTATCTAGAAATTTAATTGAGTCATCCACATCCGCTCAAAGACACTGCTGCTCAGATGCATTTGTTTGGCACCAAAGACAGGGATGCTCTGATCCTTTACAACCACTCTGTAATATTTTAGGGAGACATTTGGTAATGGAATAAGTTGAATCCCCTGACGGCTGTTATATCAGGTGCATTGATTTTTGGATACGAAGAGAAGAAATGGTTGTAAATATAATAGAAAAAGGAAATTCGTATGTCTCTTACCAACAAATCTTAACTCATGATTCTCACACTCCATGAGCTGTATTCTGGTATGTGATCACTTCGATCAATATTAAGGTCATAGGAGCTTCTGATATATTGTTTGATTTTATAAAAACAAAAGAACGACCTCTATTGTTCTTCACACTTTTAGATCAAGAACTTGATTAATATTCTCTATAACTAATATTAATACTTATAGGCAGCATTTTAGTTTCTGGCCTATCTTGTTTCTCAAATCCCCAAAGCCTTGCTATCCTAACTTTGATCTTGCATGGTCCATCATTAGGGAAAAGCTGAGAAATTGGTGTAAGAGCTAATGACATCTGAAAAGAGAAAAGGAGGATCATAAAATCGAAACGGATTTGTATAACAGTTAACAAAAGATGAAACAAACAAAAAAATTTAAAATGAATTACTTTTACCGAAAACAATGATGAAAAGAAGTAACTTCAATGGGGAGAGTTGATAGTTTTTGGTGTGTCTGGAATATAAATAAAAATGGAGCTATGTATAGTTGTAGAGAATTTAGATAAAAAAAAAAGTGAATAGAAGTTGTGGGGATCGTGGGTGGTGGATACAAAATAATGGAGCAGTTGTAATTCAGGAGATCATGTAGGAAAACAGTTTCGAAATTCATTTTTTCCAATTATTTTGGATAAATAAATATAAATTTTATCGAACAGATTTTCATTTTCGAAAATATATATCTGAAAATATAAAGTTCAAAAAAACCATATGAATCTTTAATTTTTATATATCCAACATCCAACATCCAACATAAATATAAAACATAATCCTAGATCAGATGTTCTTAATTGAGTCGACCTAATTACTTATCAGAGAACATGCCATTGTGTAGAAAATAATTTCATAGCAAGAACTAAGAACATCTGAATTGAAATAGTGAGATGACAATCAGAGGAGAAGATTGAATACAAACCTGAATCAGTAGGTAGCTAGCTTTCAACTTTCTGTAGCTGTACTTAAGGTAGGGCAAAGAACTATCCATCAAAGTCCAGAAAACCTGCAGAAAACTCAAAAATATGTAACTGCTAACATCTTCAAAGGAGAGTTTCTAATGAAATCATCATCTTTC
The DNA here is from genome assembly GCA_030180135.1 of Orychophragmus violaceus. NCBI lineage: Eukaryota > Viridiplantae > Streptophyta > Magnoliopsida > Brassicales > Brassicaceae > Orychophragmus > Orychophragmus violaceus. The sequence goes on from CM058238.1 coordinate 88,126,516, forward strand.
CTGTTACCTGTGAGATTATCAACCTTTGGATCATTACAACTCACATCGATATAAAGCTTCTTCCACGCACATTCACGTAACATTCTAGTTAAAGGCATTAGACCCCACCGGATAGAGTACCTTGATATAAAACAAATCGCCATAAGGATTCATCAGAGGCAGCAAAATTGAGATATTTACACATTCACTGTTTTAGGAAGATAAAGTGCTAATATAACTCATTACACATCAGAGGCAGTAAAATTGAACCGTGTTTAGTTTGCTTGGGAAGTTAAATTTGTTGACAACTCCTACATCTAAATCTTTTCCCAATAATAAATAAATCAACGCAAAGGAATTGCTTTCTTACTGATCATGATGCATAAAAGTCCAAGCTCTCCGCCGAAGTTCAGTTTCACTTCACCACGAAGGCTTTCCACATGTGCGGCATAGTCTCTCTTTGGGCTGCAGCTTCATCCTCTCTAATGCTCCTTCCAACCCTTTGTAGTCTCAGAGAATCAATGGCTCTATGGATTTAAGCTGAAGAAGATGTGTGCAAGTGGTTTTCCGGCCTGCTGATCTCGCCTACGGCTCATCATCATCTTGCGATCAAGTGGCCAATATGCATATGGTTCAAGCTTAATATTTTCTCTTACGATCACCACTTGCCTTCTTGCTTGCATACTATTTGCATGTGTAAGCGTATCCTGACTCTGATGTCTTTATTCGCTTTTGATTCTTCCGCGATGATTTTTCAGAGAAACGCTACCTTTGCTGCTCCTAGCATCGGAATCTGCATCAGATACTTCTTTCCTTTTAGCTCTCTCCTTCAAAAATGATTAGCCTGGATCTCCTGGATCTGAGCTTCTAAACCTCCAATGGCAGCAATGACGTGAAAGAGCATTCTCAGCTTTTATCACAGACACCACCAGGTCCACTTCATCTTGGAGAATCCCAACAACAGAAAGAACCTAGTACGAAACAATGGGAACATCTCAGTACCCAGACTATTTTTTCATGACAAAATTGATTTAATTGAGTGGCAACAAAGTTCTTCGTCACTCTTTTATCTAACTACCGGATCGAAACTTTTCACAATTCAGCATCAACAAAGTATCGCAATTACAACAAAATTCCAGTTTTTGAACCATCAATCAAACAAATAGGACCTTAACCAAGTGAAAAACCATACTTGACATACCTTATTGTGCATCAAAATCGGGAGTCGCGCCGCCGCCTCATGCCGTATCTGCTTACGCTGCTTCTTCCCGACTCGGCATCCGATCTCCCAGTAAACTCTGAGACTTCTGGACACACAACACACGTTCATGTCGACTTGTTTACAAACCCTAACACACAACCAGTGAAAAAAACCACAACAAATTAACTCTGTGAACAAATTATTAATCATGATAGCTGGAATTAAAATTTGACAGAGAAAGGTTTAAATTTACCTGGGATCGGCGAGAATATGGGAGATGAAAATCGGAGGTTGGGCTATGGGAGATGAAAATCGGAGGTCCATCTAATCCGATCATTCATCTAAAATTTTATGTAAATGTCGATGAATTGAACTGGAAATCGAACACAGACGATAGATTTTTTACTGGGAAAGAATGAGAGAAGGAGATCTGTCGATGGGAAGCATTTTTGGAGAGATTTTTTGAGAGAGAGATGGAGAGAGACAAAAAAAAAATTGATGGAATAGTCATCAAAAATTTTTTTAGAGTAGTGACCAAAAATGTTGACACGGTGGCAAAATCCCCTGTTCTGATTGGTGGATTGCTTAATTTTTCTCTCACATAACTTGTCTCTTATATATATTAGATATTTTGAGGAAACAAAATTTAAAAAATCTGTAGTTTTAAAAATATCAACCTATCTCACAATTTTGGCTGAATATTACGGAGGCGTTGATGGTAGATATTGGGTTATCGGACTTTTGGAAACAAAACGAAACGGCGATGTGATCTCCGATGTAGCGAATATTCGATCTAGAAATATGGATCTGGAATGGGAAAAGAGGTCAAAAGGGATTAAGAGAGACACGAACTTGATTCGATCTGATGAATTTTGGGGCTGTAAGATCTCGACTTACAGTTTTTTTCGGCGGAAAATTAAGGTAATTTCTTTGGTGATTCTAGTAAATGTATTCCTTAATTTGGGAAGGACCTTTGATTGCGATTCTTGTGTGATGCGATTTGAATGGTTTTGGAGCAACATAATTAGATCTATGAATAAATTATTTGCTTCTGTGTTTTTCTTTCTGAGGAAATTGATATGGCCAAATCATGGGAATCGATCTTATGCCCAAAAATGCCTCGTTCGTCTAGGAACTCATCTGTCTTCCTCTAAGTACTTAGAACAAGGAGACAAGATGGATGGTATATGTTACTTCGGGTTAGGTAAATGTGTTTCGGCTAGAGTTTTTTTCTGGACGGGTTTGATGATGGAAAAAGAGGGCTTAAGAGAAGACTTAGCCGAGGGTATGTATCCGGGTGGTGTATTGAGGATTATGAGTATTGTAGGTTTCATGAGTTGTACTGGTCCTTACAGACATTTGAAGAAGGTGATTGTTCACAGTTCTCTAAGATTTTATAGCTGGGGTGGTAAGAGTTGTTATGGTGTCAAAATTAAGGTTTATTTATTTAGTGGGTGTCATCTGAGAAATTGGTCAAGTTTATATAGTTTTCATCTTTTTTTCATTAACTTTTGGTGGACAAATCTAATATTTCTATGCTTCCTTTTGAGTATGGCCAGATTTGAGGATTATATCGTTTGGTTTTTATGGATTTGTAAAACAAGATCGTCCAACAAGAGCTATGGTATGGTCGTTATAACAATTTTAAAATATAATGATCTGGTGTGGAAGTTATGGTTGCACACTTATATTTGGTGTGAGTCGAGTAATAAGGTGGTGTTGCAGAGGAGCATTACGATCTGGTGTGATGCGACTGAAGTTATTGAAAGTTTAGTTGGGATAAAAATGATGGTTAGGGTTGTTATTCCTAGAACTATGCTTAGCCAGCCGATCAATACATATGCCTTATTTGGTGTTTCCTGTACTTTGGATACAGTGGTTAGGATTTATTCAACTGGCCTTGTTAAGTTCAAAGATTTGTTTGGTGTGGTGGAGTTTATAATTGTGTATGCTTATTTACTTTGTTTTCTAATCATTATTTGGAATTGGCCACCTTGGTTTGTGAATATGGTTGTTTATCAGCAGATTTGCATAGTTGGGTGCATAATATTACATTGGAGATTGATATGGTCTACTCTTCTGTTCTGGAGCTGTCACAGTTTAAACATGAGGTTGGCCAGACTTAGTGGTATTGAAACTAAGGTACTAATAGTCCGCTCCTGGTGCAGGGACAAGATTAAGGAAGCAGATTTGCGGGCAAGTCCATATGCGAATTTGGAAAGGACTTTAAAACAAAGGCTCCCAGCTTATGGTCACAGTTTTGGGGAAGAGGGGAGTTGGGCCAAACGACTATTGCGCTGGAAGATTGCATTGGTTGTCAACATCATGGCTCATGTATTGCTGAAACACAAGGAGCAACAAAGTATCTGGAATTTTGGTTTTCATGATTTATGGTCTTCAACATTATGGTCAGGAAGAAGCAATCAAGGCTCAGTTTTAAGGTGGACCGTCTCGTATTATGGCTCGGAGATACTCACGTTTGAAGTATATATCTACAAACGATATATACAGTGGGTGGGTTTGTACCAAGAATAATTGAGGTTCTATATTTATGAGGTCTATTTTGATGAATGTATTTTGATAAGGTTCTATGAAAACGGTACTACAATGCCGAGCAGTAGTCACATGACACAAGAAACTTTGTATGTTGATGAATATTTTGGTCTCGACTTGGGAATAATATTATGTCTAGGCAAAAATCGTGCATCACTGCTGTGTTTGGCTAAGGATGCATTTCTTTCGGAATTACTGGTGTATGATTTATGGTTCTATATTTGGATGGACAAAAGGTTAACTAATTTATGGCAAGATTATCAGCAAGGTAGATTATGGAATTGGAGGGATAACAAGTGGAAATGGATAAGGTGTTGTGTTGACCTACACCAAAAGTTTGGTACTGAGATTGATTTAATTCTCAGATATCAGAATTTAGGCGACGATCTATTTTAATAATTATAATGAGGATTTTGAGTTGGAATTGTCAAGGAATGGGAAGCAAATGGACTATAAGTTATTTGCGGGAAATTTGGCATAAGCATAGACCGGATTTTTTATTTCTTTCGGAAACCAAACAAGAATATGAATTCACACAAAAGTTTATGGGTCATTTTGGATATGATAAGATTTTTACGGTAGAACCAAGAGGCACCAGTGGTGGTCTGGCTTTATATTATAATAATGATTTTAATGTCGATATTATTTATTCTAGCAATAGAATTATTGATGTTGAGGCGGATATACAAGGGAACAAGGTATCTATTTCTTTTGTATATGGAGAGCCGGTACAAAAATTAAGAGATCAAGTGTGGGAGAGATTAACACGAATTGGTTTAACCAGGACAAAACCATGGTTCATTATAGGGGATCTGAATGAAATAACAGGAAATCATGAAAAACAGGGAGGAACAATACGACAAGCATCAACGTTCGTGTCATTTAATAATATGATCACAGATTGTGGTTTAATAGAATTCCCATCAATTGGAGACTCACTCTCTTGGAGAGGGAGGAGGGGAAAGCAACTTGTAAGGTGTAAATTGGATAGAGCATTAGCCAATGAAGATTGGCACACGATATATCCCTGATCCTATGTGGAATATTTGGGAATGATAGGTTCAGATCATCGGCCGATATTGGCGAATATCGAAGAAAAAGTAAAAAAAAAAGGCGAGGACAATTCAGATTCGACAAACGCTGGGTGGGGAAAGATGGCCTATTGGAAACAATAAAATTAGGATGGGAGATTAACGAGGATGGTCCATATGTGGATTTGGTTACTAGGATAAGCAGGTGCCGACATGAACTGTCGAAATGGAGGAAACAAAATTTGCCATATAGTAAAGATAAAATTAATGAACTACAACAAGCCCTTGAGGAGGTCCAAAAAGATGATTCACGAACACATTCAGAGGTTATGGAAATTACAGGAAAACTTAAGGAGGCGTACAAAGATGAAGAATCATTTTGGCAACAAAAGAGTCGGAATCTTTGGCATACAGAAGGAGATCGTTATACAAAATTCCTTTTTGCGCTGACGAAACAAAGAAGAGCGCGTAACAGAATAGTGGGGCTTCATAACTCTAGTGGGGAATGGGTAACAAAGGAGACTGAGATAGAACAAGTAGCGGTTGAATATTTTGAAGAATTATTTACATCCACCAACCCAGAGGATTTTGAGGAATTCCTACAGAAGATTCCGGTATCAATCAATTCGACAATGAATGAGACATTAACAGCTATGGCCACAGAAGATGAAGTAAGGAGAGCAATGTTCATGATGCACCCAGAGAAAGCACCGGGGCCGGATGGGATGACAGCACTATTCTTTCAGCAATCGTGGCCGATTGTGAAGAAAGAAATCACACAATGGGTCAATATGTTTATACAGGAAGGGACTCTGGACCCACGGATAAATACTACAAACATTTGTTTGATACCCAAAACGGAGAGGCCAACAAGAATGACGGAACTGAGGCCAATAAGCCTTTGTAATGTGGGATATAAGATCATTTCCAAGGTACTATGCCAACGGTTGAAGAGGTTTATGCCAAGTCTGATTTCGGAGACGCAGTCAGCTTTTGTTGCCGGAAGACTGATTTCAGATAACATTCTCATCGCACAGGAGATGTTTCACGGCTTAAGGACAAATAAATCATGTCAAGGAAAGTTTATGGCAATAAAAACGGACATGAGCAAAGCGTACGACCGGATTGAATGGTCGTTTATTGAGGTTCTTCTTGGAAAAATGGGATTTGCAACAACATGGATTTACAGGATTATGAAATGTATTTCTACTATTCAATATAAGGTACTTATTAATGGACAACCACATGGTTCCATAAGCCCGAAGAGGGGACTCAGACAGGGTGACCCTCTTTCACCATATCTGTTTATCTTGTGCACAGAAGCACTGATATCAAATATTAAGAGGGCGGAACGGGAAAAACAGTTAACAGGGCTAAAGGTGGCCAGGAAATGCCCATCGATTTCACATCTTTTATTTGCCGATGATAGCTTATTCTTCTGCAAAGCTACAAAGGAGGAATGCGAGACGATTTTAAGGATACTTAAAAGCTATGAGAAGGTTTCCGGTCAACAAATAAATTTCACAAAATCATCCATCCAATTCGGACATAAAGTAGCAGAATCCGTCAAGGAGGAGATGAAGACGATTCTAAAAATCAGTACGGTGGGGGCATGGGGATGTACTTGGGAATCCCTGAATGTATGAGCGGATCGAAAGCACAGATTTTTGGTTACCTACAGGATCGACTATCTGGCAGAGTAAATGGTTGGACAACTAAGTTACTATCCCGAGGGGGTAAGGAAGTTATGATCAAAGCGGTTGCAACGGCTATGCCGAATCATGTGATGTCATGTTTTCGGTTACCAAAAACGGTAACATCAAAATTAACAAGTGTGGTCTCCCGATTCTGGTGGAGCTCTGGGGGATCAAATTCAGGAATGCATTGGGTGGCATGGGACAAACTCTGTAAGGATAAGAAAGATGGTGGCATTGGATTTCGGGCTTTCAGGGATACTAATACAGCATTTCTTGCAAAGCAATTATGGAGACTTATAGAAAAACCGGAAATTTTATTCTCAAAAGTTTTCAAGGGAAGATATTTTCGGAATACGGATCCTTTAGATCCGATAAGATCATATTCACCATCTTTTGGATGGAAGAGTATTACTTCTGCTCGATCTCTGGTTAATAAAGGACTTATCAAAAGGGTGGGAACAGGAGCATCCATTTCAATATGGAATGACCCTTGGATACCAGCCTATCGCCCGAGACCAGCAACACAAAAACCAAACACTTCAAGTGCGCTACTTACGGTGGATCAATTAATTGACCATCAAAAACAAATTTGGAATAAAGAGTTGATCGAGAGGGTTATCGACCCTGAGGATGCAATTTTAATTGAAAGTATTCCATTTAGTCGCTTTAATCGGCCAGATTCGTTGGGATGACATTACACAAAATCTGGAAAGTATACAGTTAAGTCAGGATACACCACTGAGAGAGATATACCGGACTTTGGAGAAAAACTACCGGTGTGGGGACCAGACATTAAATCTTTACAAGCTTTCTCTTGGAAGATAAAATGTCCCCCGAAGATAAGGCACTTTATATGGCAGGCCCTTACAGGCTGTTTATCGGTAACAAGGAATCTCAACACCAGAGGTATCAAGTGTGATACACGATGTGTTCGTTGTGGAATGGATGAGACAATAAATCATGTTCTGTTTCAATGTCCACCAGCCAGACAAGTTTGGGCGCTATCCCAAATTCCAACAAACCCGAACACATTCCCTTCGGAGTCTTTGTTCACAAATATGGATTACCTTTTTTGGAGGATTCCAGCGGATCAACATAAAGAAAGCTATCCATGGATTCTATGGTATATTTGGAAGAGCAGAAATGATATGGTATATAGTCATATTGATAAAGGCCCTCCGGACACAGTAAAGATGGCAGAAACAGAATCAAATTTATGGGAAGAAGCTCAGATGCATGCGGTTAAGGAATCAGATATAGAGCATATTTGTTTAAGATCAATTGGAAATGAGTTGGTATATTCGGGTAAATGGTGTTTCGTTGATGCCTCGTGGAAAGAGGGGGCGATGTCAATAGGCCAAGGATGGTATAGTTGTCATGAAGGTGGAGTAAATGGTATGATGGGAGCACGGAATGTCAGACAAAGTCGGACATCACTTCATGCGGAATTCGAAGCTCTAATTTGGGCTATGGAATGGATGGAGATTTTACAGCAACCTCATGTAACATTTGCAACGGACTGTTCAGAACTGGTTAAGATTGTGTCGGAACCAGAAGAATGGCCTGCCTTCACAGGACACATCGAATAGTTTGATCAAAGGAAGGACTACTTCTCACCATTCAATATCAAGCTCATACCTCGAGCAAAAAATATGACAGCAGATGGACTAGCACGAAAAGCACGTCTCAGACAGTCATGGAGTTTTCATGTTGGACCGGAGCCACCATCATGGGAAATAGATAATTAGGTTCTTTTATTACTATTGTTGTCAAAAAAAAAAAAAATCTAATATTTTAAATTTGGTATAAATTTATGGTTTTTGTTTTTTACATTCTACATTAAAAACGTATTATAAATTTAATTAAAATATTATAAACTATTAATTTTAAATTTTATAAGTTAGAAACTTATTAATCATAGATTTGAATTTTTTAAATGTTTTTATTGTTAGTTAAAATATATTCAAACTTTATTTATTTATTTTAGTTTTGTGTATATTTACCAATACTGTTTTGTTATTGGGTCAATATTATGAATTTGACCATAAATTAGGTTTATGAAAAACTTTTGGTCGAAATTAGTTCTATGGCAAAACACAATCAAAATGACAGGTAAAGGTGGACAATTTTACTCTTGCTTTTTTCCTTACATGCAGTTTTCAGACATGTAATAAATGCTTTTTGGAATCTAAAGTACCGGTAGAAAGTGGCAGCTGCTTTTGTCTGTTTCGACCAGAGTAATTGTCTACTTTATACTATATTTGAATACCGGATGTACATAGTCAACTACTTTTCAATTATTTTATAATTTACATTGGAAGAGTTTGATAAGATAGCTAACTACTTTATAACGTACATAGTTAACTATTTAGATAAGATAAATTACATCATATCTTTACGACTATTTCATGTGGTATACGACTATATCACGTGGATAAATTGTTGAAAAAGTAGTTGGATATGTTTAACATCCAATTTTAGTTATACTCCATGGTTATTCGAATATTGGATGTACATAAACAACTACTTTTTCAACTATTACATTGGAATATTTTAATAAGATAGTCAACTACTATTTTATAATGTAGATAGTTAACTATTTAGATAACTAGTTGGAAGATTTTGATAAGATAGTCAATACTATTTATAATATACATAGTTAACTATTTAGATAAAATAAATTACACCATCTTTAAAAATATACGACTATTTCACATGGATACATTGTTGAAAAAAAATAGTTGGATATGTTTGACATTCAATTTTAATTATACTCGATGATGTATTCGAATAATGAATGTACATAGTCAACTACTTTTATAACGTACATAGTTAACTATTTAAATAAGATAAATTACATCATCTCTTTAAAAGTATACGACTATTCCACGTTGGTAAATTGTTGGAAAGGTAATTGAATATATTTGACATCCAATCTTAATTATACTCGATGATTTATTAGAATATTAGATATACATAGCCAACTACATTTTCAATTATAATTTACATTGGAATACCTTGATAAGATAGTTGACTACTATTTTACAACGTAAATAGTTAACTATTTAGATAAGAGTAATTACACCATAGTTTTAAAGTATACGACTATTTCGAATATTGGATGTATATAGTCAACTACTTTTTAACTATTTTATAATTTATATTAGAATACTTTGATAAGATAGCCAACTACTATTTTAAAATATACATATTTAACTATTTAGATAAGATATATTACATCATCTTTAAAAGTATACAATTATTTCATGCGGATAAATTGTTGAAAAAATAGTTGGATATGCTTGACATTCAATCTTAGTTATATTCGATGATGTATTCGAATACTGGATGTACACAACCAACTACTTTTTTAACTATTTTATAATTTACATTGAAATATTTTGATAAGATAGCCATTATTATTTTATAACGTACATAGTTATCTATTTAGATAAGATAAGTTACATCATCTCTTTAAAATTATACGACTATTTCACATGGATAAATTGTTGGAAAAATAATTGGATATGTTTGACATTCAATCTTAATTATACTCGATGATATATTCGAATAATATATGTACATAGACAACTCTTTTATAATTTATATTGGAATACTTTGTTAAGATAGTCAACTACAATTTCATAACGTACATAGTTAACTATTTATATAAGATTAACTACATCATATTTTTAAAAGTATACGACTATTTCAGGAGAGATATTAAACATAGTCTATTACATATGTATATTAAGTTAAGAGAAAATAAAAAGACTTCGATGAAATGTCTGGTAAAGAGCGGTTAAACTTAAAATGTTGACCTCTGAAAAGTGAAACATATAAAAGGACAAAAAGAAGGAAAAAAATTGAAAAAGAAATAAAAAACAGAAAAGGTAAAAAGTAAGAGACAGAAATGTCAGAAAATAAAGTAAAGATGATGGACTAAAAAATCATTTTTACTTAACCTCAAAATTACTTTTTAGTTTCTTAATTTGTGTGTGTTTTTAGCTATGGGACCTAATTTCCCTTTGTTATTTATATAAATTAGATGTATTAAATTATTTAAATATATTTATTTAATTTAATATTTTAAATAAATAATTTTTGGATGTCAAAATTCGACATTCTTAAATTTATTATATATTATATTATTTGATTTTATACAATATTTTATTTTATATAAAATTAATTTAATTTAAATAACTACAATAAATATTAATAAAATAACAATAATTTAACCTGTTAGTTTTTTTAGATCGAATAAAAATATTTTGTCAAATTTGAAAGAATAATTATATAAAAACTTAGTTAGACATAATTTTTAGATTTATAAATTTATAAATCTTTATTTTACTAATGAAAAATTAACTAACATTAATTTAAGTATTTATTTATAATATTCACATTTGAATTATGCCAAGAAATATTAATTTTTGTTTTGTATTTGATTATTTTAATTTAATTTTATAGTTTATAAAAAAATAGTTCATGTATTAAATTATTATTATTATATTTATCAATTGATTTAATAATTTAGTGCTTATATAGATATCGTATTATTTTTATAATTTAAAATTTTAATTAATATTAGCTTACAGTTACAATAATTTCGAATTTAATTCATTTATTATTTAATTTATTTTAAAAATTTTGTAAAAAATTATAATATTTGATTACGATAAAAAAAGAAATTAAAAAAAAAATAACTAAATATAAATTGATTTAATATTATTAATTTTAAAAAAATGTAGTGACATATTACGTAATAAACAGGATAGAGAAATATTAGCTCTAAACTGATCTAAACTAATTTTAACTATACCACATACATATCATGCATTGAGCGCAACGGACTTTTTTGTCAGAATTGAAACTTTTCATTAAAATTGAAATATACTCTATTACAACGGGAGAGTGGGCGAACTACCTTAGAGCCGTTTTAGCTATCTCATCAGCTTTTCTATTCTCATTCCTTTATACATATGTGAAGATGCATCTATTAAAAGTCTTTGACATATTGACAATGTGGTTGATGATTCCATAGCAGTCTTGGGAGGGTTTTTTGTTGTTAATGGCTTCAATTACTGTGGATGAGTCTGAGGCTATTTTCAGTTTTCCCACTCTCATCTCTTTCACATCCTTCATTGCTTCCAGGATCGTTGTTGCTTCCGCCTGCATCGGTGATGATAGGTAGCTTCTGCTAAGTCCTTTTTGTCTGATAATCTGATTGGCTTCGTTTGTAAATACCCATCCGAATTAAGCTGTAAGGTTTTCCTTTTTCCAGGCTGCATCTGTATGGCAGAGCGTTTCGTCGATTCCCAGTTAAAATGGGCTTGATTGGTGGTCGATTCTTTCCCGTTCCTCATGTTCTCCTTTTTCTGATTGAGCGTTTGTCCATTCCAGGGCTGGTTTCATTGCTAAGGTAACAATTTCTTCTTCCGATTTGTCTTTGTCTTCGAATAGTTTCTTGTTCCTTTCGCACCATATTTCCCAACATAACTAGTAGAAAAGGGATCCATTGTTTAAACTAGTGGGTGGGAGATTCTTTAGTACCTTTACTTTTTAGAATGGCTTTAAAATCTTCTTCTCCCGAGGATTCAAGTTGAACATTGAAAGGGGCATGTTCCCAAATCTTCTTTGTGAAATCACAGTTAAAGAGCATGTGGTTTGTTGTTTCCGGTTGATTGCATTTAATGCAGTTCCATGATGTCAAGATTTGTCTTCTTGCTTGGTTCATTCCAACTGGTAGAGCGCCTTGTGCCGCTTTCCATAAGAACAATTTAATTTTTGGCATTTTCCTTGTTTTCCAAATCTCCTCAATCCAGTTGAAAGCTTCTTGTTGGTTTACTTCTCTGTTCTCATCTCCGTTATTTTATGCATCTTCTATTGATGCGTGGTATCCTGATTTAGAGGAGTAGTTTCCATCTTTTGTGCCGAGCCATACATACTTATCTTGTGCTCCTGAGAAGCTCGGTTTTATGCACATAATTTGTTCCCAGATCAGTGGGAACACTTTCCTGAGCTTTTCTTTGTTCCACTCCATTGAGTTTTCTTCCATCAGATCCGCAACTCTCCAAATCAAGGTCTCATCAGTTTCTGGTCCCATGGTTAAGCTCTTGTTATTGCTTAATATCCATGTGTCTCTCCATATGTTCGTCGTATTCTCATTCCCAATTTCCTTTCCAATATTCCTTCTGAGTAAATTTCTTCTAGGGATGACACTCCTCCATACATGTGAAGTGTTTTATGGGGCTGATGCTTCTAGTAGTGATTGGTTGTGGCAGTACTTTCTTCTATGAACTCTTGCCAACAGACTCGATGGGTTTTTAGGAGTCTCCAATTCCTTTTTTCAAGAGGGCTTCGTTGAAACATTGGATTTCCCTGAACCCGATTCCTCCTTCTTCCTTTGGTTTTGCTAGTTTTCTCCAAGCAATCCAGCATTGTTTCTTTTTCTCTGAGTCTGAGTCCCACCAAAACCGATTCAAGGCTGATTGGATGCGTTTACACAGGCCAATTGTGAATTTGAAGCTTGACATTGTGTAGGTCGGTATAGCTGAAAGCACTAACTTTAGCATGATTAGTTTACCAGCATTTGATAAGCATGAAGATGACCAGCTTGCTGCCTTTATCTTTATCATATCCACAATGGATGACAACATATCTTTTTTCTTTCTTCTGAATAGTTCTGGTAGCCCTAAATATTTTTCTTTTCCTCCTTCTTTGATGATTCCAATCTGAGTTTTCACTCTTTTCTTTATCTCAGTGCTTGTTTTTGAAGAGAATGTCACATATGATTTTTCTTTGTTTATTTGCTGTCTTGATACCCTTCCATAGTCATCTAGGATTTTCATTAAGTGTTATCAGCTCTTCTCTTCAGTCTTCATGAAGAACATTGTGTCGTCTGTGAAGAGAAGGTGATTAAATCTTTGGCTGTGGTTTGTAACTTTGATTCAGTGAAGAACTAGATTCCCTTCCCTTTCAGCTTTGTTGCATAAACCGCTTAGAACTTCACTTCATATAATAAACATAAATGAAGATAGGGGATCTCCTTGGAGAATTCCTCTCTTTGGTTTCACATTTCCTTTTGCTTCTCCATTTATCAGGAAAGAATAAGACATTATGGTCACACATTGCATTATCCAATTGATCAATCTTTCATGAAAACCCATTCTTCTCAAAACTGCTTCAATAAATTTTCATTCCAGACGGTCATAAGCCTTACTCATATCAGTCTTCACCGCTTTAGAGTTTTTTAGAAAGAGTAGCATCTCATGTGTGATAAGCACATTATCAGTGATGATCCTTTTTGGAACAAAGGCAGACTGTTTTCAGAGATGATGGAGTTGAGAGTTGGTTGGAGTCTTCTTGTAATGATTTTGGAGAAGATTTTGTAGTAGACATTGCATATTGCAAGTGGTCTATACTCCTTTATGGTCTTTGGGTTGGGCACCTTTGGTGTGAGTCTCACATGTATGTGGTTGACTGCTTCTGGTAGAGATCCATTTTTGAAAAAATTCCTGAATTTTCATGACCACCTCTTCCTTAATGTGTTTACAGTTTGACTGATGAAAGCAGACAGAGAAACCATCAGGTCCTGGTGCTTTGTTCTTATGGATGGATAAAAGCGCTTGTTTGATCTCCTCAGCTGATGGTATGGCTATTAGCTTCTGATTTTCCTCCTCTAATATTACTTTCTTGATAGCTTTGTTTACCACTTCGGTTGGGTTAGTTTCATCAGAAGAAAATAGTTCCTTGAAGTAATTTGATATTAGTGTTGCGATCTGGTCATCTTCAAAGCAAGTATTTCCTTCATCATCCTCTAACACAATAATTATGTTTGGGCTTTTCTTCCTCTTGTTACTGTAAAGAAATAGCTGGTATTTTTATTTCCCAAAGCTAACCAGTTTTGTCTGTTTCGCTGTCTCCAGTAAGCTTCGTCTTCTTTGTATGCATCCTTCAGAGCATCATTTAAGCTTTTTACTGTCGTATCTAGTGATGTGGCATCTGTCATTGCTTCTTCCAGCTCCTCTGTTAATTTGTCTATGTTTTCTCTGTAGTTTTGATGCTTCTCTTTGTTCCATCTTATAATTGCATTTCTGCATCTGCTTTTTCTTTCTGAGACAGTTTCTTATGTCATTCCCAGCCCAATCTTTCCTGATCAGTTGAACCACTTCTTTGTTATTGTGCAAGTTTCTATCGTACCTGAACAGATTTGGCTTATTTTTCCCCCTTGGTGCAAAGAGTGTTAAGATTGGTCTGTGGTCGGACCCTGAAAAATTCAGGTATTCACTCCTTGCATTTTGGTAGATGTCAGTCCACGCACTGTTGGTCGTTGCTCTGTTTAATCTACAGTATACTAAGTGGTCTCCTCTCTTTCCTCTCCAAGATAGCAGGTCTCCTGAGTGGTTAAGGTCGAATAAATCACACTGAGCCATGAAAGTTCTGATGTTAGAGAAAGAGCCCTCCGGTCTGCATTTGTATCTTCATTGTTTTGGTTGGAATTTTGGTTGAGGTTTTCGTCCGTTGTTCCTCATTCATCCTTAATGGAGTCCTTCTCTCACTTTTTGTGGGAGTAGCTTTCCTATTGCTTGGTCCCGTGTTTATGCAAACCCTTTGTTTCTTAATGCTAATTCCTTTAAGATGTAGTGGGCTGCTTAGGTTAAAGCGCTTGTTTGTTGTTCTTAGTTTTCTTCGATATGCAAGTAATGGAGATGTTCTGTAACACCCCCGACCCACGCTAGGGTCGGTGGAAGGGACCATGGGACCGGAACGAAGATAGACGGTCAAGGGAGATCACACGGAGTGTTCCATGGTCATTTTTGAGCTGAATTCAGTGAGAGAAGGATCTCGGTCATGTAACAAATAGATGAGCTAAGAGATTCCATCTGAGATGAGCTGAATGGTCAAGCTGGTCAGTTGGGTCAGCGGTCGGCCAGCTCAACTTAGCTGATTGGAATGTTGGAAGCTCGGATCAGCTGGTCAACTAGTGACACTAGCAGACCAGGGCGGTTGGGCACGAAGAGAGATAATGGACAAGTGGTGTCCATTCGGTCAAAATATGCCCATTCGCCCATGGGGGTTCTAGAGAGATAAAGGGTATTAAACCCCTTCTCCCTTGCGCATAAGGCACATTGAACACCAGGGAAAATTCTCAGAAATTCATACACAAATCAGAGAGGGTTTTAAAAGCGTTTTAAGGAGAGTTTGGCCGGATCCTTATAGAAGGATCGCCAGCGTTGAGAAGAGAAGGGTGTACGGTTAAAGCGTGATCAAGGGAAAGGCGCAAAAAGTCTTCCATGGATCCTAGTGCATCTCGAGGTCATAATAAGACGGCCGACACATCAAAGGTGTGTAACCAGACACACCATGAACGGCGACCGCGGAGTAGTCGACGGTTTCGTTGAAATGTAGGCCGGATTCCTCTCTTTCTACTTCTATCATAGCAAATAGGAAATTAGGCAATTCGCATATTGTTGGGCTCGGCATTGGCCCATGAAAGCCGCACGATCAACATTTGGTTGGATCTTGGGTTGAAGGCGGACGATCGGCAGTCGGACCGTGAGATGACCATGAGATTTTGTGGGCGATCGCGATGATTCGCCGGTAAGCAAAAGGCTGTACCGGGAACGTTGGGTAGATGTCACAGAATCGGTGAACTCGCGAATGGGCAGTCTAATCGATTGAGCGTGCGTACGGGCACAGGACAAACGCGGGTTGATTGCGGAACGATCGGCTGACGGTCGCGCCTGTTCGTATGGTCGTGAGTAAGTCGCACCCGTTCATAGAACGCGACCCGACCACGGTCACATCCGTTCGTGAATGGACGACCTTATGGGACGACTTAGGTCGAGTAGTGGAACAAATAATGAAATAGGACGTAACGATTAGACTAGGGAATGAGCATTAGGATCGGCTGCTAGGTTGGTTGGTTATACTTAGAATTACGAGTAAGGTTTATATTGTTTTCATGATTTATTATGGCAATACTTGAGGTTCATCTTAGAGATGACCGGACTTAGGCACGGGAACACAAGACTTGGTGGACGAGTTGTGATTAGTACGGATAGATAGGACTGAACAATGTAATGACATAAGTGAACGATTACACTATTGTATCAGTACCTCGTTTGATATTAATAAAGATGAATGTTTTGCCTTATATATTGTTATGCGATGATGGTAGACTTAGGATGATGGAGTTCATAAATGGAATAAGGCTTAGAGTAGCATGGACCATTCAGATTCAATAGTGGACGATCGGGGAACCTCCATCGGCTTAGGAGCCAGGTTGAGGTGTTTCAAGTTGGTATCAGAGCGGAGTTGTTTCTAGGACAGTTTTGGGTTAAGGCATACACCACTCGTCCAAAGTCAGATGTTTTCCGCAATAGATAAGGTTTGCTTAGACTTGAGGATTTAAAGTTAGGAAGGCTAACTTGTTGACTCTTCAGGTTGGAAGAAGCAAATCAGAAAAGAGCAATAAGGATAAGGAACATGTTGCTAAAGATCAGACCGCTCAAAAAAGCACCGCTGGACTAATCGGACCTGAGGTTGTCCAGTTAGGCGTGTTGCCTTTGGTTCCTCCTACAGCCGTTGGGACTTGGAAAGGTAATCCTTGTGACCAAGAAAGGGTGGAGCTTGAGAACGTGGCCGACTCCTCGCACTCGGTTCACCGTGAGACGGGCATGAGGAATGGTGCCGAGGATGAGGTCCTTCAGACTGCAGTTCCGAAATCGGGGAGATGTGGAACTTAATGAAAATGGTCATGAACCAGTTGTTGGATCTAACGCAGCATGTACAACCGGCGGCAAGACTTGTGGTGGATCAGCCTAAGGCACGTGTTGATCAAACGGTCGACAACGAACAGAAGGACGACCGGACTGAGGTGGTCGAGATCGATTTGCCCCCGAGCAGGACGGTTCATAGGGTGGACTATCTAACCATTTTAGGGCACATCAAAAAACTGGGAACCAAGTCTTTCAAGGGAAGTGTGATTCATGTTGAGGCCGACGATAGTCGGTTGACCAGAAACTTTCTCTCCACTCGATATCCAGAGGATTACAAGAAGGACATTGCCAAACACTTCCTTGAGGGGGACATCCACAACTGGTGGCTCGTAGTCGAGCGACGCACCAGGGGAAGTACTGTGATATTCGAGGACTTTCAAACCGAGTTCAACCGGAAATACTTTCCGACTGAAGCCTGGGACGGACTGGAAGGTCAGTTCTTGAGCTTAGTTCATGGTACTCGGACATTCGCGAGTACGAGGCAGATTTTGGCCGGCTTTGACGTTTTGTGGGACGTGGGTCAAAGGATGAAACGGCACTGGTACGACGGTTCCTCTGCGGCCAGCGGGTAGACCTACGTACTCACTGCTCGGTTTGTTCTTATGACTCAATCTCGGTGTTGGTTGAACGAGCTGCTATTGTGGAGTCCAACCTTTTGGAAGAGAAGAAGGCAAGGGCGCAAGCCCGGGATATGACCACCGAACGCGTCGGGAAGGATTTTAAGCGTAAGTGGAGCCAAGAGGAGAATGCCGCTACAACCCAAGGCGGACTCCCAAACTGCTCCACCTGCGGAAAGAGACACTTAGGTGTATGCTGGCAGGCAAGTGGGGCCTAGGCTGGGTGCGGGAGCAAGGAACATGCAGCTAAGGATTGCACCGTGTTGAAGGAGAGGCTGACAACAAGAGCATGCTTCCAATGTGGACAAACCGGACACTTCTCTAAGGATTGTCCCAAGCGTCCACGAAAGGGAGTAGACCAAGGATCGGTATGGGGCCGTGATCAGATGGCTAAAGCTGGAGCACTGTGAGAGTCGAAACTCGCACGGTCAAAACTTGTAGAGCAAAACTTTTAGGGAACATAAACTTTCAAGGAATAACCACTAATCTAGCAAACCCGGAGGACGTTTTATTGATTAGAAGTCAAAAAGAGTACAAAGATCGGAAAAGAGAGTAAAGGAATAGGAAAGAAAGTACAAAAGAACTCTGAAAACGACTAAGAGAAACTGCTAAGTTCTTAAGTCTAGGGTTTTTCGCTCTGCTTTTCTCGTGTGGCTTCTTCCTCCTTTTATAACTTCGGTTCGTCGGCTTTTGAGAATATTTCCGCAAGATTTGCGGAAATCTTCATGTTCTTATATTTTTTCTTTTTTCGCTAAAATGTACATTTCTATCTCGGATTTTCCTTTTCCCAATCTCTTTCTTTACTTCTTCTTCTTTACGTGGCTCGACTTATTTGCCGGATGGGCCGAGATTGGACGATCTGAGTCCGTTAACGTATCAACTTACTTATTTGGTTTAGAGTTTGTCGTGTGCTTGGGTCTAAGTTCCCATTTCTCTCAATCTCGATCCATCAGCCCAAGTCACCGGTCCAAGAAAGTATGGGCTGATGCTTCCGAAGGTGGGTTGCGGCAAGTTATGCGTATCGGCAAATGTTTGGTTATCCGTTCGGAAAGTTCAGCTCGGAAAACCAAAAACGGTTTATCTCGAAAATCCGAGATGGTTCAGCTCAGAGGTTTACGAAAGGTTCACTCAACTCGGGATTTCCGGAAGGGCAACTCATGATCAAGATCGAGACGGGATGGGTTTAGATCCGAGCTGGTTCAGCTCGTCCTTTGCTTTGTTTGGATGTTCCGACGATCCGTAGTTCCTGTCGGAAGATATGTTTGTCCGATTACGATGTCGTCTGTTTTGCCGAAACCATTTTTCCGATAAATCATTTAGGTGACATTGTCGGAATCTTGTAAAAATTCGTTATTTATACGAGACCTCGAAAGTCTAATGCAAACACTCGCTCGTATCCGACTGCTTGTTCTTGTCTTCGGCTATTGTTTTCGTCGAGGAAGTTTTTGACCTCAACAGTTAGCCCCCCAGCTCGTCAGATCCGAATGTGGTGATGACGAGGTTGTTTCGTTTATTCGAGGCGAAAATGATTGTCCGAGAGAATTTCATACGTTGATATGTTCTTTGTGATAGCGGGTCGTATGAAGCATCACCTTTCGGTCATAGCCACTTCCTCCATTCTGAGATATTTTGATATCACGCCTACTCATGGGCTGCTTTGTTATGATTTGCTCGGGCACGCTCGCGACAACATGAATGAAAAGTAATCATTTTGAAATTCCATGCCTTGGTGAACTCTATAAATATTCATTTCTCCATTCTTCACTTCTTACTCCTCTCGAAAGATAATAACCCAAAGGTAACTTCTCTCTCTCTCTCTAGTTTCTTTTTAGTTCCTTGTGAGTTTTGTTAAGATTTCCAGCTTTGTTCTTGTGAATTAGAGGCCCTGGATCTTTTTGAGCTTGAATTTCTTGTTCGGTGGTGTTCTCGACGAAGATGGTGGATCACGAACCGAAACATGGTCATGTCGGTTCATCCGCAGGGAAATCTTCCGGGGTTCGGCGCGCAACCAGGTATCACACTACTCGTCCTTGTTCTCCGGCCACAGCGGATGCGTCAATCAAGGACGAATTTTAAGGTGCCCGAGTTAGTCGGGAAGAATTCCTTCTTCATTGGGATTATCCTCCAGATGTGCCAAAGAAGAAGCGTCTGAGGAGAAAAAAGGTGATCCATGATCCCGTTGGTTTGACGTTGTCGTCGGCAGAGTCAATCTCGAAGCTCCGGCACGATGCTATGATTCCTGAGAATGTTACGATAAGGATTCCATCTTCATGCGACCGAGTGGAATCTCCACCAAAGGGGTATTTCTCGGTGTACGAAATCTTCTTCGAGTCGTGCTTTCTCTAGTTCCCGATTCATGAAATCATCATCTGTTACCTTCGACGCCTTAGACTGGCCCTAACGCAAATTACTCCTAGGAGCCTAAAGAATCTGGTGGGCATACTGGTTCGTAGTTTTGAATGTGGATTCAGCCTCCGAGTGTTACATCTCCGAAACATGCTGCACATGATCCCGACAAAACGCGATTCTGAGTATTACCTCAGGCCCTATCCTCATCGGGCGGTCGTATCGGAGTTCTAAAAGAAATATTGTGAATGGAGGCATCATTTCTTCTATGTCTTGATTGATGAAGTGTCCGTTGGGAAAGCTTGCGTTCCGTTGATGAAGTTGAAATGGGGGAAGCTTGGTAGCGGACTTAGTTGTTTTTGTCGTCTAGATTTTTGTCAAGCGGATCTTTTAACGAAAAGTTTCTTTATTTTCAGAGAAGGATATCTGCTTGACGTGCCCGCCGCGATTGATTCCTCTCATTTGGGCACTTCAGGAAGGTGGCACGAACTGGTTACAGCACTTTTAGATTGAACGTGTTATCCACGCCAGTCAAATAGAAGCGGCTCGTAAGGCGGCGATACCAGATGAGAAAGCAGACGTTGATGGAGAGCGTCTGGACGATATCTTTTTTTTTTTGTTGAAGACTTTGGTTCAATATCTCCATGGCTTGCGGAAGGAGTTGATCTTCCAGAGTTCGACTTTCATGGCTTCGACGACTGGATCGGTCAAGGTTCCATGTTGAGTGAAAGCACTTCAGGAACTTGTGCCGATGCTGATATTGGTGGTGCGGGGACGAACATTTTGCAAGTCCCTATGTCGGATTCGCCGGATCAGGTCGTCGTGCCCGAGTCTAGTCGAGGACCTGCGAAGAGACATGGGAAGGATTTTGAGGTGCCGCAACCCAAAATACCGGTATGGTCTTGCGATGGTGATGGGTCTATGTACACCAATGCCGATATGGTTGCCAGCTTTTGCGTGGATGTCCGCCATCCGGGAGATCTCCCCATTCGATGCGAAGACATGATTTGCGGCGAATCATTTGCCGCTGCTGGGAAAGATATGCTGAGGGTTAGCTTCTTTACTTTGTCGTGAGGCATGCGGTCTTATCTCATCACTTTGCTAATTTTCTAAGTTTGTTTTTAGGCGTGGGCTTCGGTCAATCGTCATGTTGCTGAGGCTGATACGAAGCTTCGTGGAATTCGGGATCGCTTTGCGAGGCGTTCTGTCGACAATGCGCGCTTGGCGGATTCAGTTTCGGCCACGAGAGCTTCTATGGAAGAAGGAAGGAGCCAATTTGAGACGGCGAGATTTTCCCTCGATGCCGAGAGGACTGCGGCCTTAACCGATGTTGAGGCCTTAAGAACCCGACTTGCCGAGAGAAGTTTCCCGTGAGGTTTCTTTTCGGATCGCGGCCGAGAAAGGGAAAAGGGGGATGTTGAAGAAAATCGCGTCTCAATTCTCCAAACTCAGAAAGATTTTCTCGAAATTGCCCTCGGCTATAGAAAGGCAAAGCCGGTTCGTCGCGGCAAGAAGTAATCTGGATTTGATCACTGGCTTGAGATCTGAAGATCATCCGGCATTTGAATCCGAAGAGGCTGATCTAATGTTGAGGGCTCATCCGGGAGAGGGAGATGTCTTCGAGTATACCCAGCTGATTGCCGAAGCCAGTGATTGTGTCGATCTATCTTTGTTTCATGGTGAGGAAGCCAACTCGTCTCAAGGAGACTCTTTGTTTTAGGATCACGGATATGATTTGTGTTTCGATGGTATTTTTAAGGCGGTTGGTCGTTGTAATAGCATGTGTTTGAATGTTTTAATGCCTTTAACCTTCCCTTGTATTCTGAAGTAGAAGATTGCTTAATGTATGATATTTGACTTGGTTTCCCTTTTCGAGATTCGTTTCGCAGACTGCATTGTCTCGATTGAAAGTTCAAATTGGTTAAATTTGAGATTTCCGAATCAATGCAGCTTGGATCCGAACGGACTCAGCTCGGAACTGGATCAGTCCGGACCGGTATGCTTAGGGAGTGTTATACTGGATTTCTTGGTGATTAGACCAGTGTGCTCGGAGGCGTCTTACTGGGTTTTGAATCCGAGAGATAACAATGCGTTTTTCTCTCCCGGATTAGTAATGTATAGACCAGTGTGTTCGGAAACATTCTTACTGGATTTTTTGGGAGTTTCACGGTTGATTTTGGTACTAGTGCGGGATTTTCCGTCTTAAATTCCCAAGTCGGCCGCGTAGTCGATAATGACGTCGTCGAGACCAGTGTGTCGTATTTTACTGGTTTAGATTTTCGATTTCGATTTTCTGCGAGACTTTCACCTCGCATCTTTCGTTCTCCGAAAATAAGTCGGTATCCGCAGGACCACCTTTCAAAGATACGGAACCAAGATATACTCGGCTAAAACGTCACTTTATTAGGACCACCTTTCGTGCTTATGTTATAACTTTTGAGGCATTGGTCTCAGATCTCTTCTCAAATTCTAAAATTTGGGACCCATATTAAGAGACTAACACATAAGTAAAAATGAAAAATAATAAATATAATATAATTTTAATATCCTAAATTCCTAACAAATGTACATTTATAATTTTTAGTTTTAGATATTTACTTCTTTTAATTATTTATTTTACTTTACTTAATGCTGGAAACCTCTTCTCTTTATCATTTAAATTTATAATAATTTCATATTTATTATATTTTCTAATAAAATAATTACAGTCATAAATAAGAACAAATTTCTAGTTTACTTTATATTATAAAAGTTATAAGTTTTTACAAAGGGACATCTGCGAACATAATGTACATTCATAGACATATGGA
Source organism: Orychophragmus violaceus (assembly GCA_030180135.1). Taxonomy (NCBI): domain Eukaryota; kingdom Viridiplantae; phylum Streptophyta; class Magnoliopsida; order Brassicales; family Brassicaceae; genus Orychophragmus; species Orychophragmus violaceus. Next base: position 88,149,534 of record CM058238.1, read on the forward strand.
TATTTATCTCCGGATGTGATCTATTTGATTTGAAGCATTCTGTAAATTATTACTCACTGTGAGGAGTAAGACATTCACATTTTGTTCATTGCCGGCTACATCAGACATTAGCAAATAGAGCATGGTTTGAGAAATACCTTTCAGCTGGATGTGAGCATATGAGATTTGAAGGCTCAGATCACCAATCCATTTGGTATACTTTCTCTCCCTCCACCAAAAAGCGCAAATGGATTTTCTGATATGATAGACGACTTTGGAACAATGAAGAAGTTTGTATTTGATTGACGAAGCTTGGCTCCGAAATCCAAGAGCCACAATCGATCAAAAAGAATGCATCATGCATAAGAATTATCATTGTCTGGCCAAGGAACAAAGACTCAATAGCCAAAAGGTCATAGAAGATATTAAAGCCAGATTTGAAGAAGCTATGTCTAGCAGTATCACACATGATCAAAGCATCAGGGAAATAAATGGCAAGCTTAAGGTGGTTTACAATGAGGAAGAGGAATACTGGAGACAAAGGAGCATGTAGATTTGGCTTTCTCCAAGGAGTCAAGCACTAGGGTTATTTCTATGATGTCACCAGAGGATGCAGAGCTGTTAATAACATCATTGTGAATAAAGTGAAAAAGGGTCTCCTATTTTTGAAAAAGACCAAATTGCAGAGACAATTTCACTTTACTTCAGAACAATCTTTGCCTCGCAAGCAAGCAAAAAATCTCCAAGCAATGGTTATAAAAGCCCTTAAACCCATGATTTCTCTTGAAATGGATGATCAGCTGATAAGGGACCCAACTCCACAAGAAATCAAAGAGGTCATCTTCTCCAATTATTTGGATAAGGCTCCAGGACCTGACGGCTTTTCAGCCAGCTTCTATCACTCTAACTAGAATACGATTGGTCATGCCCTAATCAAAGATATCCATAATTTTTTTCAGTACAGTTCATTTCTCTAGTAATGGAATGCTACTCACATTCAACAAATTGAATCATACACAGGTCGCTGACTTCATACCAATTTCTCTTTGAAACGTCTTTTGTAAGACTATTTCTAAGCTATTGACAAAAATGATGCAACCGTTACTCAAGGTTATGATTCCAGAAATCAATTAACGATTGTCCTTGATTGAGCCATAGCCGAAAATGCCTCATCACACACGAGATGCTCCATTTTCTCAAAACTAATGTAGCAAGGAATATATGCATAACGGCGGTTAAGACATACATGTCCAAGGTTAATGATAGACTTGAATGGTAATTTATCCAACTTATTTTGGAAAGGTTACCTTTTTATGCAATGTGTCATCTTAGTCAGCTATATCTTCCTTCCCAATGGCACAACTATACGTGATGTTCTCCCACCAGAGGGATCATACAAGGAGACCCACTCTCCTCATACCTCTTCATTTTGTGTTGTGATGCTCTCTCATGTTTGGTTCTCTCATGTTTATGCAAAGGAGCACAAGAACATGGCTTTCTCTCACCGGTTTTAGAGTGGCCCAGAATAGTCCACGTATAAATCATCTGGTTTTTTTTGCAGATGATACAATGTTCTTTTTTTCACTCACCCTAGTTGTCTGCTCCATGCTCGTATCAATCCTGAGACAGTATGAGGAGGCTTCGGGTCAGTTTATCAACTGCCATAAATCATATATAATCTTCTCACTTAAGCACTATGTTACACTAGATATTTAGTTAAACATAAGCTTGACATAACAAAGGAGAATGAATAAGTGAATACCTCGGGTCATAGAATCATTTTGGTCGCCATAAAAAGGTCCTCTTCACTATGATTGTAGACCGTAGAAGAAAATAGCAGCTAGATGGTCTTCTCGATTCTTAAATTCAGCAGGTAAGTTGGTGTTGCATCTGTCAGTGTTAACATCCATGTCCACATACACCATGTCAAACGTCAAAATTCATGTAAGTTTAAGAAAGGGTATACAATCAGCTCTAACAAGATTCTGGTGGAACACGAAGAAGGAAAATAGAAAAATGTGTTAAATTTCGTGGAATAGAATTACAAAGAGAAAAATGGATGGTGGTTTAGGACTACATGACATCCAATGTTTCAATGATTCATTGCTTGAAAAAACTTAGTTCGCAGTTACTTCTTAACCCATCATGTATGATGGGAAAGGTGCTTCTAGGTAAGAACTGCCACTCCACCAGTTTCCTAGAGAGTACATCAACAGCCTCATGCTCCCAGGGTTGAGGGGGGGAATCATCATTGTGTAAGACCTCCTGGGAAAACATTTTAGAAAGGTTATTGGTAATGGCCAAGGTAATGAAGTTTGGTCTTATATCTGGTTGTCATGCTTGCAATAATCTTGTCCAGTAGGCCCTCTTACAGAAGCAAATATGTTAGTTTTGGACTTGCTAATCTCAAACACCTCAATTTGGGATCTAGAAAAGATTCGGCTCAATCTATCACTTTTGAATCAACTATCCTCTCCAGCAAATAGAGGCGTCTTAATGTGCCTGATAAGATCATCTGGCTAGCAAATGAATCTAGAATTTATTCCACAAGGTTTGGTCATCTTATCGCAAGTTATGAACTACTAGAAGAACATGCTCAACATCAAACCAATTCAAGTTTTGATTGGAACCGCCTAATCTTGACTACTAAAATCTCAGCTAAAACTAAAACTCTTCTTGTGTAAGATAGGAAAGAGAGCATTACATGTAGGAGCAGTTTTTGCTACCAGAGAAATAATAGAAAAGGTAGCCTAATGCCGCAGTGGAGCTAAACGGTCGAGCATTTATTCCTCCAACATCCATTTGCCAAAGATGTTTGGGACATGTTACCAATTAAGACCAATTTCACGGGCCTCTTCGAGTCCTCTAGTATAGGCCATTGTCTGGGTAACCGGATGAATCAGCTTCATTTTAGCTTTACCAGCGTTTATCTCGGTATGTTTCTTTTGGTTCTTATTGCGACTCCTCGTATGGGTTCTACATTGTATGTTGAATCAAGTCATTTTATCGCTATAAATTACTATTATTGCTACCAAATGAAATGTCAATGGCGTACCGGTCGATTATTGTTTCCATGTATTTTATTTTTTGCAATGAAACCAATCAACTAGGCCGAACTCTTTGTTTTTAAACAATCTGTAACACCTAAACCTGCATTTTTCGAATGATATACCCTTTTGCAAATAAAAAAAAAAATGTATTGTAGCATAACACCTTTTCGAATTGATAACATAATAAAATTTATCAATAAACGTTTAGGTTGAGGACCAGTGGACCACTGCGTCCTTTGTAGACTTTGTCGCAAAAGAGCCTCAAACAATTTGCATCACCATGCACGCTTTTCCTTCACACATTTTCTTTATATATGATTTATTTACATTTTGCTCAACTTGGAGGTATATTTTTTGGTCCATGGGGGATTTTTTTCACTAATTATTTTTCACCTTTTTTTCTAGCCATCGAAAAATGTTAAGAATTAAGTTGGTCCCATGTAGGAAACAATGCTTTATGAAATTTCGTAGTACGCTCAATAAGAATAATGATATAATTATGTTGTGTATAATATGGACTTCTCTCTCTATATTTTTTTCTCCTCCTTCTCTCTACTCTCTCTTGAAGATGCCGCCTCCGATCTCCATCCGCCTCTCCGGTGGCCGACGCCTCTTGTCGGCTCCGTGAGAGGGCTCCCTTCTCTTTCTCGGTGTTTTATCTCGTGGTAGGGTTTCCTCTCTGAATTCCTCTGGTGGCGCGCGACTTCTCTTCCGCGATTCTGCTTCGTTCGGTACTCGGCGGTGTCGTTCGGCAGTCCTGAATCTGTGAGGACCGGATCCGGTGATTTGCACTCTCTGGTGCCTCCTCCGATGGTTTCTTTCCGCATGTACTCTCCGGCATGTGGGGGCTCTGTTTTCTTCCGGCGTAGTAACGGGAGGTGGTCGTCTGAGGTTAGTGGTGGTGGTGGTGGTCGCCGTATGTTGGTTTCGTTTGGTTTCTCTCTCATCTTTGCATGCCCGCTTGAGGACTGTGGCGGTGACGGCGAGGGGTTTCGGGGCGGTTGTTGTGGACCGACAATAACTTCGGAGGTCTCGGCTCACCAGCGACGATTAGCTTAGGCTCGACGTGGATTGCGGTGAACCGAAAATAGCGTCGGCGTCGGTGGTTCTTGTACTTCTATGTTTAGGCATGGCTCCCCAGCTGTGGTGCTCCACAAAGCTCTCTCTTCAGCTTCTCCTTGCTCCTCTTATGTGCGGCGTCCGGGGTTGCAGTGTTTCTCTCCTTCCGGTGGTGGCGGATTTTCGGCGGTCTATTCTGGATTTGGTCACAATCTTTTTTTTTTGGCGGCGGCAGCAGTGTTGTCGCAACTAGGGTTTTTGTCAGTGGTCTGGATCTATTTTGGGCAGAGTAATTTAGGTTTTTGGGCCTATTGGACCATCTCGAATTTCTGTGGGATTGAGCTTTTTTAGTTTCTTGTTTTTTCCTTTTTTCTTTACTGCATGTATGTTGTTAAAAAAAACCAAAAATTTTAATATAAAAAACCGTTTAAAAAAATTATGTTGTGTATATATATTTATAGACATTTTTGTCAGAAGCTATTGTGTATGTAGTCATGATATATAAGAGCATCTCCAACCTGAACATCAAATTTGGTTTTGAAAAACATCAAATTTTGTATTTTGATGTTCCAAATGTTTTCTCATCTCCAACCACAACACCAAACTCTACACCAAAAAAATAATATATCTATTATTATATTATTAAATTTAAAATTTTGTTTATTTTTAATAGTTTTAGTAAATAATTATTATTTTTTATAACTAACTAATTATAAGTAAAATATAAATTTATAATTGGTAATACCAAAAAAATTATGTATTTTTATTTTTAATTAGTTTACGTATTAATATAGTTTTCCAAATTTATATTTTTATTTTAACTATTGTTAAAAGATTATTATCAAAAATAAAATTTTAATTATTTAAAAACAATAATTTAATCATATTATTAAAATTATATCAATTGATAAGTAATAATTTAAATATAATCTAAATAGAAATATGAATAAAATATACATATTTTTGGTGTTTTGTGAACAGTGCCGCACCAAATTTGGTGTGACACTTTTTACAAAACACAAAAAAAAAAAGATTTGGTGTTAGAAATGCAGTCCGGTTGGAGCAAGTCGGACTGCATATTTTGTGTTTTAGAGTCCCATTGGAGATGGTCTAAATGTGGATATATATAGTGCGTGATTGTTATCACGTTTATAACCATGGTATGGGATCCCACAGTGGAATCACCACCAATCAAAAGTTAATGGGGAAGGTGGCACACGTGACACTCAAAAAAATTATAGTAACTGCTTTATTTACACCTGCGTTATAACACACAAAAAAAGAAGAGTTTACTGAGCGTGGCAAAATATGCTTACGTTATTTTTTATCTGCTTGTTTATTAATAAAAATAGCTTGCATACAATTAGATTTTTTTTCTTTTGCTTGCGTAATAAAGAAGACTGTTTTTTTGCTTGTTTAATAATTATGCTATCATATGTTTTTTAAAATATTAGTGTTGATTTGGATTTTATACGAACTCTTATATATATATATATATATATATATATATATTTTTTTTTTTTAGGAACTAGCTTTTCGGTTCAACCAAAATTTGTTTAAAGTATTGGTCTTGATGATCGTGAATGAGTGTTTGGACCCAAATCGTGATAGAATATTGATGCGAACTGATCGAAGTCGTGGATGTCGTCATACTATGCAAATGATCAATGGTCATGATCAAGAATGTTATAAAACTATGTGAATGCATCAAGAAACTTTCAAGCGTTTGTGTTGTAGCTTAAAGAATGATTATGGACTACACAAATCACGCGAATGTGGATTAGAAGAAGTTGTTGAAATGTTTTTGGAGGCTGTAGCGCATGATGAAGTTCAACGAACAATTGCAACACATTATCAACGCAATCAAGAGACGGTGAATGGAAAGTTTCACGAAGTATTGGATGCGCTTGTTTGTATGTCTCAAGAAATTATAATTAAAAATAAGTTTTTTGTGAACATTTGTTTTATAAATATAAGATTTATCATAAATATAACGTTATCCGCTCTCAACTCTCCGCTTTCCGATCCCGCTATACACTCCCACTCGTATTTCCCGCTCTCAGCTTCCGCTTTCCGCTTCCGCTCTCAGCTTCCGCTCTCCGCTCTCCGCTTCCGCTTCATCTGTTGTCAACTACTCTTCTCCTCTCCACTTTACCAATCTAGGCTATATTAAGATGCAGACACTGGTGGAAAATTTTAAACAAATAAAAAAAGTGTAAAAATCCTAAAACTTAATATCGGCCGAGCACTTTGTCAAAACAAAATGATATATCCGTCGAGAAAAATATCAAATCTTAATTATAAAAAATATTAAATCTGAAAACCTTTTGAATCACATTTTAAAAATAATATATAATATAGATATACAAAATCTTTATATTAATTTAGATGTATTTTTGAGTTCTAATTCATTCTCAAATTTGTTAATTACTTATTTACCTTTAATAAAATAAAATAAATTTTATTATATATTTTTCGATGAAATTTCATATTAATTAATCATCAAACGGAAGAATGCATTTACATGTATGAATCTGTAAAGGTACGCCTGAAAGGAGTTGTTTATAATTTACAGCTTAACAAAAGACTAAGTACCGTAAGCCTCAAACCACCTGCACCTTAAACCTTGCAGTCGATGAGGGAACTTATAATTCAAGGAAGTTAGCATGTTTCTTAGTAACCTCTCAATCAACTTAGCTACCTGCTCAGGAGAATTGCTCTTTCCCTGGTTCTTCCTTGTAGTGCGCTCTCTCCATATCATATAGATAGCAATCTGGAACACAAGGCGTATCAGGATAGAGTCCACATAGCAGTAACTGCCATGAAGCATTGCATGGATAATATCCAACCAGTATGGTGGCGTTCTAGATCCGATCAATCTACCTGCAACTCGAGTCCAGACAAAGTGAGAGTAAGAACAAGAGAAGAACAAGTGGGATCGAGACTCCTCAGGGTCACCGCAGAAAATACAAGGCTGAATAACTCCCCAGCTCCGCATTCGATCCCCCGTGGAGAGACGGTTACGTATAGCAAGCCACGAAATGAATGCACAACGAGGGATTTTCTGAGAAAACCAAATGATCCGTGCCCAATCCACTTCCTCAGCATGGATACGAATATGTTCCCAAGTCTTTGCAGCAGAGAAACTTGTTTTATATTCCGAGATACCATGCTTCCATAATAGCACATCAGGTTCTCCATCATCCGAAGGAAATATTGCGCTCAAGCTGGCCACAATGTCCGGGTTAAGCCGCCGGATACTACGACTGCCTTTCCATCTTGGATTGCGATAAGCATCAGCAACAGTAGCATTAGTATGGACTCCTAGGATGCAGGGACCAGAAACACCAAGAATAGCATAGAGCCGTCCAATTCCCAACCAATTGTCATGCCAAAAGAATGTTGTCTTGCCATTATGAACTTCATGTCTGATAAAATCCTGAGCCTTGTCCCTTATTTTTAGCAGTTTTCTCTAGATCCAAGATCCTTTATTTCCCACTTTAACTTTCCAGAAAGACTGTTTATTCAAAAGATATCTATTTATCCATGACACCCATAAGGAATTTGCAAGAGTGAGCATTTTCCAAATCAGTTTCAGAGCATAAACTTGAGCCGAGTCTCTCAATCTCCTCACCCCCAAACCGCCTTCTGTAGTGGGAAGACAGACATCATCCCAAGAGATTTTAGCCTTGTGCGTGTCTAGGGAAAGAGCCCGACCATAAGAATGCGCTACACATTTTCTCCACCGTATCATAGCAACTCTTTGGAAGAATAAATACCGAACTCCAAAAGTTTATTGTACTCCCAAGCATAGTTTTAATCAATTGCAGTCACCCAGCATATGAGAGGGATTTATTGGTCCAAGAGAGAAATCTATTTATGGCTTTGTCGATCAATGGCTCATAGTCATGCTTTGTGAGTCGCTTGGTCGTTAGAGGCAAACCAAGGTAACGAATTGGCATCGTCCCAACCTGAAGACCAGACTCGGTAGCGGCCTGTTGGAGCTGAGATGAGTCCCCTGCCGTGAAGATGGACGATTTGGATGCGTTAATATGCAGTCCAGACATAAGAGAGAAGTCCTTGAATATTTCCAAAATGCCTTTAATTGAGTATGGGGAGCCATCAGTAAAAACCAAAATATTTTCTGCAAAGCTCAGATGTGTGAGATGGACCTCTTTACACTGTGGGTGGTAACCAAAGCAACATGTTTCCGCTCCTCTGTTCAACAACTTGGACAGAACATTATTCAAGATGACATATAGATATGGAGATAAGGAACAACCCTAACGCATACCCCTTGCACTTGTGAAAAAACCCTCCAAGTCTCCATTTACAGCCACTGAGAAACTCGCCGTAGAAATACAAAGATGAATCCAGTTTACGAACACATCCGGAAGACCCATAGCCTGAAGGACAATTACAATAAATGACCATTTCACCGTGTCAAATGCTTTGGCAATGTCAAATTTGATTGTACAACTTGAGGCATGAGAATCTTTGTGATAACCGTTGACCAATTCCGCAGCCAGTAGTACATTTTCTAGAAGCAGTCACCCTTTGATGAAAGCACTTTGATTTGGCTCGATGGCTTCTGGAAGTATGGCCTTCAACCGCCTCGCCAAAATCTTTGATATAACCTTGTAAAGGATATTGCAGCACGCAATGGGCCTAAAATCCTTCATAGAACTGGGAGGGGTGACCTTAGGAATTAATGAAAGAATTTTTGCATTTACCCAGCTTGGTAGAAATCCATACATGAAAAAGGACTGCACTACTTTAATGAAATCCGGCCCGATTACCGTCCATGCACCAATATAAAACTCCTTCATAAACTCATCCGGACCGGGAACCTTGTCATTTGGTAATGCATTTAAGGTTGTACTGATTTCCTCAGCATCAACAGCTGCAACCAATGATGCAGATTGAGAAGAGGAGCAGCGAAAGGTGATCAGATCTTGGAGCTGTTCCACCGACCAGTTAGTTCCCTCTTGAAGTTGATATTGTAAAAATCGCTGGAAATGATTGACTGCCTCCTGCTTTATATCCGACAGAGAAGTTAAAGTTTCACCCCTCGCAGAGATAAGCTATTTTATGGCATTTCGAGCTCTACGACCAGTAACAACATTGTAATAGAATTTTGTGTTCTGATCCCCCCCCCCCCATTTAACCATCTGACACAGGATTTTTGCCTGGAAAATTTCTCCTCTATGGAAGCTAGATGATTCCAACGATGTTCAGCAACTTCAACAGCCTCTGTATTAGGTTGGGTCGGGTCATTAAGAGCATGGTTCTGCATATTACAAAGCTCATCGAATGCTTCTTTAGTTCTAACTGGGAGATCACCATAGCGGTTCTGATTTAAAACTCTTAGCTCACTTTTGAGCTGCTTTAAGCACCGATGAAACCTAGACAGAGCGCTCCTTGAATGGTAAATAGGGGTGTGCATATCCCAAATGCGCCGGTATGTGTTGAGAAAATCAGGGTGGTCAACCAAATAATTGAAAAATTTAAAGGGTTTCCGAACATCTGAAGCTTCTTGAGTGAGTCGGATTGAACATCATGAATGGTCCGATATACCACCTGTTTCCAAGGATGCATACGACTGCGGAAAATCTTGTAACCATTCCGAGTTAATCAAATCATGGTCCAATTTCTTTCCTACCGGATCCAAAGCTCTTTTGTTCCACCAGGTGAAGACAGAGCCCACTGCCGGCAAGTCCAAAGGTTGACAATTTGTGACCAGAGACCAAAAGTGCTTCATACCTACTTGATTAGGGATATAGTCTTGACATCTTGAGTGCTCAGAAGAAGCTAGGATTTCATTATAATCTCCAAGAAGAATACAAGGGAGAGATAGATAGGCATAGACATTCCTAGTTCCATGAACATCTAACCATAATTGCCTCCTCTCAACTTCCAGATTAGATGCATAGATGGCTGAACAAATGAAGACCACTCCAGTAGCTAAGATTTTAATTGCACAAGAAATAATCTGATCCGTTTTATGAAGCAGAGAAACCTCTACCGCATTAGACCAGCATAACCAAATCCTCCCAAGCAGATTGTATTCGTAATTAGTGATAGAATTCTAACCAGGTAAAGCAGAGTTCAAGATTTTCGTGTGAGAGTTTCTTGCACTCTTGTTTCAAGTAAGCAGCCAAAAACTGGCTTTGTTTCCAAAACCCAACTTCGAAGCACCTCATGTTTGCGTGTTTTATTGAATCCGCGTAGATTCCAAGCAAAGAAAGACGTCATAGTTTCCATGAGGAAACCTTTTGGGTGGTTTGTGAAGATTAGCAAATAACATGTCCCTTGCCTTGGCCGACATCTTTCTGGCTGATCTAGCAGACTTTTTGGACTGCTTAGTACTTTGAGTTTTAGTCTCTTCTGCATTGTTATCCTTGGAGACAAACTCCCCCTCCTCTAACTCTTCATCCTCTATCTCCTCCTCTCCATCAACTCCATCATCGACATCATAATCCTCTTCATTAACATCCACTAAAACTTGGTATCTAGAAGGTGATATAGCTTCATCAGACACTGGCACAGTGGTCTCAGGTGGTAATAACGAGGGGTTCCGAGTATCCGGGATCGTAAACCATTTCTCCTGAGATGTCTGGTCAATAACTTCATCTTGAACTAGATTATCATAAATAGAAGCCGAGTCCAGTCTAACCTCTGAGCAGGCCGCTGAGTTCACTGTGGCAACTTGAAACTGCTATATATTAACCGAGAATTGATCCAGTTTCTCCAACAAACTCGCAAAAACCTCCTTTGCTACCGGTTCTACAACTTGCTCAGCTACCGGCTCCACAACTTCCTTAGCTGCCGGATCCACAACTACCTTAGCTAACGGATCAACAAACCCGTCGTTAGCTTTACCATGCTTCTCCAATGAATAAACAGCAACAAAACTTCCCCACAAAGGCTCTGGATTGACTATGACTTCCTCCGGAATTGTGATCGAAGCAATACCATTCTCGACTGAAAAAACAGGATTTTGATGGTTCGTGGCGGAGTTGGTGACCGTAGAGAGCCATGGCTGGTGCAGTGAGTTTGCAGAGGTGGTGGAAGGGCTCCCCATTGACGGTGGAGAACCCATCGGAGACGACGAGAATGAACCCTGAGCGGCGACGCCTAAGATTAGAGAAATCGCCTAGAGTTTTGTTAATTTAAGAACTAGCTAAAAATTTGTTTATTATTGCATTAATTTTTAAAATTAGTTTTTTTATTTAGAAATACACATAGTCATGAAAGAAAAATATAAAATATAAAATGAAAAAATACAAAAAAAAAGAAATATAAGTTTTAAATATTGATAAATATGATTTTTATATATATTAAAGTTAAATTTATATTATTTATATAATTTTAAAATTTAGATAAATATAAAATATAAAATACTTTTACTAAAAAGTTTACATATTTTGATATTTATAAATATTTAATTATAATTTATTATATATTTAGATATTTCATAATTTATAATTATATATATATATATTATAAGAGTAATTATGATAATATATTTATATATTATATATAATTAAATGTGATAATATAGATACATAGGTTTATAATTTATTGTACAAAATAATTTTTATAATTTATTATAATTAATATGAAAACATGTATAAAAGTAAATTTAGATACTTTATATATGATTTTAGATAATAATTTTTTTTGTTTTAAATTTAGATATAAACGTTAAATATTTTAATAAAATGTTAAATATATTAATAGTTATATGTATGTTTAATTATAATATAGGTGTTTTATAATATTGTTGTTGCTAAATTAAATTGATATTTTATTTATTTTAAAAAAAAAATTATATCTATACTTACAAATGATCCGAGCAAATGATGGTAGTAATAAGTAAAAAGATGGATTAATTTAAATTTTAATTTATATAATCTCTCATTTATAAAAGGAAAAACATATAAATAAAAAGGTGTAGAAAAAAGGTATCACATATACACCAGCCAGAGTATCTACGGAAAGGGACTGGTATTGGTATTTACTGGGACAGACCCAGTTTAGGTTGGCGACAGATCCAACTATCTGACAAAAAAAGGAGAAAAAAAGTTCCCACCACCTGACAATTTCTTCTGATTCTGCAAATCTAATTGGGATTTGGACTATGATAAAGTGACTGTGCACACTAATATTTAATATAAGGAAAAGGTCTGGTTTCATTGGAACTAAATCGAAACTCTAAATGGATAAAAGATTACAAAACAAGTGAGAAAGAAAAAAAATCTTAACAGGGATTTATGTTCAGACAACAGATCCCCAGAAGAAAACAACAACAACAACAACAAAAAGAAGAAGCTTTGAAGCCAAGTATCAGAACAGTTTCAGGAACACGTGCTTATTCAAAATCCAATTATCAGACAAATTCTTGTTTTGTTTTTTTTTCCTCTGCTACAGAATCTGAGATTTGCAGAGCAAAAATTTGGCATGAATGTTCTTGAGAAAATGCCACCCTTTTTATCTCCTCAGGGTGTGAAGAATGTACTCAGCGTAAAGGTCCCTATGATGATTTCAAAATCAAAGATTTTTTATAAAATAAATAATTTATATAAAATAATGAAAAAACTGTAAGGGAAAAATAAGAAACATTACATTGAGTACTGAATGGCTTCAACAGCAGGACCATTAGGTAGAAAATCATTTACAGCAACTTCCTTGTTCTCATTCTTCTTGTCTGTTCAAAATGTGGTTAAAGGTAACAATAGCAATATGGTTTGTTTTGTAATGAGAAGAATTAAGATTGAATTTTGAAGGATACAATCTTCAAAGAATCGCCGGATTTCAGCGAGACGATGAGGTGGAAGTTCTTTGAGGTCAGTGTAATGCTTATACTCAGGATCATCAACACATACCGCAATGATCTTGTCATCTTTTTCTCCCTTTTATTACAAGTCCAAAATATACTACTCAGAATACTTATAACCAAAAGGATCCTTGAAGAAAAACGAAGCAGAGATTTGGATGTTACCTGATCAATCATAGGCATTACTCCAATAGCTCGGGCGCGCAGAAAACAGCCCGGAAGCACAGGCTCCTGCATGATGACTAGTACATCTAAAGGATCATTGTCTTCACATAATGTGCGTGGGATAAAACCGTAGTTATGAGGATACACAACCGATGAATACAGAATCCGATCAACCTGAGAGATAAATCAAATTGTTAAAGAATTTACATTTCCCAGATATAATATTAGATCGTTTATTTTTCTAGATTTATTTCTTTGGATTATCAAGAGGCTTTACACTTGTGGCTGACCAAATTTGATGGGGTGACTCACACTGATCATATCGTATATCACACCCCTAAAATTTCATAGTTTTAAATGTTTATGAAAACCATAATAAAACTAAAAAACTAGTATGATTTGTTCGCACCATATGTGATCATAAATATTATTAAATATAAATAAATAAAAAATAAATAAAAAATTATTAAATTAATTTAACAGCAATAATAATATTATAAAAATCTATATGAGACTATTTATAATTAAACATACATACATTATTATATTTAATAAAATATTTTTAATTTATTATAAATAAAATTAATATTAATAAAATAAATTGTAATTATATATTTTATATATAGAAATCAATACATAAATATCTTATTTAAATAGTTTGTTATTTATATATATAAAAATTCAGAATTTATATAAATAATATAAATTTACTATATAAAAGTAATATTTATTAATATTATAAAAATTAATAAACGTTTTCAAATTTATTATTTATTATTTTATTTTCTGAAGGTTGTATGTATATATTTCTAAATAAAATTAAAAATTTATAAATATTTTCATATTTATCATCTCATCTTACTTTTTCATTTTTATTCAAAATTATTAATATCTTCAAAATAAAATTTAAATCTTTTATAAATATTCTATATTTATCATCCATTTTTACCCAAGGTTATGGATATCTCTATAATAAAATTATCAATATAAATAAAAATTAACACAGTAATTAGTTTAATTTTATTAATAATAAATTATTGGTCATTTTAAAAGAGAATATAAGGTTAAAATCACTTTTCCATTAATATAAAAATGAATAGCATTTTTGGTTAAAATTTTCTACTAAAAAAAAAAACCAGCTTTCGACTCTTGTAATGACCCCTATAACTTTCTTTTTCTAAGTTGATATTCCCACCCACGTCAAAATGAGTTTTGGGTCTGTCATTGGTTTGGGCCTAACCCTATAATCCTCATATATCCAAAATAAGAGCATTTAATATTAGTTTCGTCTCAAACATCTCGATTATTTGACCTCGAACATTTGCCTATGGTACTTTTTACGGTTGACATAATAACGCTTGGTAAATTGAAGTTAACAAAACATTTGTCTTACCTTGATGAGTCCTGTCTTTTTGTCAAGTTCATATTTGACCTTGCTACCCTTTGAGATCTCAATAACCTGAGCGATTTCATTCAAAAATCCAAAACGATTCATATCAGATTCTCTTTTGCGATCCTACCATCATTGCAAATTATCATGACATCATCAAGCATTAGACTTACCACATTGAAGATCACTGGAGCTCCAGGTCCTGCATAATATATTCATTTTCCCAAGAAAATTTAGTTAAAAAGACTTCAAATCATCAGCTACATACATATATATATATATATAATTATTTAATTGTTAATCTTATGATTAGTGATTAACCGATTTCAAGATCATGCCATGGATGAGCAGCAACCGATCTCCTTGATAAAGATGAGAGTATCCTCTCGTTTAAACGTGGAGCTGGTCGCTGAAGCTTGTCAGATTGATTCTCTTTCACTTTTTCACTCATCTAACAACAAACAAACAGAGCAATTCAAGAAAGCAAACCAAATATATAGATTAAGTGACTAGATTTCTTGAGTTCACGTATATGATGCTTAACTAATGATGCTCATATATAATAGGATCCATTACTCAAAGATTTAACACTCAAAGTCAGATTCTACCACAACTAATTAACTAAACCCTATCACATATCGTAATCCATCTATCATCTTCTCCTAAGTATTAACACTAACAATCTTGGTCGAATTTGTTTATTTCTCGATTGGTTTTCTGTTTGAAGCTAACCAAGAATTGAGATTTAAGAAGCAAAACCAAACAAAGTCGTACCTTGTAATGGATGTTTCAAGAACAGAACAATCTTGCGGAAAGTATGGAGAAAGAGAACAGTAAAGCGCGTGTTCTTCAATTGCGAGCCATAACCTTATTTATAGAAAGCGAGAAAAACGGATTATGCTCTAATAAATTGTAATTAAGTTATTAATTAGTCCAGATTAGTTAATCACCGTTCGATCTTTCAAAACATGGGGCCTACCGTGAAACACTAATCTCAGTCTCTTGAACGATTCTCCAACATACACGTGGCACTCCCGCTTTAACTATATAAACGTAGTGAGAAAAACAAAAGAAAAGCAAGAAAATAATAATTTTTTTTTGTAACAAAATGGCCATCAACAGAATTGCGATTGGAACGCCGGGAGAAGCTAGCTGTCCAGATGCGATCAGAGCGGCTTTTGCAGAGTTTTTCTCGATGGTTATATTCGTTTTTGCTGGTCAAGGTTCCGGTATGGCTTACGGAAAACTAACCGGAGACGGTCCAGCCACACCTTCCGGTCTAGTGGCTGCGTCTTTGTCTCATGCATTTGCATTGTTCGTGGCGGTTTCCGTTGGAGCAAACGTTTCAGGCGGCCACGTGAATCCTGCGGTTACATTTGGAGCTTTTATCGGTGGGAACATAACGTTTTTGAGAGCTATTCTTTATTGGATCGCTCAGTTACTCGGAGCAGTAGTAGCTTGCTTGTTGCTCAAGGTAAGTACTGGCGGGATGGAAACAGGAGCATTTTCGCTCTCTTATGGTGTCACACCGTGGAACGCAGTCGTTTTTGAGATTGTGATGACGTTTGGGTTGGTTTACACTGTTTATGCTACTGCCGTGGATCCCAAGAAAGGTGATATTGGAATCATTGCTCCTTTAGCGATTGGGTTAATCGTTGGAGCTAATATTCTCGTTGGTGGTGCGTTCGATGGTGCGTCGATGAACCCAGCGGTTTCGTTTGGTCCGGCTGTGGTTAGCTGGACTTGGACGAACCATTGGGTCTATTGGGTTGGTCCGTTTATTGGTGCAGCCATTGCAGCTATTGTTTATGACACTATCTTTCTTGGTAGTAATGGGCATGAACCACTTCCTTCTAATGATTTCTAAGTTAGGGTTTTTTCTTGTTTCTCTTGTTTCTTGAGAAACAAGAAAGCTGCTGTTGTACTAATTAAGGGTATTTTGAGAGAGGTAGATGTTATTTATTCCCTCTCGTGTTTTTTTTTTTTAATGTGTTTTAGTCATGTGGCTAAGATGTTACTTTTTACTACTTTGTGTTTTTAAGTAATTAATAAATCATATATTGGAAAATTTCCCACTAATTGTAATTAGATTAAATTAATGTGCGGGGTTTACGTAGTATGACACACGTAAGAAATCATGACAACGAAATTTATTGGAGAGCATATTCTTGAGATTGTGCTCCCATGGCGTAAACGAATAAAATATAATGGGACCCGCCATTATATTACTCTTGAGAATATATTATGGATAATGGATGGTTTGGTTGGTCCATGCACGTTCTATGTGAATCTTCGTTGATGATATTTTAGTGGATATAGTAAGTCTTGACAGAATTCAATAAAAACTAAATTAGATATGCACAAAACAACAACAAACAAATAGAATTTCTAACAATTAATTTGCTTGCATTATGTGCGAGCACAACCATTAATAAATAAATAATTTTTTAAAAATATTAATTAAGTTAGCATTAATAATTTTATAAAAATATATTTTTATATATTAACTATAATTAAGCATACAAACATACATTTTGATATTTAACCTTTTATTAAAATATTTTATAGTTTATATATAAATTTTAAACTTATAAAAACAAAATAATTTATTATCTAAATTCATATATATAAATATTAAATTTACTATATATATTTATATTATTTATAATAAATTATAATTATATATATATATATATATATATATATATAAACATCAATACATGTAAATTTTTTACTATAAGTATTTTTCTATTATATTTATATAAATTTAAAAACTTATATAAGTATATGATTTACAACATAAAATCGTATTATCTACAACAATCATACTTATCAATACCTAAATTTTATATTTATATAAAACAAAATCGTATTTCTCACCTTAGTTTTTAGTTTTATTTTTATATGAGTTTGTATTTAGCTCTAAAGTAAAATAAGTCTTTGAATTTTTTTCATATTTATCATCTTACTCTTTATATTATTTTTATATGAGTTTGTATTTATCTATAAAATAAAATAAATATTGTTTCATATTTATCATCTTAATCTTTATTATTATTTTTATATGATATTATACTTATCTTTAAAATAAAATAATTAATATAAATTTACTATATTAATTTGTATTATCCACAACATTCATAGTTATCAATACTGTAAACTCAGAATTCAAAAATATTTTCGTATTTATCTTCTTATCTTTTCATTTATATTTTATTTAAGTGATGTATATCTGTAGAATAAAATAAAAACTAAATTTTAAAACTAACATTATAAATAATAAAATTATAAATATAAACTAAGGTTAATTTTGTAATTAACCTAATTTTATTAATGATAAATTAGTAATCAACCATTTTGAAAGTGAATATAAGGTCAAAAACACTTCCCAATTAATATAAAGAATTAATATAAATTTACTGTATTAATTTGTATTATCCACAACAGTCATAGTTATCAATACTAAAAACTCAGAATTCAAAAATATTTTCGTATTTATCGTCTTATCTTTTCATTTATTTTTTATTTAAGTGATGTATATCTGTAGAATAAAATAAAAACTAACTTTTAAAACTAACATTATAAATAATAAAATTATAAATATAAACTAATGTTAATTTTGTAATCAACCTAATTATATATATATATATATGTGTGTGTGTGTGTGTGTAAATATCTAAATTTACTCTGTAAACATATTTTATATTATTTATAATAAATTAAAATTATATATGTATAAACATTAATATAAATTTTAATTATCGCTTATATTTATCCAAATTCAAAATTTATATAAATAATATGATTTTATTCTATAAAATATTATTATTTATAACAATCATATTTATCAATATCTAAATCTATAACTCAAAATGTATTTTCATATTTATCTTCTTAGTTTTTATTAAATTGTACTTATCTCTAAAATAAAATTTTTAATATAAAAATTAAATTGTACTTATCTCTAAAATAAAATTTTCAATATAAAATAAAGTTAATATAGTAATTAACTTAATTTCATTAATGACAAATTAGTAATTAACCATTTTGAAAGTGAATATAAGGCCAAAAGCACTTCCCAATTAATATAAAGATGCCGATATATATCATTAAAATTAATTAGTTTCAGATCTACAAATGTTATAATGTCTTCAAAAACATTGTTTGTTTGTTTTTTTTTTAAATTGAAAAATTGGAATATGAATATATATTGACTATTGTATTCGGATGATGAACGCACGATATAATTCGGTGTCCATGTTTTCCTCTAAAACGCGTTTGGCAGTAGCTTGCACGTTCAGCCTAAGTGCGGTGACCAGATTTGGTACCCACAGTGTATATATCCGTCAATAATTATGACCAGAAGAGAGTATATAGTAATGGTCATACGTAGGGTATAGTTTTCTACCATGTTTTCAAATCATTATATCATATATAAAAACTCAATATTTATGTATATAATCAGTAGCCGGATCATCGACAACGAAATATTACATCACATTTGCACATTTAATTAGATCGATGAGTTACAAATCTACATAAGTAAGTTATTATTATGTTTATGATTTTTTCATTTTTCTACTTAAATTTTAACTATTGGTTCAATTAAATATCATGATTATATATTAAAACTAAATTAAAGCTCAAAATGTTTTTTTTAATCACGTGCGTTAATTCTAAAAACGAATTTCGATGTCTTCAAAGAAAACAAAATCATTACAATAATTTAGATGTCGAATTAGTATCTTTTGGTCGATCACAAATTCATCTAAACTCTATAGTTGATACTTGATATTAAAAGAAATGACCAAAAATTCTCGAATTCAATAGTGGGCTGAAAAGGCTCTGTAAGAAGCCTCTCACATTCACGAATACGACCCTGAGGGCCTACTATAGAGAATAAAGGCTAAGGAATCTTTACTCAAACAGACAACAACCACGCGTCACTTAAAGACCGCACGTTAATCTCACGTAGGGTCCATACATCTGATGTGTCACGTGGCACGTGTCATGTGGGAACGTTCGGCTCATAAAATCTGAGCATATAACTGGGCCTATATATGTAGCTTGATTGGGCTTGAACCTTCTTATAAATATTTGTTATGAGCCCAAAAGAGTAGTATATATATACATGTTTTTTTTTTATCAACAAAAATAGTATATACAATCATTTTAAGTATTATTTTCTGTTATTTTGAAAATTATCTGTTATTTACCAATAGTTTGACTTTGACCAAAAACTTGGAAGAGATGAGGCCAGTGGATGATGTCTGACGTCTGATCTTGTCGATCACATAATTTCAAACAATATTTAAATAAATGTATCATTGCTATCTGTATTTTTTTTTGTTAATATTCACGTACTTCAAGATTTTATTAATATTTTCTGATTAATTTCGTACCTGATTCTAGTATTCCCTCTTTTATAAATTTGATTTTCAAAACAGAAGATTAAAATACTGTAAAAGTAATGTGTAGTAAGAAGTGAGACGGATGTGTCAATGAGACTTCGTAGCTCGCTGACCATAGACTTCCTTTTACGATGCTTTTTAAACATTGGAATATTAAATAATCTGCCACCTTTCTCATCGTTTTTCTAAGTAAAGATAAAAAGTGAAACTAGTGTCATTATATACTAATAAACAACTATATAAAATCTAGAATATACATTGATTTAATTATATATGTATGTATATCGTAGGTGGTCCGGTCCCTTTAAAATCGAGCGTAGAATTGTCAGGCGCATGGACGATATCTTAAATTATCCTGTAATAAAATCTTACAACAAGTGAATAAGACTGAAGACGACTTTTTATTCGTAATGATGATGTTCATCTTTAATTGTATTTGTTTCTATTTCCGTAACTACTTTAATTCGGATGATTGAAGTCAATCTTTTAACATTTACTACAAGAGAAGTAAAAATAATAATTTTCATAGGTTAGTTTGGAAATTACAGGCAACAACAACAAAAATTACAGGCAAATAACATGTTAAGTGCTATAAATTTAAATGTAGAAACCTGCTATTAATTTAAAAGCTGAAGTAGTTAAAAAATAAACAAATTGGGATTTATTTATTTATTTATTTAAATTTCTTTTCTGTAACCTAAAGCTACAGACATTACTAGGAAGAAAAGAGTCAGAAGTCAACTAAGTTCGACTAAGATTTGACCACATCATTTCACCGTTGATTTGCTCGAAGATCTTATGAACGGCTGTCGCTATCTCATCAGCTGATCCTACCTTACACCCATCTTCTATCTGCATTTCACAACCACACCCAAAAAAAAAAAAAAAAAAAAAAAATTCATCTCTCCAAAATTAGTAACTAAGAAAATTTTGTAGGATATATTATATTGTGGTGCATACTATTTACAAATGAAGATACCTTAATCTTTCTCTAAAAATCAATTGAACAAATTAAATAGCCTATTAAACAAGATCAAAATATTGATTTAAGATATGATTTAAGATTACCTTGAGATTGAAAGAGTAGAAGACAAAGTCAAAGGAAGTAGAGATAGTGAGATGCAGAATCGAGAGCTTTAGGTCTTCAATGGAGACGATAGCTCTCAAGATCTGTCCTCTTCCTCTCTTACAACGAACCTTCAAGCTCACATGGTTCTGTATCACTGTAGCTTCCACTTCCGCCGTCTCTCCTCCGCCTAATCTCGCCGTAAATCCATCTTCCGACGTCGCCGAGACGCTAGAAACAGAAGAGTTAGTGCATGCACCAGAGGAAGAAGACGACGCCGTTTTAGGGTTTTCACTCGGTTTCTCAGCTTCTAGACATTGCAAAAGCTGTTCGAGTTCCTTGATGTAATCTATAGCTCCTCCTACGATCGAAGCTTGATCACCCTAAATGTTAAAAATGTAAACTTTAAGATTTAGAAAAGATGAAAACTTTTTATGTTTTGAGTAGAAAAGATTGTTACCCTTTGAAGAAACGGAGGAGGCATGAGAGATCGGAGGGAGTTTAAGTGTTCGTTCATTTGTCGTCTCCGGTTACGCTCGACGGCAATGTGAGTCATCCTTTGGTTTTCAACTTCATCTTTGTTCTTCGGAGCTCTTGTTCGTTTCCGTTTTCGTTTCTCTTTGACCGTCGTTGCTGCTCCGTCTTCGGTTTTCGGATCCTTTACCGGGTCATCTTGACCCGGATCTCTTTTGATGGTGTCAAGAGTGAGACAGCTCTCTGGTTCTAGGGTTTGAATCTTGAGTGGTTCTGTAGTACTAAAAGTAGGTTCTTCTAAGCATTGAAGCATTTGCAGAAATGGAATCTTCTCGTCGATTGCGTTGTCTGAAAACTGACAAAACTGTTCTTCTAATCCTCCAAATCTCATTAACCCTTCCATAATTAGCTTCAACAAAGAAAGACAAAAATAAGTATTAGTTTTGGGAGTTTCCTATCAAAAAAGAAGATAGATTGAAACTTTAATGTTACCCTTTTTAAAAGAGTGAATCTTTTCAAGTGTTTTTTGAAGATATTAATGGATCAGTTGGTGGTTCTTTAAGACAGAACAAAGAGAAGGTACGAGGATATAACAATAAATTATGATAAATAAGGAATGTCACATACAGAGAGGACACATGAATTTAAAGCATTTTGCATTGAATGTGTTAATCATCTGAGAGGAAGAGGATGAAGAAGAGTAAATGCACAAAATAGAACACAAGAGAATCTTACATGAGAATATTTGACACTTTAAGAGTCTCTCTAATTGGATTTAGCAGCTTCAAGTAGTCTTCAAATTAACAAGTTCTTCTTCTTAGTATTCTCCTCTCTCTTCTCTCAACTAAAAACATTCCTTTCGGGTGTTACACTTTCTAATAAATGTAGCTTCCACATATATATAATAAAAAGAGAGAAGGTAATGGGGGAGAAGAGGTAGATACGGTGCATGTATTTAAAACATATACATAACCATCCATTTTTTATATAGTCGTATATTCTACAATATTTACGTATACATGTATTTGATTTTCTTACTCGTATTAAATAATATTATATATCATGGGGAAAACACACATGGATGTCCTCGACTCTAGATCACATTTTCAGTCTTGTCTTCATTTGATTTTCAATTATTCTCTTTTGAAGTGGTCACACGGATGTTACTTTTGTTACGCGGTCAATGTGAAACGTAGTTTCCGTCGCCCATCAATATTATCTCTTGAAACAAAAAAAATACATGTGAAAAAAGAAAGAGTAAACATAGAGGCAATGATGCTCACAGGCAAAAAGGAGTTTGGTATTTAGTTAATAATGATGGATCAATCGTTTGAAAGGGAAAAAAAAAATGAAGAATCCGATTAGTAAACAAAAACGGAATGTTAATGTTATCGATAAATAGAAATGGTAAATAATTAGAAAGCATTGCAAAGAAATAAGAACAAATAAATAAAAAATATAAAAAACTGAGAAAAAAATTAATATCATTTTTGCTATTATTTTTATGAATGATGATCATCAATGCGGTAAACTTTTTATGGCAACGGTAAAAAGTTATCAATAAAAATCAAAGAGTTTGATAATTTGTTACCTTTATATAAAAGGAGTTAACGATCATCAAGACAACAATATTTAAATAAAATTGTTTGATAATTCAAAATATTATCGAAAATAAATCTTCATTCAACCAATCTTTTATGAATTCGATATGTTGGTTATTTTATCTTTATGTTTTTTTTGTCAACATTTCATCTTTATGTTTAACTCAGAGATGTGTTGTGTAACATATCCATACTTGGGCCCAAAGGAAAGGTCCAATAAGAGTTACTTGAGCCCAAAGAAAAAGGGGGAAAAGGTTTTAAGGTTTTGCTTGAGCCCAAAGAGAAGGAAGGAATGGGCCAGAGGCCCAAGGCCTAACCCGCCAAATCTGGAAGTCCTAGCAGAATCCCATATAAAAAGAGGAGCAACCCCTTCATTTCTGCACATTTCCCGAAGCAACGAAGTTCTGCCGAAGCCCCGAGCCAGCCAGCCACCGCCGACCAGCCCGCAGCCGACGACCGACGACCGCCGACCGACGACCGACGACCGCAGACCACCGCCGATCGCCGGACCACCGCCGGAGCAGCCGCCGATCGCCGAACCACTGCCGCGCCACCGCCCGGAGCCCCCGCGAGCCGCCGAAAAACTCGTCGGAGACCGCCATTCGAAGCCGATCTCAATCCCGAGCCCCGAGTCGTCGTCTTCTCGATTCTTTTGAGTGTAGAGCCATCCGTTCTTCGCGTTCTTAAGGTGAGACTTCCCGAATCTCAGATCTGCTCCGTTTTCCCCTTCTAAACCCCAGATCTGCTTCAGATCTATGCTTCTAGATCAGATCTGATCCGTAGAAGTCGTAGATCTGACCCGTATCTTCCATTCCGTCTCTCTCTCGCTCAGATCTGCTCCAGATCTATACTTCTGATGGATAGAAGTTGTAGATCTGGACCGTATCTCTCTCTTTTTCTCAGATCTATGCTTCTGATGGATAGAAGTTGTAGATCTGAACCGTATCTTCGTCGTTTGTCCAGATCTGTTGGACAAAACCCTAGATCTGCTCTTCTTTTCTCTAGATCTGTCTTCTAAACCTAGATCTGTGTGCAGGAATCCCAGATCTACTTCCCGTTCGTCAGATCTAGACTAAGGTGAGGACTGAACATGATCTCTTTCTTTATTCTGTCGCAGTGTTAGGATTCGAATCCTCGCTTAATAGTGTCTTCTTAGGTAGAGTAGATCTAGTTGTTGATTTGCGTTGATGTGATGGATGAAAACCTAGAACCTAGGATGTCGCTTAAACCGAAAACAGAACTTAGTTATAGGTTATCACTTAAACTGAAAATGTTGCTTGTGTATGAAGGCTATGCTTGCTAGAACTGTTTAGGTCCCCCGAAAGGGTGTTTCTTGGCGGCTCGCGTATAACGAGTTTGGTACGCGACCCTTGTATCGTCGGAAGGGAGGTTTTGGCGAGCCTCCCCAAGTTTACTGGCCGACGGGCTGACGAAGGAAGTTACCGGGTTGGGCCGGATTGTGTGTGCCTACGAGCCAGAGAGGGGCTCACGAGTGTGTATGCACGCGTGGGTGTAGTATTGTTTGTGCCTTCGGGCGTGGGTGCAAGGTGTTATTAATCTTGGACTCTTTTCTTGATGTTGTGCTAGTGTAGAGTAGACATAGCGGTACTCCTTGAATCCGCCCTCACTGGGTATTGGTGAAAACCAATTACTCAGGCCTCCATCGTTGTTTGTTTTGCAGGTAACACTGGAGCGTTGCAGGGGTAGACGGACGGTGTGGTGTTACGTTTTGGGGACGGGATTTACTTCTCTTCTTTTTCTGTCTTTTATGCGTTGAGACTTATGCGGTTCTTCCGTTTTCGTTAAGCTATTTCAGTTGGTTCGGTTTTCTTGTAAGACTCGGCTTTTCATTTTAATAAAATAAAACCTTTTCAGTTATTTACGTGTTGGTCCTTGGTTTATGACTTGGTTCACGTTTGTGGACTATGATTCGTGGAGTCAAAGGGTCGTTGACTCGGGATCAAGGGGACGGGTGTTACATGTTGTCTGTCGGTTTGAATTTCTTTACAATACTTAAAATTAGTTTTCTATAACCATTCGAGTAATGACTCAATTTCTCTAGTTTTGTATTTTGCCTTAGATTTTTGTATATGAAATATTATGAATCATTCATATTAAAAAAAAAGTAGTTGTTATTAAGACGTGGCTAGTTCCACAAAGCTTTAGAGCATGTGTATCGGCGGTTCAGGAGGGTTCGTTGGCGCGGGTTCATAGGCCAGGCCCATTAAAATTAATCGACAAATCGATTAATAAGTAAGAACCGCCTCTTAACTAAGGACTCGTAAGAGTCGAGTTCTTAACACGTGGCAAAGCATCATTGGTTATTTTTTTTTTGTTCGACCAAACCCTCGGGCTCATGTCGAAGGTTCTCCTTACTTTGTTGTTTCCTCGTTTTCTCCTCCATTTGCAACACGAGAAAACATCTTTGTTCAATAAGGCGATCGAGAGAGAGATCTTTGTTCTTGAAAGCGATCGAGAGAGAGAGAATACTAGCGTTGAGGTTATTTCGTCTGAAATCGTTTCCAGATCACAAGTTCTGCACTAGGACGAGGTAAATTTCGACTTAGGGTTTCTGTTTATAATTTTAATCGATTAGGTGTTGATTTTAGGGTTTCGCTTAATAGTTTGTAATCGTTTTGGGGTTCGATTTAGGTTTTCTCTTTTGGGCTTGTAATCGATTAGGGGTTCGATATATGGTGTGTCTTTCGGGATTGTAGTCGATTAGGGTTTCGATATAGGGTTTGTCTTTTGGGATTGTAGTCAATTAGGGGTTCGATATAGTGTTTGTATTTTGGGGTTGTAGTACATTAGGGTTCGATATAGGGTTCGTCTTAAGGGTGAAAAATCGAAGTGGGGTTTTAATGTTAGTGTTCTTATATTGTTTCAGTTTATATGTTCTTAGTCACTGAAAATGGCCATAAATATTGATTTGTTCTGGGATGTTTAGAGCATGAATCTGAGACAACATGAGATGATAGCCACATTGTTCTAGTTTGAAGGATTTTGAAGCTCAGTGTTCTTAGTCCAATTTATATGTTTTGTTGCAGGAGGCCAGTGTAAATCAACAATCATGGATCCCATTTTGAAAGAAGAAAGGAGAGAGATGAAGAAGCTGAAACAACACTGCGACATGCTAGATTATGTGGCACTTGGAGAATTTGGGATTCCCACAAGCTGCCCATGTGGAGGGAGCATAGTGGACGAGGTGTCTGCAAATGAAGCTAAGGACTTTCTTCCTGGAAAGAGGTTCTTCAAGTGCAACGTATACAAGGTAAATCTTACAATTTAAACATCTTCTTTACGCTTCACAGACGGCTTGACTAAATCTATTGTTGGTTTGTTATAGGCTGACGGGTTGCATTATAGGCAACCATGGGTTCTAGGTGTCCAGGAAGAGATTGGGTGGGTTAATCGGAGGGTGGAAAAGCTGGAGAATAGTTCCTGGAGGTTTGAACTCTTCGACCTAGAGATCAAGAAATTAAAGGTAAATGTTAAGTGTTTTAAAGTGTCAGTCTCTCTTCTCCTATCAGTAAACCAAGTAGTTAATTCGTAAGAGATCTTTAACAGTTAACAAGTTTAATAACTGCACAGGAAGCTAATCAGACGCTCACTAGGAAGCTGGATGAGCTTCAGAGGCTAAGGGAGCCGGGAAATTAAGGTTAGTTGAACTCCTTTGGTTGAGTTTTAGTAATTGCTAGTTAGTAATAAATAGGAGTAGTTTGGTTCTTGTTTGGTGAGTGTTATAAATGCATGTTAATAGACTTGTAGTATTAAACTGATTTGATGTGTTATCAATATTTAGTTGTTAGAGTAGTTTAAAAAAAGAGAAAAAGTTGAATTAACGAAGAGTTGTTTCATAATCTGAATAGTTTGGTGTTTGTTTGGTGAGTGTTATAAATGCTTGTTAATAGACTTGTAGTATTAGTACTAAACTGATTTGATGTGTTATCAATGTTTAGTTGATAACTTAAACTAGTATAAACCTTAACTATCTCATCTTAGAAAACACAAACACAAACACAAACACAAACAAAAACCACAAATGGACTCATTCTCTTTAGATTCTCCCGGGTTTCTTAGCCTCTTAGCTAGCCAAGGGAGTCAAACCGTAGACATAGAGTCATCAGAAGTTCCAAGGTTTAGCAGTCAAGGTTCTGATGATCCGGGTGTTAAAGAAAGAAGGAAGTGGACGCCAAAAGAAGATGTTGTTCTCATCAGCGCTTGGTTGAACACCAGTAAGGACCCTATTGTGTCCAATGAACAAAAAGCTGGGACTTTCTGGAAGAGAATAGCCTGGAGAGAGTTAAGGCATGAAAGTTGAGCATGCCTGGAGAGAGTTAAGGCATGACCAGAAGTGGAGCTCGATGGTGTTAGGTAAAGATGGTGGAAATGAAAAAAGAAAACAAGGTGCAGAGGGTGATGGACAAGAGGAAGTAGAGGGTTTAGGAAGACCTGCTGGTGTAAAGGCGAGTAAAGCTGCAAAGCGTAAAAAAAGTGGGAAAGAAGAGGCTATGGCTCAGTTACAAACCATGCTGGAACTAAAAAACATAATCTCCAAGCAGAAATTGGTATATCGTCTCTTAGCGAAAACAGGGCCACTTAGTGAGATAGAGGAAACCCTAAAAATAAAACTGATATCTGAGATGATTTGATAAAGGTAGTTGTTGTTCTTTGTTTTTTCATGTTTTCTGTTTCACTCAAGTGTTTATGTGTTTAAGTTCTTGGTGTTTTCAAGTTTTCTGTTTCACTGAAGTGTTTATGTGATGAAGTTCTTTGTGTTTTAATGATTTCTTTTTCACTAAAGTGTTTAAGTGTTATTTTTCTGTTGTGTTTTCATGTGTGTTGTAATACTGCTCACTGGCTAACTATTTGTTGATATTTTCAGGTAGAGGACAGAGACAAGGACATTGAGAAGCAGATGGACAACTCTCACTCACAGGTTCTTGTTTTTTTTGCTTTCGGTTGTAATATAGTAGTAGTTATAAGTCACGGATTGTAATTTGTATTTGTTTTTAGTGTACTCTTATGTAGCAGTCACGGGTTGTAGTGTACTAGTATTTTTTTTGGGATTTTATGAACTTGTTGCCTTTATAAATCCTGCTACGGTCGCTATGTAAAAGGCATTGCATTGATAAAATCTCAAGACTTATGAGTTTTAGGTTCATCTTCTCATCTTGTCTTCTTATTTTGTCTTCACCGAAACGTTTTTCTCAAACACTATAAGCTTAAACACTTAGAACCTTCATCTCTTCTTTCACATTTGTCTTCTCATCTCTTCTTTCACGTATGTCTTCATCTTCTTAAACACTATAAGCTTTAGGTTCATCTTCTCATCTCTTCTTTCACGTATGTCTTCATCTTCTTCCAATGAGTTTGATGAAATATTCGATGAAGCATTCGAAGATATGTTCGACCAACACTTCGAAGATATGTTCCACTCAACAACGGAGGATCAAACAAATAAGCAAAGGAAACGAGCATATATCGAAAGAGAACGAGAACATGGCCACAACCGTTTGTGGAACGATTATTTTAGTGAAGATCCTACGTACCCGTCTCAAATTTTTAGACGCCGTTTTCGAATGAACAAACCCCTTTTCATGCGTATTGTTGATCGGCTCTCACATGAAGTTCAATACTTTCAACAAAGAAGAGATGCAGCGGGAAGGTTCGGACTATCTGCACTACAAAAGTGTATTGTTGCGGTTCGTATGCTGGCTTACGGTAATGCCGCTGATGCGATTGACGAATATCTTCGACTTGGTGCGACTACGGCACTCTTATGTTTGGCGAATTTCACTGAAGGAGTAATACAATGTTTCAGAGATGAGTATCTAAGAAGACCAACACCGGAAGATCTTCAACGACTACTTGATATTGGAGAGATACGCGGGTTTCCTGGGATGATAGGAAGCATCGACTGTATGCATTGGGAATGGAAAAATTGTCCAACCGCTTGGAAAGGTCAGTATACACGTGGTTCAGGAAAGCCGACGATCGTCTTAGAGGCTGTTGCATCACAGGATCTTTGGATATGGCACACATTTTTTGGACCACCGGGTACCTTAAACGATATTAATGTTCTTGATCGGTCTCCAGTTTTTGATGACATTTTACACGGCCGAGCTCCAAAAGTGAGTTACATGGTCAACGGACACAAGTACGACATGGCGTACTACCTCACAGACGGTATTTATCCGAAATGGGCAACGTTCATTCAGTCTATCCCAATACCGCAAGGTCCTAAAGCAGAGTTATTTGCTGAACGTCAAGAAGCGACGCGAAAAGATGTTGAGCGTGCGTTTGGAGTGTTGCAAGCTAGATTTGCAATTGTTAAAAGGCCGGCACTTAGTTGGGACAAGGATAAAATAGGAAACATTATGAGAACGTGTGTCATACTGCACAATATGATAGTAGAAGACGAACGAGATGGATACACTCAGTACGATATATCTGACTTTGTAGAAGGAGAATCAAGCAGAGGTTCCCAGGTGGATTTCTCGTATTCTACAGACATGCCTTCAAATATCGGTAATATGCTTGGCATTCGGAATCAACTACGTGATCAACGGATACATCACCGGTTGAAAGCTGATTTAATTGAAAATATTTGGCAAAAATTTGGAAATCGTGATTTATAATCAATGTTTGTTTATAATTATTATTAAAATAAATAAATAAAACTTTAGATTAATGTTTGGAAAAAAAATATTAAGAACTCCATACAGGTTCACCATTGAATAGATCTAACACACAAAAATTCTTAACTATTCAATATAATCCAAATAATTATTATAATAATCTTAAGAACCTCAAAAAGTGAAGTTCACCACTAAACATGCTCTTATAACTCTGTATAGACACAATGAGAGGGTGCGTTGGGACTAGGACGAGTGAGAAAGGGGTCCCGAAAAGTATTATTGAAGATGGGAGTGAAGACAGTTTTGTTTGGTAGGGACACACTTTCCATGAACAGTACTTCTCACTCTTATTAAGACAGTTTTCAGAATCAGAAAAAGAAGACCAAACCTCTCTTTCTTTCTTCTTCTTCTTTAAATAATTATAAATCTATAGAAAAGGATTTTCATGTCTTTTACTTGCAACTATTACATTTATTTTTGTTCTTTTCTTTTAACCTGGCTGGAACAAGAACCTCTCATGGGATGATAATATGTGTTTCCCAATTTGGTGTGTCGACGTAGTATTTTCAAACTCTAAATGACGAAGATACCCTTGTAGAAGAGGACGAACAATGCACATGGCCAAGGCCATGGGTGACTGCCAAACGTTTAAGTGTCCTAATAAGACCAACTCGATTTCAGTGCCTTGGTCTTTAGGGCAAACAACAACAAAAAGAAATTTTCCTTTTCTTTTTCTTTTTGTTTCCTTCTCCGAAACTATAGTTTTGTATTCTCCTCCTCAATACTCTTTTTAGTCATTTTTTATTTAAGCTTGGACTTTGTACATGTATCCATTAGATTATTAAGATAGGCCTAGAGATGGAGTCTACAGAGAAATAACAGATGTAAATTTTTCGTTTTTTAGATTACATTTGAGATGCAATTAAGCAAAATTTGCCTAATACATTATCCACCATTCCAACCAATAAAACTATGTCACATACAGGTTGAAAAATTCCAATTTGAGACCGATGAATTACATGAGTGAAAATAAGACTTCCAACTCTTGTTTTTTAGCTAGATAATCTATACAGA